>OZ007589.1:159476068-160076068 GCA_963931845.1 Maratus michaelseni | reverse complement strand
ATATTTTTATGAGTCAAAAAAGTATATTTTAGAGAGTTAGAACATGAAAAAGCAGACAGACGGCCCAACAGTCAGATGAATTGAAGTCAAAAACACTTTTCAACTGTGATGGAAAGTGTTAAAATGTAACACAATTATAAAGCTGCTATTGATACTTAACAAAAACTGTGCGCGCAACAGACTGGGTAAAGTACCGATAAGTTCAAGTTAGAATGGGCTATTATTGATTATCTTTTATACATATAAATTTATTTTTTTATATAATTGAATTTGCATCTAAAATTATTCATTTCCAGAAAAACAAACCAAGAAGAATATTGAAATAATAAAAGTGATCATTGCAAAAGATTTGATTCAGAATAAATGGATTTTATTATTATATTCTGAATATAAACATCAATTAATAGGATTCCTTGTTTACATTTCTTCCTCTAAAAGTATCGGATGCATTGATATATTTGCAGAGAGAATATTGTTCTGTCATTGTTATTTTACCTAAAGGTTTTCCTATAAATGTAAGAAATTTTATCAATTACATAATTGAAGCTTTTGAGAACTATGACTTACTTAGAAACTGAAACGTTTAGCGTATAAAGCAAAAAATAAAAATTACATAGTTCATTGCTGTTATTATATATATTATACACAAAGTCTGTATATTTAAATGTTATTATGTTTATGATACGGAATTTTTATGCATAATAACTTGCGCATAATAAAAAAAAAGTAAAATTATCAAATAACCGATATTGGTGTTATTATTATGTAGATAAAACTATTCGAGGCTCAAGACTTGAATATGTAAAAAAAAAATGTTCAGATAAGGTAATTCTACAGTGCATTTTACTTCTCCATTCAATACAATTTTAGCTTCATAAATTTGTTTAAATTGTTTAAAAATAGCTATAACATTATTTACATTATATGTTACCATCAATTTATTACTTATTTTACTACTAAGTAATTTGTTTTCTAATAACTTCTTTTCTAATGCATAGTGCACCTGCAAAATAAATTTGGTATTACTGTCATATATAGTCATATATAGTCAGTCGATAACACTTTAGAACTCTCTCGATGAATTCCAAAAGGCAAGGAAGTAAATGAGAGCTTATTTTTTTAAATAGAACTATTTTGCACTTTTATAAATCCTCGATATCAATAACAGGTATAGAGATTCTTCTTCCACATTTTATATTCAATAATCTACAAATCATGTGAAAGGTAAATGTAGAAGTTCTCATAACTAAAAATTTAAATACAGCAATAATTTACTTATTATAAACTAAGAACAACGCGAATTTAGAAATAATTAACCCTTTGCTCCCCGCTCGGCAACATTCAGTATAAAAAATAAAAACTAGGGGGGGGGGGGGGAGATTTTTTAAAGTTTTTAAATGCATATCGTTATTTTTGCAATCCGTATACTGAAAATATTTGTATCACATTTATTTATTTCATATAACGATATCCTTCTGAAATCTAAACATATTTAAAATGGGAACAAATATTTAACCAGTATTTCAGAGTTGATTACATCTAAGATTGTAAAGGTGAAATAAAAAAAATAGTTTTAGTAATATTGAAGTTTACAAAAAAAAATGTGAGATGAAAATATTAAAGCCTGTCATATTACCTAGAATTTTGAATTAACATTTTTTAAATGAATAAAATATCAAACAATAAACCAAATCTTTAAGAGTCATAAAATCGCGAGTAGTGAAAAATTTGTATGAAGGAAAAGAATAGAAATAATGTTAGATATGTTAAAGACTTGAGAAACAATTAACGTTTCTTAAGGGATTTTAAATAGATATAATATCTCTCCTAGAAACAAAAGTGAGAAATTGAAGTATATATACATGTGTCTATGTGTCATTATGTGAAATACATTTTCCCTAAAGATCCAGCTGGTAATATATTTCCAATTATAGCAGACGGCAGGAATATGCAAGCTTTATGAAATCTTGTTTTCGAAAAGTAGACAAAAAAACAATGCATTCACTAAAAAAAGGTCATCTGGCAGTCCGACGAGGAAAGCTCCAATGTCAAGAATCATATTACGGCTGTATTTAAAAAGACGCACTTATTCGTTGGTATTCGGCGGATCATTGTATAAGATGTACCTTTTTTACTCAACCTAATTCTCAAAAATGCTCATTGCTGTGCAATTTTGACGATTGAATTTATTTCCTTTTCTGTCTGTAAATGGCTTTAGATATAAATTGTTATTATTGCAATATAAGTTTTAAATATAGTAATAGAGTGCTCTTTTATTTTGTTAAAAATACGCACTGTGATCCCATATATATGTGCGCGCGTGTGTATGTGTGTGTATTCTTGAAAATAGCTTTTAAAACTACCTTAAATCATCAAACACAAGATGCGAAAAATATAGAAAGGTCTTAAAACATCAAAAATATGTTTGTATCTCTTATTTTCTTAAAAACACGCAGTTTGATTCTATCTCTCTCTCACTTTCTCTCTCAATGTCTCTCTCTATATACATAGAGAGAGTGTGCATATACACACATATATATATATGTGCATGTTCTTAAATAAGTTAATAAAACTACATCAGATGCTAGATGCACAAATAATGCAAAATAAATGATGCAAGGCACATAAATACAAGATACATAAAATAAGGTAAAGGCTTAAGCAATTACAAATATCGCCTGTGTTTTTGTTTGTGCGCAACGTTCATACGCATGATTTATAAATACTCTTTGATTATGGTATAGAATTTTTCTTCAAATTATTTTACATCAGAAAACATTTGAACTGAATTCAATAAAAATACACTTTATGTCTGTTAAAATGTACGAGTTATAATTACAACATATATGATAAAAGTCACATTTATAACATGCTCGTATATATGTTACAGTCAATATGATTAATCCGGTCATTATTAATTATAACCGGATTAATCATATTGACCGTAACACATATATAATAAATGCTGCATATCTAAATTTTATTAATTAACTAAGTTACATTATAGAAAGACGTTCGAAAAAATAAATCCTGGCCTGCACACTTTTTCACTCAGTTGGAAAATGACAACTCATATGAAAAAATAAATATTTTCTTTGCCAACACTAATTAGATTTTAATTTTAATTCAATAAAAAGGAAAATCTTTAATAATATAGAAGAATGTCTAAAGGAAAAATATAAAAATTAATTTTTCTAAGCATCTATTATTTTTCACAAAACGAAAAAAGAAATAACATAATTATTTTAATCTTTATGGAATTAGAGACGATGAAAGTATTCGAAATAATTACAGCTTATAGATCTAATGGGATTATTTATTTACTACAAAGAAGAGCTACGTTTATTTATTGAGAAATGTTTGAACCATTTCAAAAAAGAACTTATTAAAAATTTGCTGATTTTAGCTTGTTTAATTATGAAAATAAAGATTAAATTTACTAAATAATTTTGTTTTCATAAGTAAGTACTGGAAAAAAATTGCTTTTGAAATAATTAAAATGTGAAACTTTTAGGAAAAAAAAAAACTAACAATGGCTTTGCAAAAATTGCTTTGAAATGACTGTTAGTGAATTTTTCAGTTTTTTTTCAATAAAATTTTATTTTTATGCTCAAACAAATTAAAAAATTTAAAAATGCGTTACCATTTTTGAAACGTTATTAGAAGATGATTAAAAAAAGGCTTTTAAGGAAAGGAAAAGTAATAATGTATTTTTATTTTTAATAGCAACTGGAGAATTTTTACTTTATTAACTTTATGCATAGGCGAATTAATGCACCGTGTCGCATCAGGTGCAATATGAGTTATATCGTGTTCAGGCTCAGTGCATCTGATAAATCAGGATCAAATGCAAAAAAATTGATTTTATTGAGGTGGAGGATTAATGAAGTCAGTTTCAGAAAATATTTTTTTTTCCAATTATATACTGATGAAAAATATAAAATCAAACAAATCATTTATAAAACTAAATAAGTCTTTATAAAACTAAAACAAAATTGATTAGCTTTATATTTTTCATTTATTGATGACTATCTTTTTATTTTTCATTGAGATAAAAATAAAAATATTACATAACTATGATTTATGTAGTTGCTTGACGTGCGCAGCGTTATACTGCAGACAAGATGTCATTTCCAACAGGTTGTTTGAGTACATTAGGTCAGCCAGAATCAATGAGAATAACTTTTTAATTAAACCCTGGTACGTGAAAACATAGGACCTATGTTGGCCTACTAGCCTGCACATTTTTTCCTCTGTTAAACTTAAATATTCGCTCGAGTTTAGTTTAATTAAGATATTTATTTAGAAGTGCTTTTACTACAAATAAATTCCTTAACTACATTATACATAATCCAACGAAAAATGTGTTCTATGTAAAATTTAGTTTTATAATTTTGCGTTCGTAAATAGTTTTAAATAAAAATATGCGGAAAACATTTGTATTTGAAAACAATATTTAGATTCCAAAAGGGTTTTTAAAAAAAGAATTACCAATATAACAGTAAATTTGCACAACGAAAACCAATCATGGAAGAAAAGGTAGAAATTGACAAAGGCTCAGAAAACTTAAGTCCTGGTGCAAAAACACAAATTATAAAATAATGACTGTCGAAAAATAAGTAATTTAATAGTGAACCAAAAAAAGTATCTGAAATACTAGGACGTGAATTATGACTTTACTAAACGTTTCAGCTGCGCTGAAAAATTAACTAGTGTACAAAAATAGTATCTTTCAATTTATGCGCCTTCTTGAAAATTTTTGAATATCCAATCATAACATGCATGAAAAACACGGAATTGCAAACGAAGACTTTGTTGTCTGAGATACAAAACAGTTGCGCAAGACGGAATTTTAAATTAATGTAGTATTACCTGCGTTATATGTGTGCGATATGGCTTCTGTAGGCATGTCACACTTCCGAATGATACTTTCAAAAAATAAACTAGGGTGAAACCCCCACTAACTGACACTTTAAGAATTTTTTCTTGTTCAAATCACTATTACAAAATTTTAAATCTATTTTATACTTATCTTTGTTTTTGAAAGTATAGTAAAGATACATTAAAAAAATTATTGTTGACAAAATTTTGAAAAGTTATACTTTTTGATTACTAAAAATTTATTTTTGTCATGAATATGGTCAATATCTCCAAGTATCTCCAGTAACTGATACCATCCATCTTTTGAAAAACCATTAGATGAAAAATAAGTTATAACAGTGAAGACAAATAAGTTACCACTAGATGACATTACTTTGCAGAATTTTACAAGAATATGCTTATTTGAGTTAGATTTCTGCTGAAGTATCACTTACTGGTTAGGCGTCAATAACTGGGGGTTTTCACCCTACTATAAAATATTTTGTATATTTTCTATTCTGTTAGCTTGGATCGTATGATGATCGATCACTCTCCACCTGTGATGCCATCCTTATAAATGAGGTGTGAATCTCTTTGTTATTATGTTCGTAAATAACCTTGCACGTAATTGCAAGGACAGTCATGCAATGCTGAAAAAACAAAACCGAATTAGAAATAAAACTGTCACAATCAAGGTTTAAGCTAGTAATCAACATCAATGCATTAATTAATTTCTAATATGCTGATGAGATTTCTGTTAATTTTGATTTTTACCTTTCAGACAACTGAACTATTTAACATTTCTCGAAAGAGTTAATTCAGTTGAGCAAATTTTGCTGTATTATATATATACGTATTTGCAAATTGACCTTAAATTCGTTGGTCCACAAACAATCACTGTTAAATATATGTTTCTAGATTATTAATTTAGTAAAGTTTTTATTCTAATGCTTTAATAACGTTTTTCCCTTTTATTCTTATATTTACATTTTGTGTAAACCGCCTTGAAATGTATTATTTTTATTCCGAGCAAGAAGATCTCGAAGAGACAGTATTTTTAATCAGTTATATCATTACATCAAAGAGAGATATTTAACCTTTGTTTACAGCAAAGAAGTTTAGTAGTTATCATAAACAAAACTTGGGAAACGTTCGGTTGAGTTTGATTGAAAGAGCAGTGATTTGACATGCATGAAAATTTTCGACTTCCAGTTTTCGACGGATTTATACGTTTTAGGAGGTCCTGAACGCGATTTGACTGTATTTAGAAAATATCTGTCTGTCAGTGTGTGTGTCTGTAAGTCTGTCTGTATGTATGTGACAAACATTTTGTGGGCGCTTAGAACCAATGCACGGAATTTAATAACACTCCAGATTTTGTTAAACCTTGACATAAATAGACGCTGATTTCGTTTTGGAGTACATAGCCCAAAAGGTGTCGTTGCTATGCTACTTTTCTGATGATTCTCACGATAGCTATAGCTCAAGAACTATTTCATTAAACTTCAAATTCAGTTAGACCTTGACATAAACAGATGTTGATTACGTTTTGGTGTAAATAGCACAACTGGTGGTGCTGCTATGCTATACATTGTAAATGATTTTCATGATAGCTATATCTCAAGAACTAATACACAGAATTTCATCAAACTTCAGATTCAGTTAGACTTTGACTCAAGTTGTTGTTGATTAGGTTTTGGTGTAAATCTTCCAACAGGTGGCACTGCTATACTGCATTTTTGGGGATTTACACGATTTTAGCGATAGTCATATCTCAAGAACAGAATTTAATAAAAATTTAGATTCAGTTTGACCTTGATATAAATTGATGCTGATTCGTTTTTTATGTATGTGAAACCTGTATGACATAGAAAAAAAGGATTGGTACATCCGAGTAGTTTGCTTTTGTGTTCTAATTTTTTTAATTATTGTTTACGTGCTCTAAATGATGTATGAGTAAATATTTTTCAAATCGGAGTTGTTGAGACACTAAGAGTCAAATTACTTCTGAACTCATAGGATAAATCAATCCAAGCATCTGAAATTTAAAGAAAATTGAATCATTAATCTTGAGAATAACAACATATTGTAAGGGGGAATTAAAAAAGATTGTGGAATTTATTTTCCAGAAGTCATTTCACTATACGTAAAATTACTTATGATAATTTTCGCCACTTTGAAATTTATATATCTTTTCATTATTAAAATAACGAAAAGTAAAGAAATAAGAGTTAAGGCGAAAATTACTTGTCTGGTACTCTGTACATACGATATTATTATTAATTATTCTCGCGGAAGATTTTGAACCTATAATATCTAACGAATATGTGTTTGATATTCATGTTTTAATTTGAAAATTCTTTTTTTTTTCGATTTGTTTATGTATTGCTGTAGTTTATGATTTATAAATCAAACTAATGCACATACACAATTTAATACAAGAGGAAATTATGTAATATTTTGTAGGAAGGTCAGGAACTCAACTAAGCAAATATGGCATAAAAAAGATGCAGATGCAGATGCAAATGCAAAACAGAAACACTATACACTATACAATCACAACGACAGAAACAAAAATCACAAAATTACCTGAGGAAAAATATGTAATTACTTTATTAGTTATGCATAAATCTACAAAACATAAGACAGGATTTTAACAGACTTTTGGACAACAATAACATTTCAGAGAACATTTACAATGAGTTCGAATTTGTGGTCTTGTATATATACACTAGCTTGACGTCGCAGGGCTATAGTCCAGTGAAGTTGAAAAATATGCATGGTTTGAAAAAACTCGAACTGTTACAACAATTCGTGCCATTATGTCCGCGTCAGAAAACGCAGACACACGCAGTACATTTACACAATACATTTGAATTAACAGCCTTTGCTTATTTCGTCTGCTCAATTTACTGGCTGACATGCAACACATTTTTGTGCCGAGGTCTTTCATTTGCAACTTCATGTTCCGATGTTGATGTTATTATAGCTTCATTTCGAGTTCGTGATCATCCTGCAAATTAATGAACAATTATTTTGATTCACCCTTGCATGTAATAACATCTTATTTTTTTAATTAATTTATTTCATTATGTTTAGTATGCATTGAAATTTTATTTTAGGAATTTTAGATATTCAACTAAAAATAGGTTCATGCATTTTACCTAAATAGCTAAGGAGTGTTTAAAGTTAAAGCTTTAAAAAGTCCTTATTTAAATATTTGAATAATAGATATTTTTATAATAAAAAGACTTTCTGTAATTCTGATTAGAAGAGTTCTATGACTTTTTAGAGTAGTGAAGTAGAATATTATTATAGCCGTGTTCCATAATAAAATAAATACGAGGATCAAATATTCGCTGAGCATGGTTGCGGAATATAGCAAATATGTCAAATATGTTTTCTATAAATCTTTTTTCAAATAATGATAAAAATATTAATATAGGGATTATAGAACTCAACATAAAACAAAGACGACTCCTGTCAATGTATTAAGATTTTATTTGAAATGATAAAATATGTTTACTCTGTCGACATTTTATATTTGAAATGCAATCTAAACGAACAGAAATTTATAGACATGTCTTCAGTTTTATTTTACACAAGTTTTAAGTGATTAAAATCTGTATCAACAGTTAATTTTTTAAATATTTGATTAATTTTAAAAGAAATGCTTCACATAATTAAAAGTGAATTATAAAAGGTATGTATATAAACAGTCTTAACCCTTGCTAACAATTCGGTAGGAAATATATGTATATTGCAAATTTGAAGGTTACAGAAATTTATTATAATTAGAAAATTTTATAAAATACAATGATGCAATATGTGAATATATCCGTGACAATTAATCTTTTAAAACTTGTAAATATACTTTAGTGCACTTTAGAAAGCTATATTTTCAAACACGCATTTTTTTTATTTACACCGAACATAAAAGTAAAGACATGCGTGCAGTTGGTGTGTCAAAAATTAAAATGGACAGCTATTCCACAAATGATGTGAAACGTCTCTTAAAACATAACTTAACGCTTTATTTTATTATCAACAAAATATTAAATAAAGACTAATAAATATTCATAAATACATTAAAATTCTTAGCTGACCACTTGAACAACTTTAAAAAACTTTATTGTTCCTTCTTATTGAAATAAAATCATCTAGTTATGAGTAAAGAAAAAAATTTCACTCTAGACGTATAATTTTTCAACACCAAAAATTTCAGTTCTTGAAGCTAAAACTTATTACAGTGCTTGATGTATTAACATGATTTCTTTATACATATCCACAGTATCAGAAAGTGTTAAGCAGTTGATTATGAAAATGTAAAAAGGAATATGAAAAAAAATATTTATGTTTAAAACTTTATATATTTCCACGAATATTAGTGTAATGCATCGGGTCGTGTCACCTGTATTTTGTCCTCACTCAAACTGACTCGCTCTTAAGTTCAGTTCTGGTTGGCGCTAATATTTTTCATTGCAGGTAGGGTTCGGGGTCGGGTTGATTTCAATTGTTCAGAATTCGTGTCGGTTTTGTGTTTTGGTTCTTGTGTTCAGGTTCGAATCAGCCTGATTTTGCAAAAGAAAGTCCGATTTATTGTATCCAATGAAAAGCTATGTATTTGAATATGAATGAGACTTTACATGTTCATTTTTCTATTTGAAATATAAAATTTATATTAAAGATTATTTTTCTGTAATTATGTTAAATTGTGGATCGATTTCCTTTGATTTTAGATTGCGGGCCGGGTTTGTGTTCGAGTATTTCATGTTAAGGTCTGGTTGATAGTCAACAAAAAAATGTTTGTCAGATTCGGGTCGCGTTACGTGCCGCTGAAATATTTTTACCGTTTTTGTGACTGTGTTGTGCGTCGATGAACAGTTTTTTTTTTCCGTTTTTGGGTCGGGTTGCATGTTCACACTGATTCACGCATTTTGGGTTATTCCCGACCCGTACACGACTTTCCCAATATTTCATTTTTTTCTTTCTGTATCGTATCATTGAATCGTTATTTCCTAATCTCCGCAGAAATAAAGCAATTAATTACTGAATGTATTCCTGTTGGTTCCTCTGAGCTGTGAGCTATTCCTCTCTTTTTTAATATCAAGATTTCAGCTATATTCATTCCATCTATTGTTCTGCACCGAAGCGCGTATATGGCAGTCTGGCCGTTGTCCATAGTATGTCTATTTTGTTGTTTTTATTCTAATTTCCACTTATTTATTTGCCACGCAGCTCCTTGTCACATTTACCGGCGGTTAAGTTTCGGCTGAATATACTATTTTTAAGACCTCAATAAAGGGGACCGGGAGAGACATCTATGCTCTACAGATTTCATCTCGCCGTCTGAGCAGTCACTCTTATGCAGTCAAACCGGTTAATATACCGCATATGCTCGTGTATGCCATACACACCGAATTTCAATAACTTATTTGGAAATTTAAAAAAATCCAAACACATTTTTTCTATTAAAATATAACAATTGTAATTACTATTGCATAATGGTCGGTTTCAATCTTCTAAAAAATTATGTACGAAAGGACATAAGAAATTAATTTAATTATTTAATTGACAGACTAATGCATTAGTAATAGAATATAATGAAACTAAAATCATTTTTTTCAATCAGTTATTTACAAAATACTATTGCACAATTTCCTGTATTGAAATAAAAATTAGTCGTCCAACGACCATGTATTTACAGGAAAAAGATAATATAATGAGATGGAAAACTCAATAGTTAAACTAAAAGTTTAATATTAACAAATGTTAAAATTTAAGATAGTTAAATAAATGATATATTAAATACAAACAGAATTCATGTGACATGTGGTTTGCATATGCATAGATCCCGGTTATCTCTCAAAGTCGTTGAAACTTTGCTTCGAATATAGCGACTGTCTTTAAATATCAAATCCCAGTGTTTTTAAATTACATTTTGGTAAAAAAGAAAAAAAAAACGCGCGGTATCACGAATAAATACGATAAGTTCAACTGCGTTATCCCGATAATAAAATGTAATACGTGTTTTATACTTACTTTTCTTATTTTGATTCTTTCACGTCGGTAGTAAAAAACATATTGCAAAGACAACCATGGTACAGGGATTAATTATCATGTAATTATTTCTGCATCTTCATCTATACTAATTACAGATTACGTGAATTTATTGTTTATTTAATTATATTTTGTTTTTTAATTTCTATTACTCATACTATAAAGAACGTAACAATGAATAAATGTTTAAATGTGCATTTTTTTTTCATTTTTTGAAAAAAAAACATTATAATATTTTATTTCGAGAACGTTATTAGTTTTTAAAGATAATGCAAGTTTTATACACAGCATTTCCTTCATTTAAATGAATTTTTAATAGAAAAAAAATATTTCGCAAGTCTAAAAACATAAACGATTTAAACGACTTATTGATTAATGTACGGTCATTTTATCTTAAATTCATAATATACAATACAATACATAATATACACGTCAATATTATAAAAAATACATCTATAGCTGCATATATATTGCAAAAAACGGAACTAAATTAATAAAGACAGAGTTACACTCCTGTCATTTTGATAGTTGAGTCACGCACTATGAGTAAATTCAACCAACTTAAAATCAAAGACTTCGATGAAGAAATTATGGAAATTTTACAGATTTTGATTGATAAATAAAAGTAAATAGATATTGGATGTCCGAAAATAAAAACCACAAATTGCTGCTAAGTTTATATACATTTAAGACACGTATGAATTTTAATTTAAGTTCGTGATTGCTTTGACATTTTATGTTTAAAATTCTTTCTGTAACTTCCATAACTAGAAACAGATTTTTCTTTTAAACTTTTATCGCTTTAAATTTCTAAAAATGGTCAAGAAAAAGGAAACAACTAATACCCCTAACGTGATTAAAATAAAAATACAGCGTGACGTAAAAATGACAAAATAAATAACAATTCCATAATTCGGAAGCGAAAGCTATAGACAGTAGCACGATATGTTTTTTTACAGAAACGTACAGAAAAATATGAGGATTTTTATAATAACGAAACATTTATTGCCAGAACAATTACGTTTGCGACCAACACAAAGCGATTCAGATCTGTCAACAGTTAGTGCAGATGCACAGGACAGTTCTAAACGGAAATAGGGTAAAAAATGTTCTATTTGTAGGATGTTATTAGTGTGAATAAATGCCAGACGTAGAAAAAAAGTGCTAAAAGTATTTCTGCGGTAACATTTGACATATGATGACTTAAAAAGTGACAGACAGCAGCTCTGGGACCAATTCATTTCTAACCGGCGAAGAGTAATGAAGCAAATATATATATATATATATATATATATATATATATATATATATATGTGGGAATTATTAGAAGTAACAGCAACAATAATATGAACTCAATGAATTATTACTTTTCACGAGCAGGGATAAAAGCGATGATCACGCAATACCAAGAACCGCTCGCCTGCACGAGCGGTTGTTCTATAGATTGGAGCCATTGCGGTGGATGGATTTTTGCTCAGGGAAGCCTGAAAATGTTAATATTAAAATACGGAAGTTGGTACGTTCATAAATAATAATACTGTTTGATATTTGTATTTGAATCTTCAGTTGTATATGCTGTTATTTTATTAAACCTTTTTGTTTATATTATATTTGAAGAATCATCTGTTGTATTGAAACTACATATTGGTTATCATAATCCCACAACTATTTTTGGGGGCTCGTTGCCGGGATATGGATATAAAGCTGTTTTGTACCGGGATAATATGAAAAAGTTCAACTGTTTTTCTGAAGTATTATATGAAGAAAAGTTCCGTAATCAGATCTACGATACTATAATACTTTGTTCAGTTGAAGTTTAAAGAGGTTAAATAATGTCAGCTCTTAATAAAGCCAGAAAAGCAGACTTGTTAGCGTTATGTGATGAACTATGTATAGTTGTACCACAGAGCGCAAGAGTTATTGATGTAATAAAATTGATTACCGAATCAGAGGATTATGAAGAAAATTTCATTAAAGTTAGACTCGAAGTCATTGCCGCTGAGAGACAAGAAACGGAGAAAGGAAGATTAGAAGCAGAAAAAGAAGAAAGAAGATTAGAAACAGAAAAGGAAGAAAGAAGACTAGAAGCAGAAAAGGAAGAAAGAAGACTAGAAGCAGAAAAGGAAGAAAGAAGACTAGAAGCAGATAGAAAATTAGAGGAAAAGAAAGTTGAATTGGAATACGAATTAAGAAAGATGGAGCTACAAGGCAATTTGAAAAGTGTGATCGACGATCCTGCAATAGCTTGTTCAGGTAAGCAACCAGATTTGCTTAAATTAATTCCTCACTTTGATGGAAAAAGTGATATTAGTCTATATTTAGCATTATTCGAAAGACAAATTTCTCGAATGAACATAATAAAAGAAAATTGGGTCACACATTTGTTAAGTTTAATCCCGTTAGAAATCGCCAATATTATAGCTAGAGAGCCAGAAACATTGGCGAACAATTACGATTACGTGAAAGATTTACTTCTCAAACGCTTCCAAATGACGCCAGAAGAATTTAGGCAGAAATTAATGTCACATAAAAAAGAATCTTCAGCCACTTGGCGCGATTTAGCATTTGAATTAAGAAATTATTTGGAAGAATGGATTAGCGGTCTTAAAATATCTGATTTTGAATCCTTAAAAGAATTAATCGTAGTAGATCAAATTAAGCGGAGGTTACCTATAGAAATGAAAGAGCATTTTATTGATGATCTTCCAAAAATTAAAAATGTAGATGTATTAGTAAATAAACTAGACGATTATGACGCGGCGAGACGTAATGTTAAAACCATGAATAGAATTTCACACCACTTTGAAGATAGGAAATTAAAAATGCGGGAAAATAGCAATTTAAAACCATGGTTACCAGCTCAAGGCGATGATAATTTAAAAAAGAAACAATTTATAGATAATACAGCTAATGCGAATGAACCTTCGTATTTAAACAAAAGGAATAAGGCACAAATTAGGTGTTTTAAATGTAACGGCCTTGGCCACGTAGCTTCGCAATGTAGTAATGGAAATAGCACTCAAATAAATAATTCCAGCCAATATTATAGCAGCCAAAATTGGTGATCATCAAATCAGAAAGATGTGCATTGCGCAGTAATCAAAAGCAAAAATAGCGCCAAGGCAGATCGAATGATAGATATCGATATTAACGGGGAACAGGCACACGTCCTAATCGACACAGGAAGTGACGTGAGTTTAGTGAGCTATGAATATTATACAAAGATCGGATCGCCAAGATTATTTTCAGATAATATCTCTTTGTCCGGTATAGATGGAGTTGTCTACCCCAAAGGATATTTCTCATATGAATTTAGTATTGATGGTTTTCTAATAACAGCAAATTTATACGTTTTGAAATCTCTTGCATATGATATTTTAATAGGATATGATGTAATTAGCAAATTAAAGTTGGCGATAGACGAGAGAGGAATCAAAATCGTTGGCAAACGTGACGATATTCAAGTAGGTTACATTAAAGTTCTGAAGAATTCTGTTATAAAATTGAATCATGCTGCCAGAAGTAATGATGAAATGAAAGCGTCAGCGATAGATAATTCACGTGATGAAAATATTTTAGTTGCAAACGATAATAATACAAGAGGTAATTTTTTGATTAATTTAGCGAGTGTCATAGATGATGACGAAATTGAATTGAATCACGTGGGAAATTTGAAAATAAGAAAAGAAATAAAGAAATTGGTGCAGGAATACAAACCAAATAAGTCAAAAGACATAGGATTACGGATGAACATAATTTTATCTGATGAAATACCTGTTTGTGAACGTCCGCGGAGATTTCCTTGGAAAGAACAAGAAGTAATAGAAAATCAAGTTCAACAGTGGTTAAGCGAAGGAATAATAAGATGCAGTTTTTCTGATTACGCTGCACCAGTGGTTTTAGTTAGGAAGAAAGATAACTCATATAGATTATGCATAGACTATCGTAAGTTGAATAGGAAGATAATCAAAGATCGTTTCCCATTACCTTTAATTGAAGATGTTTTAGATAAATTAGAAAAATCAAAAGTGTTCACAACCCTTGATTTAAAGAATGGTTTCTTTCATGTCGAAATTGAGGAGAAAAGTAGGAAATACACCGCATTCGTGACACACGAAGGAGAATACGAGTTCTTGAAATGCCCTTTTGGTTTATGTACATCAGGAAACTGGTTCCAAAGATATGTAAACACTGTGTTCAGAGATTTATTACGTGACGGCACTGTAGTTGTTTATATGGACGATTTTATCATTCCATCGCAGACTGAAGAAGAAGGTTTAGAGAAATTGAAACGAGTGCTTGAAGTTGCGGCAGAATATGGGCTAGAAAATGCAAGTTTTTAAAGAAAAGAATAGAGTTCCTTGGTTATGTGATTGAAGATGGGACAATACAGCCATCTGAATTGAAGACATCGGCCGTCCGAAATTTCCCACAACCAAGAACGGTAAAACAAGTGCAATCATATTTAGGATTAACAGGTTATTTTCGTAAATTCATCCCAAACTACGCTCGAATAGCCAAACCATTGAGTGATCTATTACGCAAAAATGTCGCATTTAAGTTTGGTACAGAACAAATACAGGCATTTGAAAAATTAAAAGAAATATTATCGCAAAAACCAGTATTGCATTTATTCAAACAAGGATCAGCACTAGAACTACATACCGATGCCAGTAGCCATGGTTTCGTAGCAGTACTTCTACAAAAAGCGGATGATGGGAAATTCCATCCTATACAATATATGAGTAAAAAAACAACTCCACAACAAGAAAAATATTGTAGTTATGAATTAGAGGTACTAGCAATAATTGAAGCTCTAAAGAAATTCAGGAACTACTTACTAGGTACGAAATTCAAAGTAGTAACTGATTGTGAAGCATTTCAAAAAACCCTAAAGAAAAGAGAATTGCCTCCAAAAGTCGCAAGATGGGCTTTATTCATCGAAGAATTTGATTATGAAATTACGCATAGAGCGGGAAACAAAATGAAACACGTAGATGCTTTGAGCCGGAATACTTTTTTAGTTATTACAAGATCACAAAGTGAGATGGCGACTAGAATAGCTATAGCGCAGAGAGAGATGAGCTGCTAAAAGCAATAAAATCTTTAGTCGAGAAGGGTGAGGAAAACGAATATCTCATCAATAATAATGTATTGTACAAGTTCGAAAATGGAAGAGATTTGCTCGTAGTGCCTGAAGAGATGCAAAGAGAGATTATTCGTAAGACACATGATGAAGGGCATTTCGCTATAGCCAAAACAGAAGAATTGGTAAAAAAAGAGTTCTTCGTCCCTAATCTTAGAAAACAAGTTGAAACAGTAGTATTAAATTGTTTCGAGTGTATTCTACATAACAAGGAAAGAGGCAAATCCGAAGGTTTCCTAAAACCCATACCTAAGAAGAATATACCATTAAGTACTTATCATATTGATCATATTGGGCCATTGCCATCAACAAATAAGAAATATCAGCATATCTTCACTGTTGTAGATGCCTTTACTAAGTTTGCATGGTTCTATCCAGTGAAATCCACAACAGCGCAGGAAGTCATTGAAAAGTTATCCTTACAACAAACAGTGTTCGAGAATCCCACTAGATTAATAACAGACCGGGGACCAGCGTTCAAATCAGATGAATTTGCAGAATACTGCAAGAAACAAGGGATACAACACGTCAAAATAACGGCAGGAATGCCCAGGGGGAACGGATAGATCGAAAGAATTCATAGCATCCTGATTCCTGTGCTAGCGAAACTAGCAGGTAGTGAGAGCACGAAATGGTATAAGTATGTATCAGATGTGCAGAGAATCATCAATAGTACGGTTACAAGAAGTACAAAATACAGTCCATTTGAATTGATGATTGGTGTAAAAATGAAAAATAAAAATGACATAAGAATTAAAGAAATACTAGAAGAGGAACAGTTAAACCACGTGATGACAGAACGCGAAAACGTAAGAGAAGAAGAGAGAAAAAACATTTTGAAAATACAAGAAGAAAATAGAAATCAATTTAACAAGAAGAGGAAGGAACCTAATAAATATAAGTTAAATGATCTCGTGGCAATCCAAAGAACGCAGTATGGCACAGGACTTAAATTAAAGGAAAAATTCCATGGACCGTATAAGATCACTAAAGTAAAGCCATGCGACCGATATGATGTAGAGAAAATTGGGGACCATGATGGTCCCAACAAGACATCAACTGCTGCAGAATATATGAAGCCGTGGAGTAACACGTCTGCATAAAGTGGGATGTTTTCGTTTTATGCTTATCTGTTTGTTTGTTTGAATTTGTGTCTAAATTTTTATGAGAAGTATTGAACTGTTGAGGTCGACATCACGTCAGGATGACCGAAAATGTGGGAATTATTAGAAGTAACAGCAACAATAATATGAACTCAATGAATTATTACTTTTCCCGAGCAGGGATAAAAGCGATGATCACGCAATACCAAGAATCGCTCGCCTGCACGAGCGGTTGTTATATAGATTGGAGCCATTGCGGTGGATGGATTTTTGCTCAGGGAAGCTTGAAAATGTTAATATTAAAATACGGAAGTTGGTACGTTCATAAATAATAATACTGTTTGATATTTGTATTTGAATCTTCAGTTGTATATGCTGTTATTTTATTAAACCTTTTTGTTTATATTATATTTGAAGAATCTTCTGTTGTATTGAAACTACATATTGGTTATCATAATCCCACATATATATATATATATATTTGCAATAAAAAAACCTGTTTCGTACATTTATGTGAAAACCGCAATATGCTAGTCACTATACTTTTCGAATTATTTATTTTTTATTTATTTTGTAAATTTTACGTCACCATGTGTATCTTTAAGTACATGTGTATAAAGAAATAATAATAGTTTATCTCAATTTTTGCTAAACTTTAAATATACGATATATAACGATTTTTTAGAATCTATTATCTAAGTGTACATTATAATTTTTCAACAAAAGATAATATAGAAGAAACATATATAGTCTTACACTTATTTTGTTGTTGTTATTATTTCTTTTTATTGTAGAATATTGAAGTTATAAGTTCTTGGCGTGTGCCAGAAATAAATGTAACACTTTCCAAGCGAACTACTTTAAATTCATTACATTTGTTTAAAGTATATAAATATATATCAAAATCATTTTTACAGTATTATATTATACAATGCCTAATATTTATAAAAATTATTTAATGTGGTTGATCATGCAACACATATTAACCTATCATTTGGTGCATAATAGTTTTGTTGCATTTTATATGCACGAGATCCTTCGACTTTCGGGAAAAAGAAATCGAGACTTCTCCTACAACTAAAAAAAAGATTTATAGTACTAACGAATTCAGTAAAATAAATTAGTATCAAAATTCTCTAAAAAGGAAGAGAATGATATTTACAATATAGTTATATGAAAATTACGAAAATTACATTTTGAAAGTAACACACTTTAATGAGTTATTGTAAAACATTGTAGTGTTTTCAATGAATATGCATGATTAAATGGTGCCATTTTCAAAATTATCGAATGTTACATGTCGTGGCATCGGTAGAATTGTTGCAATTTCACTTTAATTCAATTAGTGACATCCTATGCATTGTCAGCTACATTCTGAATTTTGAAGCGTCTAGCTCAGTGTTACTTCAACATGAAGGATTGCCGTTTCTAGCACTTTTTATGTTTTTATCACGTTTCGTACAAAAACAAATAACTGTGTTGAAGATTTCGCTAAAATATTTTTTATTATTGTTACAGTGAACGAAAATGTGGATATGTCTTGGTGTGAGCCCACCCTGTATTATTGATTTAATAAGTGGATTGCGACCCTAGTTTCCTATACAACATTTGCTTTTTCTGAAATGTATTATCACCCCTTACAGTTCTGACCATATATATATATCCTCTTTAATAAAAAGGTATGCGTTGCTGACGATTGGGATTTTCGCTAATCGTTGCCACAGATTAATCTCGGAAAATGAACCATTTGAAATTACTGAAAAAATTAATTGCTTGAAAAGTATTTGTCAGAAAATTGTTAGACAAACTGTGATAGAAAGGTAAAAAATTGTATTTTTCTTGGTATAAATTTCAAATCCATTAATTATGCCATTTTTCAAATATTGAATTTCAAAAATTATCAAATTTCATAATGGAGTACCATAGTGAAAACTTCACGCGTAAAAAATAATAATAACAGCAATGTGTCAGCACGAGTCACAAATTATACTAACCATATTATTCTGTTAAAATATAAAAGTGAATTATGATGTCACGAGTGCATGCTTTTTATTTAATTCTCGACAAATACTAGATGCGCCATTTCTTTTTAGTTGTGAATAATATAGGTTAATTCACATTATTAAAAAAATTAGCTATAAAACATATAAATCAATGGAAAACGGTAGGTAATAAATTGTAAACGTAATAGTAAACCGTATTAAAAAAACATAACTTAGTGAAATAAGTATCCGTTTTTATGTTATTTTAGGATATTCCAAGTAAAGGTACAGATTACTTTAAAATACAAGGTTAAATTCACCGATATATTTCGTTTGATTCAAGGTTCTTTTGGAGAAACCGACCAGCGCAGCGGGCGTAGTCTGCTAGTATATATATATATATATATATATATGACATCTATTTATTTAACACTCTGAACACCTTTTCCAAAACTGTATTAAATAGTTAAATAGTCGCATTATATTCTTATGAAACAAAATCTTTATTATTACAACCTCTTAAACAAATTTACTTCAATTTACAGTTTGTTTTCTTAGTGTGAATACTTATTTTACCGTAAACGTTCAATAGTTTTGAGATGCAGTTTGTTTAGTTATACTCTTATAGAAATTCTCCGTAATGGGAAAACTTTCCTTTTAAATACCCCTCTGGATATTGCTTTATCGCAAAAGGGATATTTGTGTAATGCTGCAATTTTATACTCTTGACACATTAAAGCGACTTTATGGGACAAAGTTTTGCCATTTTCACTTAATGTCAGTTACTCTATGGAATAAAATAAATATGCAACAAAAACTGTGAAAGGGGGTTAACAAAATGGATGTTTCATAAAATACGTGATAATTTTAAAATTCAATAATTCGTCTGTAATAATTGTTCAACTGTAAAAAATGTAAATATGAAGTAGTCACATACTTACAATGCAACTCATACATTTTTTGCAGAGTAATTTTAAAAAATACAGTTTAATTGTTTATCAATAGATAGCTCTGCCCTGTTTAAAAGTTTAATAACGCTCAAATTAAACTTCAAAATTTAAAAATACAAACGACGTGTCTTTCGCGTATTAATAAATATTTAAACTGAATACAAAGCAATCACCGACATATATGTGATGACGTTTCACACGTTACTTGGAGAACTCCTACAATTTGTGATATCGCAGATTCATATATTGACGAGCAATTTAGCTATTTAAAATTACTATATACAAAACATGAGAGTCGTTCATTTTCCTACTACTCATGAGCTACTGAATAATCATTTCAATTATTTAGTCTTTTTAGTTATTATAGTTATTGAATTATTAAATTTAAAAGTTGGGGATTCGAATATGAAACATCTTGTATACAGAAAAAGATGTATAAAAAAATTAAATTAAATGTAGTCTTATAAATGAGCTTAATTAACGTATGACGAACTAAGAATTTCATCTTTATTTATCGAAATTCCTTTTGATGTTGATTTAGAAAGATTGATTTGAACAACTACAGCTCTTTTCTCATTTTGTTGTAGGGGGAGGAGGTGTCTTTTTACCAATGTCATCAATTTTAAAATAAATAAATAATGCATTTCGTTTTGATATTTAACATAACTTTATTAACTGCTGATTAATTGCACAAACTGCATTGAAAAAAAAAACTTTCAAATATAACTTTTTATGTAATTTGTTTAACTATAAATTTTACAATAAACTTAAAACATTTCCTTACATATTGTTAAAGATATTTTGATTAAAATTAAGTGATATAAAACATATTCTACTGCCTTTCAAGGGGTTACATTCTGGTGACATTCGATAATTTCAACATTCTAGACACAGAATTAATTTGTCTTACGAAAGATCAATGTGTATCAGACAGCACTATAACTGATAATGACAGAACGTGCGATGTTTTAATCCATTGTAGTATAACTATAATTAATTTTTTGCTTGATATTTAAATTTATATGCATATAGGGTGTTAAGATAATATACCGACAAATACAGCAGGTTGTCAGTAGACACCATGAAATACAAAAATCGCAATGGATCACGATGTCGCAAACACCATTTTCAGGCAAAGATATCTCTTTAATCAAACTCTTATTTCCGTAAATAATTTTGAAAAAAGTAAAGTATATTTTAATGAAATTTTAATAGACATGTTTTCCTTTGTTTTAAATGTGATAACATCAACAAAAGTATTAGAAGTTTCCATTTTACTCGCTAGCAGCATCAACACGACGCCATATATTGTGGAAAGCGATTACCAGTCACTTATTTCAGTATTCTTTTATGCAGAACTTTTCTTGATATTATTACATGTATTACATATGAAAGAACGCATTATTTTAAAAGGTGCATTACAATATACTTTACTTTTCTCAAAGTTATGAACGGAAATCTGATTTAATTAAAGAGAATCAACCGGCATTTTTGACTGTATAGAAGTGGGTTGTAACACCAAGTTCAATTACAATTTTACACTATCAGTTCACTAACAACCCGCTCAGTTTGTCGGTACGTTATATGAACATCCTGTATATAAATATTATAGAGAAACATTTTCAGATTTTTCAAAATATTTTATTGTTTACACTCCTATAAATGTCTTCTTATGAGTTACGTGCTATTGTGCGGTTATCACGCATGCATTAGAGTTCTAGTAAGTGTTAGAAATTGATCTCCGAATGACATATTTAAGTTGTCGCTTTACAACAGGCTTTAGCAACAACGCGGCGATACCTTATCATATTACAGTCATAATTTGTTAATGTGTCGGTGAAATTACACCATATTCGTTATATAATCTTTTCAATATGCTTAACAGCTATGAAGATTTTACCTATTATTTTTGACATTTCAGTTCTATTACATACTTTTTTTTCCAAATATTTTTTGTATTTGTTTGAAAATATAATAACTTAATAAGTTTGTGTGAAAGTGAAAATAAATTTATTAAAAGTAAGTAGTGTTTTTTAACCTAAATTTCTATTCAAAAAACTCTTTTAGTTCAATTTCTTATCTATACTAATATAATAAAGCAAAAACTGCTGACTGAATAACTGGCTCATCAATGCAGAACTGAAACGACTAAATGGGGTAGTAGATTGCTATTATTAAAGGTTTTTTGAAAATTCACCCCTTAAGGGAGTTAAATGGCATGTCGAAAGTATTAGGACATTTCATCATATCTCAGGAGCAGTTTTAGGCATGGAGCGTGAAATTCAGCATAACGAATTTAATAAAAAAGTAATTAAACGCGTATTTCAGCGATTTTAGAAATTGTGGTTAAACGGGGGGGGGGGTGCCGGAAGTGTTAGGTCATAAGACACATACCAAATCTACTAAAAAAATAATTTAGCCTGTATTTCAGAAAATTCATCTACTAAGGGGTGTAAACTGGTGGGGTCGAAAGTTTTAAGTCATCTCGCCATATCTCAGGTGCAGTTTTAGGTAGGTGCTTAAAATACAGCTAATGCAGCTAAACCAATCTGCTAAAAATAGTTAAACCCGTATTACAGCGATTTCAGAGTTATTTGAGAGATTTCGTCATCAACATTGGCTATGAACCCGATTATGGAAGATTAGATTAATGAGACCACTATTGCTAATTTTTGATTATATAATCTGCTAAGACATTTTTCAAAGGAATTTTGTTTTTCAAATTTCATAATACATAAAGATGCTATATGAAATAGAGTTTTGCTAACTGCTACGTCATTTGGTTGATTTTTTTCGTATTGTTAGGGAAATCGTATATTTTTATGTTACGTGCACCAAACAAAATGCACATTCTCATTTATAAAGCCGAGGTTTTTCTTTATGATTTTGTCAAAGTAACTTCATTTTTTTCGATTATCTTTTAACTATTTATGTGCGGGAATGTACAAAGCTCCGTTTTTGTGATCACCATATTGTTGCATTTTTATTTATTTTACCTGTAAGGCTCTCATGGGTTAACATGGGCTAAGCGAGGTAGTTAACTCTAGAATGTATTCTTAATTAGTATATTTTTAAGCTTAATTTAATAAATAGAAATAGAACTTAAATGTGCAAAACAAATAATTGATAATGGGTTTTTTATGATACTGGTTATTGTTTGTTGCGTATTTTTCTATTATGAATATGGGGGTGTGAATGAATACCCAGACATGCGAAATGATTTCATAAGGAACATCCTAATTTTAAAATGATCACAAATTGCTTAGTCATTTTCTAAAATTATTTCATACATTACACAGCAGTTCTAAAACTACAATATATATATTTTTCTTTTTCTTGTTGTTGGAGCTTAAAAAGCAGCACTTTGTAAAAAACATCGCTTAAAGTAAAGTAATCTTCTTTAATTTTCAATGATACGAAATAAGAAAATTTTTACTATATATTTTGGCTATATTTTTAATAGTTACACACAAATGCATATAGATTAGGAAATTCATATAAAAGGATATTTTAGTTATTTTCTCAATTAATAAAAAAAATTACTCTGTAATGCTGACATAAAATTGCGAGATATTTAAAGATTATTATGATGCAATACAGCTTGAATCTTTAAAAGTTCTTATTTTCTTTTCAAAAATTAAGAAAATAAGATATTTTAGAGATTCATACTTCATTGCATCATAAAAACCCTAAATTATACAAGCAGCTTTAATTTGTAAGTTCTCAACTGGAATAATGGTTTAACAAGGTGCTTGTATTATCTAGAGATGAATGTAAAAGGGAATTGCCTCATATAAACGGATGTGAATTGGTCATAGTAATTAACAGATTAGAATCTTTCAGAAATTGAATGGTAAGGAATCTGTTATGCTATATTCAGGAGATATACGTATTCAATATTTGACATTTATCAGTTCCATGACATTATATTAAAGCCAAGTTCATATAGTAGAATTGTGGGTACTCTTTGTATAATGCAAAACAGAAAATCAAACTAAAAACGTTTAATTCAAATGTCAATTAAGATATTACACTTGTCATGGAAGATGAAGAATTACATTATATTTTATTTTTAAAAAATATGCTTTTTCAAAACATTTAGATGGAAGAAAAATATTTAGTAATGCAAAAAATTTAATATAGACGTCCATTGTTTCAAAACATTTTAGTATAGCAAAACTGGCAGCTGAGAAAGACATTATTCTACATTGAGCGACAAATTTTCAAGGCCGAAACTATGTACGAGGCCGGTAGTTAAGTTTTTAGAATCTGGCGACGAAAAAACAGCTACTTTCAGCGTAGACAATTTTTATCAAAATTCGAACGGTTACGTGAATGTCTGCGTTTGCAGAACATCAAAAGCTGAGAAATTCTATTTACTGTGATTTTCCGAAAATCAGAAGTGCTGCATAATTATGGAGATATGTCGAAGGGACTTCAGAACCATGCTTTTTTATGACTCTCGACAAGGTTTACCACAGAAACAGTGTAGATATAGAATGAAATCGACGTTTAGTAACGGAGCACTATCTAAGGCAACGATTTACAACTGGTTTAAAGAATTCTCCCGCGACCGTAAGAATCTCAGTGACGATGTTCAGGAGGTTCGAGCAAGAAGTTTAGTGACTCCTGGAAAGATTGATGCAGTGAAGAAAGCTAATCGCGTCTGATCGTCATATGCCATATGATGAAATACTAGAAGCATCTTCGAACATTTCAAAGATCTGCGTGTATTCAATTTTACTTGATCATTTAAAAGGGAAAAAGATCAGTTCCCGATGGATCACTACAATTTATCTCAAGCTCAGAAGGACAATGTATGAAATGGTGCCTGAAAATCTAAAACAATTCAACTTCGGGGCCTCAAAACATGTGCACGACAACGTAACATGTGGCGAAACCAAGATTTATTCCTATGAACTCGAAACAAAACAACAATCGACTGTTTGGGTGTTTGCAGATGACCCAAAACCGACAAAAGTTGTTTGCGCAAGAAATGCTTCTGAAAGAATGATTGCTGCGGTTTCCGGTAAATCTGGCTATATTGCAACAGTTCCTTTGGACGATCGTAAAACAGTCAATATTCCTCCGTATACCACAATTTCTTTGCCAAAAGTAGTTGCAGAACTAAGAAAAAAAATTCAAAACGTCGTATCATTCTGCACCAAGACAACGCCAACTCACACACTGCTTCGCTAACTATGGATTATTTGTAGCTAGAAAAAATCGACTTGATGACTCATTGCCCATGTTTACCGGACTTAACACATAATGATTACTTTTTATTTCCTATCATAAAAAATAAAATGCGTGGTCAACGTTTTGAAAACTTGGAAGAAACCGTTGAAGCTTACAAATGCCATTTTTCTGCTATGCCACTTTCAGAGTGGCATAAATGTTTTGATGATTGGTTTATTCTAATGCAAAAATGTATCGATGCTGCAGGAGATTATTTTGAGAAGCAATAAAACATATATTCTTGGTAAGAACTTATTTCTTGTATTACTTTCGAAAAACTTAAGTACCACCCCTTATATGTAAGGAATGTGGGCTCATAAGGCGATATTTAATGAGAACGCCAACCAACTTCAAGTCCTGCCAAAAACAAAACGGCAATACTATGATCACAAACACATTTTTTGATTGGAAAAGTATGCAAATGACGCGATAAGGGCACCGTATTATAGGAGAATGTATTACTGCGAAAATGCTGTTAATGAAATTGTAATGACTTCACTTTATGTGACAAGGTAATTTTTAAATCCTGTGTTTGTAGCGAGTTTGAAATGCATAATATGAAAAAAATCCCTGACGGTTCGGCCTACAGGCACAGGTAAATTTCGAATACGCAGATCGTGGGGGTTGTTTATTGGGAATTGCAGAAGAAAGACCTATTTGCCATGATGCGGCAGTTGGCGTTGCCCACTTCAAAATATACCTCTGCCTGTAGGCGGAGCAGGCAGGGAATTTTTTTTTTATTATTATTATTATTTATTTTATTTTATTTTTTTGCTGTAAGCGTTGGTCCTATAAAAGACTTGTCAATATAAAAGTTTTAGATAATATTATGAAGATTTATAATAAATTTAAGCGGATTTATATCTTGTGAATTGACGAAGTTAAGAATTTTTTTTTCTAAAACCCCTATTCCCCCCCCCTCTTTGGGCGCATTTTTAAAGAAATCAAAAATTTGTCATACGTAAATTTTTGGCCTTTTTCTTAAAGTAATAATAACTTTAAACGGATTCGATATGTAACAAAATTAAGAAGTTATGGTTTTTTTCTGTTTTTACAAAAATTCTTCCATTTTTTCCCCCTTGGTTAAATTTTGCCCATTAACGAACTTGAACGAGATATTATGCCGATTGATTGTATGTATGAGTTTGGAAGAGATTTTCGCAGAATTGTGCAAGTTATCGTGTCTATAAAAAAGTCATATAAATAGATAAAGTTTTGAACTGGCGGTGGTTTTGGGTTCTAGGAGACTGCTAAAACTGGATTTTTAAATGTGTCGTGTGTTTTCCAAACTGCTTACTTACTATTTTCATTCACCTTATTGTACAGTGGAGTTTCGCTACAATTTTATGGATGGGTCGGAAGTTGTTTCGTAATATATGCTTGACGCATGATTTTTCGTTCTTGTTATTAATGTAGTGCATCTGACATTACTGAGAAATATTTCAGTTATTCTAAATTATCCATCAATATTTTTTTTTACATGTGTGTGGGATAGAGACGAGACGTTTAATGTTCTTTATATTGCATTTTCATGCTTCATATTTCATGAAGATTTATCTTCCATAGCCAAAAAGAAGTCGAATTATTTTGTGCGGTCCTGTATATGATATGTAGATTTCTATACATACTACATAGCATGCTAAAATTTAGTTTAGTTAGAAAACTGACTTTTAGCTTTTTTCGTCAATAGGTGGAAATGCACTCGAATTCTTTTGTACTGCCCTGTATATTATCTAAAGACTTTTGTATACCTCGCATATTAAGCAAAAAATTAATTCAAGTAAAAAACATATAAAACAACTTAAAAGGCACTTCCAGAAATTACCAGCCATAAACTGCAATGTATCTTGTTTTTTGCGTATCTCTGTAAATGAACTTATTTATATTCTACAAACTCTTCTATTAGTACATTAAGTATGATTCAGCCGGAACATGCATAACAAGATTAAAAACTACCCTTAAGCAATTTCCTCCCATAGTCTGTATTACTTACGATATGTGTAACCCTATACATGACCAACAGAATTTATACACCCCGCGTAGTATGCAGAAATTTAGTTAAACAAACATAGAAACGCAAACCAATGTTGAAAATGCACTTCCAGCAATCACCGGTTTTAGACAGTACAGTAACCGAATTATTTTGTGTGTCCCTCTAAATGAACGATAGATGCAATGCTCAGCATACTTTTCAGTAAGCAACTTACAGTGCACTTCCGTTCTGTCAATTTCATTATGTTAGCATTAGCATAATAATATCATAAAATGCGCCGCAAACGATTTTACATTGTAGACCATTATGTAACAGAATTCGTGTATGTCACCCTGTAAAGAAGTAATAAATACATTGCACTACATATTCCATAGAAAGCATGTTTCAGTGCACTACATTGTATCAACTTCATTATGTTACAATTATTATAATAGTCTCATCAAAATGCGCCGTAAACGATTTTTCCCCGTAAACCGTTATGCAATAGAATTCCTTTGTGCCACCCTGTAAATGAATAATTGATGAAATAACAAAGCAAATAAACAGGCGAGGCCTTCGATCGAATATATATATTGAATTACGAAAGAACATTACACAATGACAAAAACATAGTAATTAAACTGAAAATTGAACATCACTTATATTTATAAATTCGTCTGGGATTCTGCAGTCATGCTTCCCGGACGTGCAAGAAAGCTTACACAAAAGTATCATCCAATAAAATTTAAGATGTAATGCTACGATTACAATTACGATACTATATACTAACACCCGCCCATAATCTAGCATTATATTAGAAAAACACAGAATAAAAAATTACAATAAACAAACATTAAAAATATGACAGAGTTAAAACATTACTTATACAAACAGCAACGAACCAACAATTCATAAAATTTAACTTTAGACAATGCCTTTGTAAACATATCAGCAATTTGCATATTTGTAGGAATATATTCAATTTTGATATTATTTTCTTTTCCAACATTACGAACAAATTTTAGTTTTATATCTATATGTTTCATTCTACCATAACTACTTTCATTACTGATACATTTTATGCAAGACTGATTATCCTCTAAAATAACTAAATCCTTAATACTTACAATTTCACAAGCAATATTTTTGAACCACAGCAGGTCTTGCAAACTTTTAGTTAAAGCAATAACTTCAGCTTCAGTTGAAGATAATGCAACTGATTTTTGTTTATTACAACACCAGAGAACAGGCATGTTACAAAACATTAAAATGTAACCTGATACTGATTTTCTATCATTTGTATTAGCCCCCCAATCAGAATCAACATACATAGATAATTTAGGATCAGATTTTTGCTTTTTATACACAAGTTTTAAGGACAAAGTTCCTTTCAAATATCTTAAGATTTTCTTTAGTGCAATCCATGCAACTTCAGTAGGATTTTCCTGCATTTGACTCAAACAATTAACACTATATAAAATATCAGGTCGTGAAATATATGCTAAGTACAATAAACAACCTACAAGTTCACGGTATGGACCATTAAATGGTTTTCCATTTTTGAAATCAGATGGAGTGTATTTAGGAGAAATAGGAATATCACCAGGTTTACATTCTAGCATATTAAATTTACTTAACAATTTAATTATATAAGACTCTTGATCCATTATTAAACTATCAGATTTAAATTTCATTTGAATACCCAGAAATTCTGAAACACATTCTGATTTTGACATATGAAACTCTTTAGAGAGTAAAGAAATAACTACATTAGTTTCATTTAAATCTGAACCTGTAATAAGCATATCATCAACATACAGAGCAATAATTATTTTATGACCATTACTATAACGAATAAAAATACAAGGTTCATTATCAAGAGATTTAATTTTTAATTTTGAAACAAATTCAAGAAACCTTTCAAACCATTGTCGTGGGGCCTGTTTCAGGCCATATAAACTCCGTTTGAGTTTACATTTTAACCCACTTTCGTCATCATAGCCTTGCGGCTGATCCATAAAAACAAGTTCATTTAACTTACCATTCAGGAAAGCTGTTTTTACATCCAAAACAAATGCATGTAAGTCATCATTTAAAATCACAAAAAGCACTAAACGTAAAGCTGGCATACTTATTACTGGAGCAAAAGTTTCACTATAGTCTAGTCCTTCTTTTTGCATAAATCCACGGGCTACAAGGCGAGCCTTATAACGTCCATCTCTTTTGATAGTATACACCCATTTGCAGGAAATAGCTCATTTGTCAGGTGGTAATTTTTCGAGATCCCAGACGTTGTTGATTTTCATTCTGCATCCATAGCTTCCTTCCATAAACGTTGTTCATCAACAGGGAGAAATTTGATCTCATCAAAGGATAAAGTTTCTTGTTGCAAAGTAATGCTTCATACACCTCAGGAGCTGGATACCGAATAGGTTGTTTTCTTGATCTCTCGGATTTTCTCATTTTATCTTCTTTCTCTTCAGAATCCTCTGATTCTTCACTAGTTCTTTATTGAGAATCTGGATTAATTTCACAATCAGTCAATTCTGAATTTTCCACTATGTTTTGTTTTGAGTTTATGGTATGCTTCTTCTCTTCATCAAATTTGACATTTCTTGAAATAGTTATGCGTTTCGTCTCAGGATCTAGCAATCGATATCCCATTGAAGAATAACCTATGAAGATCATATGTTTAGACCTATCATCAAGCTTCTTACGATGAACGGAAGGAATTAACATGTAGGCACTGCATCCAAAAACACGTATGTGCTTCAAATCAGGATCTTCTCCAATTTTTTAAGAAATACGGCGTTAAGTTCTCAATGGAGCTGCTTGGCATTCGATTTTTCAAGTAAGCTGCTGTAAGTATAGCTTGACCCCAAAAAGTCTTAGGTAAATGTGATTCAGCAATTAAAGCCCTTCCTATATCCAGAAGCGATCTATTGCATCTTTCAGCAACTCCATTCAAAGCTGTAGTGTATGGTGGAGCGGGATTAATCACTATACCAAGATCTCGAGTGAAATTCACTAAATCATTGCTTAAATATTCTTTTCCGCTATCACATCTGATTTTCTTTACTGTAGGATTAGTTTTTAAGAAAACTTTCAATTCCTCTGAAGCTTCACTTTTATGCTTCAATAATCGAACTTCAGTAAATCGTGAAAAATCATCTATGATAATCATATAATAGCATTCACCAGAAAAAGTTTTCGGAACAATAGGGCCACATATGTCAGAATGAATAGCAGTCATTGGGGTACTTTCTCTTTTCCTAGGTCCTCTTCCCATTGGTGTTGCACTCTGTTTTGCTCGAACACAAACATCACAAAAAGAAAGGGGTATTGGAAGTTTCATTTTCTTCAACACTTTGGCGCTTGGATGGCCCATTCTGCGATGCCAAATTTCAGAATCACTTTCTTTTGATGTGAGAACAGTTTCATAATTTGGGACAAAATAACTAACATATTGTCAGGGCTACACTACATACCGGGCTTGCTCATTCATTATGATGACGTCACGAAAGGTGACTGACTAGGAGGAAAGACATACAGCGATTGGCACAAAACGATGGGCGCGTTACTTTGGACCAATCGCTGGTCGCGGTCAGCCACCATTTGTGACGTTTTGAGAGTGAATGAGCAAGCCCGGTATCTAGTGTTGCCTTGATATTGTCCATTTGAATCACGTTCACCAAAACAAAAACGATTTCTTCCTTTTTCTATGAACACCTTTTCATTCTTGAAAATAACTGCATAATTTGCATTTTCGATTTTTCTAACGGAAATCAACTGTCCACTTAAATCTGGTACGTAAAGAACATTATTTAGTGTAATTTCCATTCCGTTTGATAATTTTCCAATAATATTTCCAACACCTTTAATTTCAAGATTCGTTGTTTTCGACGCACACTTAATAGTTCCTGAAGATGGCTGTAAAGACGTGAAATATTTCTCATTAGAGCACATATGGGAAGTCGCTCCAGAATCCACTATAAATTCATTCTTTTTAACGTTCCCCGCAACAACAGATACTGCTGAAGAAGCAAATTTTTCATCATTTGAATTTTTAACAGTTTTACAGTTTCGTTTAAAATGGCCAGGAAGTCCACACTTGAAACAAGTAAGTTTCTTTCTACAATATTTAGCTATGTGCCCCTTTGAATTACAGTTTTTGCACACAAATTCTTTGCGAGTTGATACAAACGCGGTATTATCATGAGCAGTTTTGGATTGCACTTTTTCTTTCTTTGAGTCGAGCAGAAGTGCTTCAGCATCTAACAGCCGTTGTGTGACAAAATCTAGAGTCAAAACAGTATTCGGTTGATTTTCTAACGCAGTCTTAACATTTTCAAATTCTTGAGGCAACGACATTAGAATATAAAGAATAGTATCGGTTTCACTTACTTCAGCACCGGGAATTTTAAGTTCCGAAATTTATTTATTTATTTCATCAATGTGACGTCTCATTGACACAACACGATCCTTTTTAATAGTGGCTAACCTCTTTCTAATTAAAATTTGATTAACTGCACGCTTGGTATCATATGTTCGTTCTAATTTATTCCATATCTTATGCGCAGAATTTTCTTCTTGCAATGACGCAAGAACCCCATCGCTTAAAAGCGATAAAAATAAAGCATAAGCCTTTTTCGATTTTACAACTTCGGCATTTTTAGTTGCCGCTTCATTGTCTAAAAACTTATCCAAATCTTTCGCCGCAAATATGGCTTTAACACGCCTTTTCCAAACAGAAAAATTTCTACCGTCGACGTCAAAAAGAGCAACTCCGTATAATTCTTTTTCACTTTCCATCGCTGGGTAAAAAAACAGAAACAAAAGAAAAATAAATTTTCTCTCTCAAAACCACAGCAATAAATATGAAAAAGGACTAGCGTCACTCTGTCTGCATATTAAACCAAGCTCTGCTGATGAAATAACAAAGCAAATAAACAGGCGATGCCTTGGATCGAATATATATATTGAGTTACGAAAGAACATTACACAATGACAAAAACATATTAACTAAACTGAAAATTGAACATCACTTATATTTATAAATTCGTCTGGGATTCTGCAGTCATGCTTCCCGGACGTGCAAGAAAGCTTACACAAAAGTATCATCCAATAAAATTTAAGATGTAATGCTACGATTACAATTACGATACAATATACTAACAATAATAAATATTTTGTATCCCATATTCTACAGAAAGCATGTTTTTGTGCACCTTATAAATTGCATATCGATTTCATTATGTTTGAAATGGTGTAACATTATCAATATACACTTGATATGATTTTTTTCCATTGACCGTAATGTAACGGAATAATTTTGACTGTTTTTGCAATCAAACTATAAATACTACACACTTCATTTTCAACAGCGATCGTGCTATAGTACGTCAATAAAATATAAAAATTACAGGGCCATAAGAGTATATTTATGAAAGTTAGAGCACAGATCGTATAGACGGACAGACAAACCAAAGGAATAAATATTTTCAACCCTGTAGAAAAGTATTAAAAGTGATTGATAAAAATAATTGGTGCTTAAATGATTGAAAATCTTTTAATACTTTAACATTTGATGGAATATAAATTTTTAAAACTAATTTTATTCACAGTGAAATTTGGTTAAAATTTAATTTTCGTGCACATTCGTAAGGCAATACAGAAAAATCCTTTTGAATTTAGTATATAAAATTTGCAATAATACAAATTAAATAAAACACTTTGTGTAATAATGAAAAGAAGTAAATGTTTCTATTAATAATTCCCCCAGTAAAATTCCAAAATAATTTCATTGGCAGGTTTAAGCAGTAACTTATTAGAATTTTCAAATGAATTTATTTGTTTGTAGGAAATACGATTCGTTCATTAATTTGACAGAACTTACGATGTATTTCGTAAAAGGTTAAATGATCAAATTGAAATGTTATTAACAATTGCACTTGTTAAAAATTGAGCAATATAATATATTATATAGTGTAATATATACCATATGCAGGAGCATACGTCTACTATTTTTGTACAATATTGTATTCAAGATTCAAGGGAATGTATTATGTATTTGTTTAAAAACATTGGCGAATTGGGCCACAAATAGACGCAATGATATCAAATCCCATAAAAAGCAAAAATATATCCAGAATCTCTTAACATTGGAATAAAAACAAAATTTAAGATTTATAATTAAAAATACTTTTAAATTGATAAAAATTTAATTACCACCAACCAGTAACCAATCAAAACATTTGTATCTTGCACACATTGAAAGTTAATGACGCTTGCTATTTCTTCGAAATGCCACTGTATTCATATTTCATTGTCGGGCCTTCGGTCTGTTGATCTCATAATAATATTTAGTTACTGTAAACATCTTATGCCGGAGCAAGTACGATTTCTTCTGTGCACCTTTTAAAAGTTTTATTTGTTTTCATCGAGAACGAATGTATATCTGCACGAACGATAGCGATCTTGATTTAGAAGGAGTGGCGCAAACAATCTGATACTACGCTATTGGTCTAAATATGTGTAGCACGCAACATTTTTCATTTGTATGGAAAAAAACTGCAGGTAATGTTTCACATGTAAAATACCAATCACATGGTGTTTTTTTAGCAACAGTTCCAGAGCTTAAAGATTCATTTAAATAGCGTGTATAATTAGCACTTTACAGTTCTTACAGAGCGTGACACCAATCACCTCCCACATAGGGACTCTTCTCGCGAGTGATACTGTTTTCGGTAGGGTTAAAATTATTTTTGAATCGCAGGCACTCGCAAATGTCGAATGTAAGGCTAAAGTCGTTGTCCAAGAATGTTTTAAAGGTTGCCGGCCCCGATAAAGTCCAATTTTGGGCCTCCGACACGACATTGGATTTGCCAAGAGGGGTCCGGTGGGACTGGGTCAATCACCATTACACTTTCCATCTCATCAGTAACAAAATCCACGTACATACATAATCCAGATTCGTCAGATGCTTCTTCAGTTGTCCGAGCTCTCTTATGTTTGTTATATTCGTGCCAATACTGTGCATTGGATGTAAGTTCCGGTCTAGCTTATTTGGTGTCATTTTTTTTCGTATTTTGTACGACACATTCTTTCTCGAGTTGTGAAATTCTGGTTGTACGTTACCCGTATATATTGCGACATATTTATTAAAATTTTCACTCTTTTTCAAATATACAACCTGATATGGTTGAACATTTTTGAGATACAGACTTGAAGACTCAGATAACTTGTACACATACACTCCTCTTCGCTCGAATCGGATAATTTGTCTGTGATATATGACACCGTTTATGGATACCTATCGAATTTGGAATGTCGGAAATCGTGGGCTTATAAGCTCTCACAGCGATATCCGGTTGTTACAAGTGTCGAAGAGGTACTGGCCCATACTTCCATTCGTTTTCTGCAAAACGAGATCAAGATGGGGGTGCTATGTCTAATTTTAGCCGAGTGATTGAAGTTTGAAATTACTTCGACCGAAATTGTCGCTCATTTTGGCGCAATTGCCTTTCCACACACATCATCCCATTTAAAGACGTTGTCATATCAATAGGTTTTTAAACTATGTACCAGAAAAATTAAGACGAAAATTTTTAAATTGAAAAACACACAATTTAAAATAAATGTTTCCTTGGACCCCCAAAATTTCCAATCATGTTGCTTAACTGTATTTTTTACCAGCTACAAAGGCCGCTATAGTATGAAAGACTATGCGCTTATTGGTATTATACAAAATACCAAAATTAATTAAAGGCAAAACTGCTACATTGGGATTTTTCCTATAGCTAAAAAATTATGAAATCAAGATGATTCGCACAACCACCAAATGTATTTCGGAAAAAACTGGATTTTAAATTAGTTTAATGTCAAGCAATAGTAGGGAACAACATTGTAATATTTTATGATCGTATCACTATATACGACATATTACTTCTCTCCAAAAAGCATCCAGATATTAAAAAAGTCCTTCCGGCCTGTACCGGGAGGAAAAGGTAGCTTTCCTATATCTTCGTTTTAAAATTTTAGCTAATGTTACTCGAAAACAGCAAGCTAAAATGCAAAGAAACCGTTTACAAAAGATTCGTTAATATTGAATTTGAATAAGAAATTCGCCAAATTATTGAGCAATAGCCAAATTGGCTTCATTTATGAAGACTTATTTTGGTCGCCAAATTTGGCGATATTTCGCCAAATGTGGCGATATTTCGCCAAATGTCGCCAAGTTTGGCGAGAATTTGGCGATAACGGATATGAATATATAGTTTTATGCTTATGATTGGGAAAATGATTACAACAATGAAAGAAAATAATTTCCAAGAAATCGCGTTCACTAATACTCATAAATTAATCGTTGGTTTTTGTTATGTTCTGTCTTGTTTCAAAATGTCAGCCATTCTAGAATTTCAAACTGCTCTATCTCAGCCATTTTTTAAGATAGAGGTAAAACAAAAAATTTTCTGGAATCCTTGTATCAAGGCCTAACACTTAATTAAAGAATAAATTTGAATTTTTAACTTTTTTGTATATTTATTTCAGTTTTAAAATTTTCAGTGGCCGCCATCTTGAAACAAAATGGCGGACCAAGCTGGCCAACGAACTCGGTAGAAGCATTGGTGAGCTTAATACACACAATTAGTTTTATCCGAATCAATTTATAAATACGAGCGTTATGGTATGACATAGATCAGATATATATATATATATATATATGAATATACAGTGAAACTTCCCATTAACGAAGTTTTCTACTTAACGAAATTTTCTGCAGAACATTGACTTTGAACGCCATTAGAATGTAAATTAATCTCCATATTACGAAAAATGTATTCTATATAACGAATTTTATTCCACTTTTGCACGTGTACAGATTTCAAACTAAGAGGTTGCTGTTGCGATGGATATGCCAATTTATTTCAGCGGATTGTATGGAAATGAACACATTTAAATAATTTCCATTCTGCTTGGTGCTAAATAAAACAATTGTTTTTCACACTAAGAAAAATACTTGTTATCATTACTCTCCCACACCGAGACTCCAGTGCTGACAGTTGGGGGGAGTCAAAATCCCGTTTTTACTTTTAGTGATGTAGAAGATAGAATGACGCAATGGCGTCAGATGCATTGAAGCAAAAAATATCAATTAGAGTCAGACAGTTACCATTCTCATCTTCTATTGTTGATAGACAATTGCTTTGTACATCCACAAGAATGTGCTACAAAATGCAAATCGAAGAACATGAAAGTTATTTTTGGTCCTGTCAATACAACTTCTAAACAGCAGTTAGTCAACTATTCAGCAGTTAGTCTAAGGAATAATAAAAATCTTGAAGTACATTATCAAAAAAGACAGAAAAAAGACAATGCAGTGAAAACATTAGTTTGAGAACGTGTGTTTCAGAACTGATGGAAGCTTGAGCCAAAGCTTGGAAATGTGACGATATTTCAACGACCGTACACAACTGTTTTATAAAAGTCGGCTACATAATTGAAACTTAATCAAATGCTTCTGAATCCAATACCTATTTGTCATATCTGAAGGAAAAATTTCACGAATTTAAGTTGATTTCTATTTAACGAATTTTCTTCATAACGAAGTTTTTAAGTGTAACGATGAGACTTCGTTAAATGGTTTAAAGTTTCACTGTATATATATATATATATATATATATATATATATGTATCAACATTTGAACGGAGGGTGGTTTTTAGATCTGTGGGTCATGATCGGTGAAAATATATCGAAATTTTCCGGAATTGCTTTCCTCCGAACGGCTGCAATAGGTAGCTTTATACTTTTTTGTATTGAAAGTTACCTAAAACATTCATCAGGTCAGACATGACGATGAAAAAAACGCATTTTGATAAGGAAATATGACACACTTGATACTTTCTTGCACTTGGGGTATATAAGAAAATAAAATCATTCACATCTCATATCATGAAAACCATAGAATATGTTGCTGTTGTAGTAAAAATTGACTTTAATTTTTTTGCGAATTCATTAGCAATTATTGCAGTGAGTAGTTTTTATTCAGTTCGATGCCTGACAATGATGCATTTCCCGAAATTTTGCTATGTTTAATAAACTACTAGCTGTTACCCATGACTTCGTTCACATATCATTAAAAATAATAAATTCACTAATTAAGCAAATTATTTCACTCGCGATAAATAAAAACATATATAATCAACCAACGCTTATCACATTTTATAGGAGACAATATAGCATTTCTGTGTTATATGAGAATTAATAAATAACTCAGCCTTTAAAAAGTGAAATTTTGTACGAAATAATATAAACAATCGTGAAAATAAAGCTACAACCAATTTAAAACTGATTCAAAGATAAGCGAGAAAATTATAATCTAGAATACCATTAAGTGTTTATCACGCAAAAAACAAATCTGGTTACAAAAATGTACTTACTTTTGCACCAAAATTCATTCGCTAAAGAAAGCAAATTGGCTGCGGGCCCGATTACAGAGCCTAACTTTCCTATTCTCGCATATATTCTACTTATATATGAAACAATTTATATTATATACATAAACAGGGATACACATCGATATTTATAGGAATTTGGTTATTTTTAGGAATTGGCACGGTCGGCTGGTTGACGTCTACGCAATTCGGCTAAAGGAAAATTTTCATTATTTTTTTATTTCTTCTCTACTCTTACATTAAGCAAATTTTTTGATAAATTTGATTTACTTTTCGATAATAATTTTTTAAAACATTGTAAATATTAAACATTGTATAAACATTATATTTAAACATTGTGATGAAATCTATGCCATTTTTGTCCTCATATTACACTTTACAAAAATCTGTTACAAAGAAGGACATTAAAAATTCCTTATTAAAAATGCTATATTTAAAAATGACAAAAATTTTTTATTCTTTTAAAACTAAAAGTAATGTGGAATTAAAATCCGGTTTCCGAGCCTCAATGTACTTCAAGCCCTCAAATCTTAATTTTAATACTGGCAGGTGGAAAATGATGTTATTTTGACGCAATCATATTAAATCTTTAAGTTTTATGAACGAAAATGCAACTTCCTTTTAAATAATAAAGTAATTTTTATTCACATTTCCTGAGATGAACGGCTTTAAGAATTAACACTCATCAAAAATAGTTATTTTCAGGCAATCAAGTTATTTTGTTTAGTTTTTATGCATGAAAATAACTACATCCCGCTAACCTTGACGTCATTTTCGACATGGATAATTTTGCAGTATAATATTATTAACAATTTCTATCCATTTTCCTTTTCCAACTTTTTTTTTTTAACTTTTTAAAACATTAAATTAAAAATATGGTATCATTATCTTAGACGCACACAGACGATAAGCCTCCAAGTATAATTTCTATCGTCATCATTCGTATTGGATTCATTTCATTTAAAATACATAACTTTAATTTAAAACCCATATATTTAAAATACATATAATACATACATTTGAGATATACTCATTTCAAGTGGAATACAAAAAGAAAAAAATAGAAAAAAATACAAAGAAAGAAAATAAAAAGAAATAATTTAATAACCCAATGAAATTTTATTTTAACTTCAAAGCATATCCGTTTTATTTTCGATTTATGACGTAATATTCGCATGATTTATTCCGTACTAGCATTCATGCACCTTGTATTATTATCATGTACTTGAAAATGATACTTTTATTTCTAATAATATCATTTTATCTTCATTTTAATTCTTAAAATTGTCTATTTAATTTTCATTTTTCACGTGGAAAATTTTCATTTGAAAAAAAATTGTTGATGAAAAATTATTATTCCGTGTTTTGATTTCAAGCAGAACCTATAGCAACGATGTAGAAAAATGGTTAAATTTTAAAAGGAAATTTGTATTAATTCTCTATGAAAATAATGAAATTTGAAATTATTAAGAAAAATATTGGAATAAAATAAATAAAAGATAGCCTATGTTCCTTTCTGAGTTATAGTCCATCTATATGCAAAGATACAGAGCTATTAAATGATCCGTTTTCACGTATCTTCAGCCAAACATTCACACATACTTTCAGATTTATATTTTTTTAGGATAGGATTAGGATATAAAATGTTTTAAACTACGAAAGTCAATCATTTTTAATTTCAGGCTTTTTAAATGCATATAACTTAAATAAAGTAAAAACTAAATGCTTATTTAGTTAATAAGCATAATATTTAGTTAATATTAGTTATTTTAAGTAATATAAATATTTACATATATACATGTTTCATATTCATATTCAGAAAATTTAAGATTAGTTACAATGTAACACTTATTTAAATTATTTATTGCGGGCTAGAGTCTGTTTGAAGAAGCAGTAACAACGTATGAAATAAATAAATTAAGAATTTCCCAATCTGAATTCGAAAAGCTTAATCTTCAGAAAAATAAACTCACAGTTAATACTTTTTTCAAACATCTTAGAAAGACCATCACTGCTCAAAATAAGGAAATCCAAATGAAAGTTTACACAGCGGAAGAGTCTTCTTAATAAAACAAGTATACAAATCTTAACAATGTTAGGATTGGAGAACTTCAGCTCAAAAACTAAATTACAACAGACATTCTTCAGAAAGGCCTCGATAAACAAGTTGAACTCCCAAAATTCGCAGTTACTTTATCTTGTCTCTAATTTCTAAAAGTTCTGTTGGTTTTTATTAACCGAAAGCACATATCTAAAAAGGAAATGAATAAAAGTTTTGTTTTAGTAGGAAAAGAAGTTTGTCTGCTAAAAATACTTCGTGAGATATGGATACTATTAAGATAATATATATATATATATATGAAGAAATGTAAGTATTATGAAATTCGCTCAGCGTAAAGAAAAAACAAATAATTACATTTCATGAATTTCTTGTTTTAATAGGTGTGTACCTAATACTTCAAATATCGCTAAAATTAGAAAAAAAAATATATTCTCAAATTGTAGGTTTGCGTTATACGCCGAAAGATATCGTATATTGAATTATTATAATCTAATTGGATTTGAACCAGCTCAACTGTCGTATAAAAATTCTAAATGCTCTGTAATTTATGAATACGTGATGCCTGAAAACATTTTTCTAGAAAGTATCATAATCCGAAACTTAATTTTTCATTCATCAGATGTTTGAGTTAAAAAAAAAAAGTAAAATATTTTGTTTGTTAACTATGTAATTATTTGTGTTTTGTTTACAATTTGATCAATGCAAAATTAAGTTTCGGATTAAGATAATTTCTTGAAAAATGTTTTCAGGCATCACGTATTCATAAATTACAGAATATTTAGAATTTTGATATGACAGTTGAGCTGGTTCAAATTCAGTTAGATTATAATAGTTCAATATACTGTACCTTCCGGCGTGTAACACAAACCTACAATTTAAGAATATATTTTTATTTCTAATTTTAGCGATTTTTGAAGTATTAGGCGCATACCTATTAAACAAAATTCATGAAATGTGTAACCTAAAATTAGAATAAAGAAAATCTAAATGTTTAAAAACTTATACTAACGTAAAAGAAAAAAGTCCTTCCGCCCTGTACCGGGAGGAAAAGGTAGCTTTCCTATATCTTCGTTTTAAAATTTTAGCTAATGTTACACGAAAACAGCAAGTTAAAATGCAAAGAAGCGGTTACAAAAGATTCGTTAATACTGAATTTGAATAAGAAATTCGCCAAATTATTGAGCAATAGCCAAATTGGCTTAATTTATGAAGACTTATTTTGGTCGCCAAATTTGGTGATTTTTCGCCAAATGTCGCCAATTTTGGCGAGAATTTGGCGCTAACGGATATGAATATATAGTTTTATGCGTATGATTGGAAAAATTATTACAACAATGAAAGAAAATAATTTCCGAGTAATCGCGTTAATGTGCTGTTTTGTTTCAAAATGTCAGCCACCCTAGAATTTCAAACTGTTCTATCTCAGGTATTTTTTAAGATAGAGGTAAACAAAAAAATGCTCTGGAATCCTCGTATCAAGGCCTAACACTTAATTAAAAAATAAATTTGAATTTTTAACTTATTTGTATATTTATTTTAGTTTTAAATTTTTGTGTGGCCGCCATCTTGAAACAAAATGGCGGACCACGCTGGCCAACGACCTCGATCGAGACATTGGTGAGCTTAATACACACAATTAGTTTCATCAAAATTGATTTATAAATACGAGCGTTATCGTGTGACATAGCTCAGATATATATATGGATATATATATATATATATATATACATATATATATATATATATATAAATCAACATTTGAACGGAGGGTGGTTTTGGGGTCTGGGGGTCATGATCGGTGAAAATATATCGAAATTTTTCGGAACTGCTTTCCCCCGAACGACTGCAATAGGTAGCTTTATACTTTTTTGTATTGAAAGCTACCTAAAAAATGCGAATCCGTAAACGAAGACATAAAATTCTATCAGGCCCATATATCTACCAGAAACAGCTACGAAGCGAGTATAAATGTGTCATGCACTTTTAGGAATAATGTGTGAGTGGATAATAAAAACATTGGATGAAATAATATGCAGATAACTGAAAATTCACCTAAATATTGCGGTACATGATACATATAACAATCTAGACTGCACTGAAGATGACTATTTATCGATGGATGATAGCAACATGGAAGTAAGGATGAAACAGAAATCGATAATGCACCTGAAAATACAACAAATGAGGACGAATGTAACGATTTTTCATGTTTTCCAATAGCGGTATTAAGCTCATAATGCGCATGTCACTTTTTGTAAGAATGTTAATTAATACAGAAATCCCAATTTTTATGCTTTTATGAATTTTTAATCTTTACTTTTTATAACCGGCATATTTTTAAGATCCGTAATTTTTGATTAATTTTTCGGATGCCAAAATGCGCGTTAATATCTCCTCTATTTAGTATAATATTATTCATTATTAGTGAATTATTTATTCCTGGTATCGACTCATTTTTTGCGAGTAAGAGCTTTAATATTTTAATCATAGACATCGAAGCATATCATCCTGAGATTGAAATTGCAATTATGTTCGAGAATCATTAATAAAACGGGGAAGAACGGAGATTCACATATGTGAACCTAGATAGTGAAGACGTTAAATCCAATATACAAGGTAAACTAATTTTAAATTCCTGACTAGTGCACTGAAATGACCTTCTCTGATAATTTTATTATATTATCTTTGAAGGTTATAACTGGTGTTGTACTTTACAGTTTTCACTACATATGAAACATTAATGTTAATTTTATTCTATCATTTAATATTCTGATTTCTTCATTTATATAAAGTTACATCGGGACAAAGCACATTTATTTTAAAATTGTAATACAAAGTCATCAGACTAATATTTTCTTTTTCTGTTTCTGCCCTTTTTATTCAATTTTGAACAATTTTCAACACAATTAGTTGAACGTTTTTTTTTTTTCAGTTTGTCTCTTTATCTTCTCATACAACTTATGTCAAAATGCTTGAAATACTAGAAAACCTAAAAATACAATTAGGCATCTTACAAGGAAGGTCTCCATAAGCGCATACTCAGAAAATTTTGAAAAAAATTACAGAATGTTCTTCTCATGAGGATATATACGTCTATAAAAAAAAATTCTGCGGAACCTCGATATAACGTCCATAAAAAAAATATGAAATTTTCGTTTATTTGGCGATTTATCACCTGTTGGCGACGGAATGAAATTAACCTTTTCAGGGGCTAAGTACTTATCTTTCTAAAATGTTGAAATCCTTAAGTCACACCGAGATTTAACAACAAATTTATTTCCAAATAAGTAAAAGATTTTCTTCACGTATATTATAAAAGTAAAATTTTATTCCAAAATTCCGGTGTCATTGTGGCATTTGGGAATTAAAATTAAGTGGGATGTTATTACATCCCACCGCACTTCAAGGGGTTAAAAAAATACGCTTTTATGACAAATACTATTTAATGAAAAACTTTTTCATACTGAACTTGTTTATGCATGTTTAACTTTTTATAACTACAATTTTGTGTACAGATTTATATGTATATAAAGGAATTTATCGATTGTATTTTACGATTTAAAACAAAACTTAAATTGATTAAAATTGTTTCAAGTTCAAAAATAAGCCCGATTCTGAACATTGTCAATTCAAGAAAGTTTTTGTTGCCATGGAAGCAACGACTTCTTCGATATAGAAATGTATAACGAATCCGTTTGTCATCGGGCTTTTCTTTTTAAAATACATTCAGAAATTGCTTGTACAACCGTTGAAGCCATTTAAATTAGAAAAAATCGTGGAATGGAGGATAAAACAATAGGCAAAATTTCACTCAATCAGTAATAAATAGAGAAAAAAACGTGAGTGATTTATTTAATCTGATTTTTTAAAATATTTTAAATTAACATTAATGCAAACGTACAGAGAGTTGTCATGTTGAACGCAAAATGCAAACGATTCTGAACAAGAGGGTATTGTATCATGAGCCATAGAATTAACCCATTTGTATAATTTTTTACGCTTTCAAATTTTACAAAGATCTCATAGACAGGTCTCATAACAAGAATTTCTTCAAAATCTTCGTTTACTTTAATATGCCTTTGAGATTCATATATTTTAAAAATTTCGATTGTTAACTAAAAGGGAAAATAAACATACAGATTCAATAATTCAATAATACACGTAACTTAAATGTCAGCTTCGCTATAACATAAAATAGATATTTGCAGCTCCCAAAACATAGAACATATTTTTTCAGTGGTAAAAATTAATAACTGCAACAACAAGCAGCTTGTATATGTTATACAAAAAATAATAAATCGTTTAAGTTTACATTAATTAAATATTGCGCATTCAAATAATCAGTTTACAAGCAATTTAAAATGCATTAAAATTTTTTGCGTTTGGCGATGGAAAAATGTTGCTAGCCAAATCGTGTGTTTTTGCGCCAAATACTCGAAAGTATTTTATTTTTTTGCAGATTTTCTACTGGGATTCCGCAGCTAAATTTCACTGTTCCTTTATTACATACATGTGTAGCTTCATTAGCATTTTTTTCAAAATTTTCTGAGTATGCGCTTTAAGGAAACCTTCCTTGTTAGTGGCACAGACGCAATCGAAAATCGCGTGCACAACATTTACACTTCTTTCACAGGGGCACACCGAAGAACTCGAAAAATCATCAGTTTACGAGTGCTAATACTTTAAATTGTATTTAGAGATTGTTAAATTATTTCAATCGGAACTAAATCGATATATGTTAGTGAGACATACTACAGATTGTCTCCTATCTATAGTAATGCGTTTAGCATTAGGATTATTTTAAATAGATACACAAAAATATATAATTTATAAAGTATGGTAAATCGGAAGTAATCATTTAAAGTACATCTTAATGAAGTTATACAATTTAACATCACGGGGAACTCATACAATTTTTTCGCAACGGGGAAAATTTAAGTAAAAACACCGAAGCACATGCAAAAATGGCACAAAGCGTAAACAGAACAGAATAAATGTGCATCAGATTATGAATTTTAAATTTAAATATATTATCTTATAAAATAGCGCGTATAACCTATACACATAGCCATCATTAGATCTTCGTACATCATTAGGGGAAGGTGGCCTAAAATGATCCTAACGGGCAAAACGATCCACATATGTTTTGTTCCATACAGGTCGCGCTATCTACAGAGTAAAACACAAACTAGGTGTGATAAGTGAAGAATAAGCAATGGCGGTGTTCAAGTGATCGTAGTATTGTGCGTCTGAGTAGAATTCTTTGAAAAATTGGGTTTTATAAAATCTGATATAAGGTAAGCACTAACTGCCATATTTATTTAGATATACAGTATTTCATGTACAAAAATGTAACTTGGTTCACTTAATGGAGTATGTTTTTTAGATGTGAATTACACCTATGCACTGTCATAATTACTTTTATACCCCGTATTTTGCCTATAAAATCAATTTAAAATTATTTTTAAATGAAGGATCATTTTGCCTTTGGTGAGGGTAAAATGATCATTTGGACACTTTTTAAAAAATCTATTTTTTTTATTACTCAATTTGGGTTTAAAATATTATTAAAATATGTTTATAATGCAAAATATAGTGTAAAACGCACTAGCAAAGGCCGTGGTTTTAGTTAAAAGTTATGCTAATTTACACAAGTATTTCCCTTAAGGGGATCATTTTAGGCCATCTTCCCTAGATCTCTTTATTAGATTATTTCATTGACAAATATTACATTTCAGCTTTTTTAAAAATCGTTTTCCAGTATTTTTCAGATACAGACAATACATTTAAAATATTTCTAAATTTAGTTTCGGAAATATTATTTCATTTTCATTTATTTGTCAAATTTTGAAAGCAAGAAAGTGTCTTTCTCATGTACATCTATTTATTTTTGTTTCGAATGTGACAGAAAATTTAATTCACGACTTCTAAAATTTATTTGATTTATTTGCTCTGTCACTCTACATGGTTGTTTATAGAGCATAATCAAATTCTAGAATAAAAAGAAATTTTGCATACTTTTTTTTTACTGTTTTTAATTCAATAAATCTAATGAAGTTAGGATAAAATATTAAAGTAAATAACAGTTGGTATATTTATTGTGCTTATTTTATTATGTTTGACCGTGAACAATATTTATTTTTTATATTAGAGAATATTTTGTTTAACTTTAAATCGTTTTCAATAAAATGACAGCATGTTTCTAAACACATTTATCAACTTTATTAATTTTACATTGAATAAAATGAAGAAATATAAAATATTTAAATTCGAATACAGAAAATAGGAACAAGCTTTTATCTCTGGAAATATCTTTGAAAAATCTCTTTTCAAGCTTAAATATAATTAAAGTGTCCTTTCGCTTTGTATTTTTGAATGACATAAAAAATACGTAATTACTTCTATATATATTATTTATTATAGGTTCTATTTTTAACTATAGTATTTATTTCAATTATTCTGACTTATGGAAAAATCAAACTTGAGTACAAAAATTTCCAAAAATTTTTAAAAGTACTCCAGGTCAGTAGTCGAACCCAGCACATCTGGTTTAGCGTGCAAACACTGTACCAATTGCGCTATCCCAGATAGCTCTTGTAAATACAATTCACTTAGACAATCTTTTGGCTATAAAACATTGTCTTCAATATTACACAGATAGTTCAGATATCATGTATACTCTGTTAATGGTGCGTTGGCGCCAAAACACCTGTGTTTGACAGCTGGCCCTGCGACATTTTCAATTAGTTGTCAAAATTTCAACTCATATTATTCTATGATCAACAAATATTATTGACATAAATAATATAGTATAATTCCTTATCTTTCGTTTAATGATGTTTCTTTACTTGAAGTTTAATCTGTTGCACTGCAGAATATTTCAAACCAGATGTTATTACCAAAAGGTTATCTGATCCAGTTACACTGGCCAAAATCTTCCAGAACAACTTAGTTGGTAAAGCGTTGGCACGTTAAGCCAAATGTCCTGTGTTTGACTTCTGGCCTTAGCACGTTAAGCCAAATGTCCCATGTTCGACTTCTTGATTTGTGGAGTTTTCGATGATTTAGAAAATTTCTATCATCAATCATCATGATTGACATAAATAATATAATAAAATTGCGTATCTATCTTTAATGGAGATTTTATATTTGAGTTTTAATATGTTGAACTGCATATTATTGACAGACCGGATGTTATTGTAAAAAGTTTGTCTGAGTTTACTGTGTTGGTTAGAGTCATTCAGGATAATTCAGCTGGTAGAGAGTGGTCATGTTAAAAAGAAAATCCTACGATCGACTCATGGTCTAGACAATTTTCCGATTGGAAAATTTTAACTTATAAACTATTCTAAGCTTCAGTAACTATTTTTAGAACATAGTGCTATATCAGGATATTCTGCAAATAGCTGAATTTGACAGAGTAGTAGAACACTAGAATATTCCTAATTTGTTTAAAAAAATATGATAATACAAATATCGACAAATAATAACTTTACTATATCGATTTCCTAATCAAGTACTTTTGAAATTATACAATCTGTTTAAAACCTTATTTATAAAATAAAATTATTTAATAAGAAATAAAGATCTATCAAAGCCATAAATGTTTCTTTGAAGCATGACCATCTCATAAAACCTAATGCGAGAGAACTATATGGCAGTTTTACATTTATGTGTATGTATATTATAGTAATATTTTACTGCTTTTTGAGTTTAACACCATATTCGTTTTGTCTACAAAACGAGCAGGGAAGACCGAGCTATGCTCGGTCAAAATTTTATTTGAGTTCAAATATCATGACCCATGACCAGAATGACCCACTAATTGAATTTTCTCGAACATGCGACTTAGCCCAACAGTCTTCTCGTGCCGGAAAACCATAGGATGCAAAATTTAATGTAAATTGAGCCGCTTTTTAGATATTGACCCACAATAACCCAGAAATGACCCACTAATCGAATTTTCTAGAACATGTGACCTAGTCTAATGATTTTCGCGTGCCCGAAACTCGTAAAATACAAAATTTAATCAAAATTGTTAGAGCCGTTTTTTAGATAAAATTAATTTGACCCGCTTTGACCCAAAAATGACCCACTAATCGAAAGTTCTCGAACATGTGACCCAGCCCAATTGACTTCTCATGCCCGAAAATGGTCGGATACAAAATTTCGTCAAAATCGTTTGAACCGTTTTTTAGATACAATTAGCTTGACCATGATCCAAACTGACCCACTAATTTTAATTTTATTGAACTTGTGACCTAGCCCAACAGTCTTCTCGTTCCCAAAAACCATTGGATGCAAAATTTAGTGTAAATTGAGCCGCTTTTTAGATCTTGACCCACAATGACCCAGAAATGACCCACTAATCGAATTTTCTTGGACATGCGACCTAGCCCAATGCTTTTATCGTGCTCGAAACTCGTAGGACACAAAATTTAATCAAAATCGTTAGAGCCGTTTTTTAGATAAAATTAATTTGACTTGCGTTGACCGAAAAATGACCCACTAATTGAAAGTTCTCGAACATGTGACCCAGCCCAATTGACTTCTCATGCCCGAAAATGGTCGGATACAAAATTTCGTCAAAATCGTTTGAACCGTTTTTTAGATACAATTAGCTAGACCATGACCCAAAATGACCCAAAATGACCCACTAATCGAATTTTCTCGAGCATGTGACCTAGCCCAATGGTTTTCTGGTGCCCCAAAATGGTAGGATACGAAATTTCGTCAAAATCGTTAGAGCCGTTTTTAAGATAATTTTTGCATATATATATATATATAACCACCCACAAGATTTGCTCGTATTAGAATATATGATATCAGAAAGGCTCTCTCATTTTATTCATTACATATTTTGAAATTTGAACAAACTAAATTTTTTTTGTTTGTATAATATTTCAGGTACGAAAAAATAAATACCGTATATACTCGCGTATAATCCCCCTAACTTTTAAATGCAAATTCGAAAAAAAAATAAAAAACCCTCATATAAGTTGACCCCCTAAGTTTTTACTTTAATTTTGCATAAAATCAAGCCAAAGATTTCACTTTCTAGACGAAAAGTAATGCGAAAAAGTGGTAAGTAAACAAAAACAAATCAATGAAATATTTTTTACTGATAAATTATTATTATTTGCATATATTAAATATTATTTTATTATTCTTACGCATAAAAAGCCAGAATTTTGGCAGTATTTGAAGTTATTCTTTTTTTGTTGTTTTAATTGTCTCGCGTATAAGTCGAATACTTAATTTGCTTGCCGAAAATTGTAAATTCCTCGACTTATACGCGAGTATATACGGCACCTCAAGGAATAATAAAATATGGTCCTGAATTCCTTTGAATTATCTTAAATATAACAGACATCGTCAGAAAAAAATATCCTATGTTTTTACTAATTATAAAATTCCGACAAATTAAGTGATGTAGTAGAAACTATATGTGGTGGTTGGACGATAAGTTCTCTTTTTTTTATACAGTGGAATCTTGTTAATATTCCGAATAATATATATTTGGGCTTGTGATCAAAAGAATATAGTGAGTACATATATTGTTATGGCCGCAAAAGACCACTTCGACATGACATTAATTATTAAAACAAAGATTTGTTAAATAAATTATTCATGCAAATTTATAATCAAGAACAATGAAGATAAAAGTAAAAATTGTTACCTGCAGTCATCTGAAAAAAATAAGATAAAAAACAAGTGAAAGAATTTGCACTGCAAATTTTCATCTTTGAATAAAATCTTTATTCATAAAGAGATTTTCTTCTAAAAAAACATATTACTAAATGGATGATCATTTTTATAGCTCCATTTCTTTTTTAGCACAAGTAATCGATGCCTTTTTTTTTAACCTTCCCTCAGGGAGTTCGGAGGCAACCATGTTAAAAAAATATATTTTCTACGACTTATCATCAACCGAATACAGAACGTCGCATTAGTTGAAACAGAACAAAATTAATTATCCGCATACAGGATCAGTAGGATCTGTGCACTTATCACAAGTAAGAACCACTCATCGCGTCTCCATTGTGGAACTGCAAAAACCTTTGCCGTACTTAGAAGACAATGTATAGGCCGTCAACTACCACATTTAAAAAAAAAAGAATATTTTCTTCATATCATAACTTTAGGTGTACGCATTTTGTACATTTTTCACAGCAGCAAGCCAAGCGATCACCTTACACTCTTATGGCAAACGTCTCAGTGTGTCGAAAGCATGCAGCATCGCCGCTGAAAGGGAACGGAGGGGGGGGGGGTGCCAAAAATTGAAAAAAAACAATCGGCAGAAATAAAAAATAACGTATTAGAAACATTTGAATTTGATTGGCGAGGGGCGGAGCTTAGAACAGGAAGTGAGCATAGGCAAAGAATGATATCGAAGCTTCTAGTAAGGTCTAATACCGGAAGTACAAAGGTAACAAAAAAGCGAAATGTTATGCAAGAAAGAAAAGTTTACAGGGGAAGTTTTAAAAAGGAAAGAATTAAAATAAATTTGAATGTGAATTTTAAAATTAAATGAATAAGGACTAATAAAATATTTCTTAAATTGAATTAAAATATGGCAGTGGTTGTAAGAACCACAACATATTCTCCGGTCTCCCCAAGAGAAAATATTGATGAGATGGAGAAATTTAACAATTTTGACATCGAGTCAATATTTTCTCACCTATATACAATATACATATAACTTCACATAATGAGAAACAAAATAAAAATAATAATAATAATAATAAATTTACATTCTTCTTGCAAAAAATAAACAAAGTCCTTCAAAATATAGTTGCTAACAGTCCAAAAAGTAAACAGTCTATTAAAACAAAGATGCTGAAAGTCCAAAAGTAAATATAGTCTTTCAAAATAAAGTTGCTAAAAGTTCATTGACTGATATGTGAAATAGCAAATACAATACTATAAAGTAAGTTCAGTAGCAAAAAGTGAACAAAGTCTTTTGAAATAAAGCTGCTAAAAGTCCATTCACTGATATGTGAAATAGCAAATGCAACACTATAAAGTAAGTTCAGCATATACTAAAAGAGTAAAAAAGATTGTAATATTGTACACAAAAACAAATAATATTATATGATACAAATTGGTAATCATACTAATAATGGCTTTCCTAATTCAATATAGCATAACATTAGCAATAAAACATTTCCATTTTGGAAAAGAAATAGCAACAATAAGACCTTTGATTCACAACTGTATTTCTAGTCACAGTCGATGAACTATATTTCAATTTTGCATTAACATTTTTATTAGAACAATGCTTATATAAATTCAATACATTACTCATTTGAGAATTTTTCCATAACAAAAATTCAAAATGTAAGCAAATGGTCAAGAGAGAATATTCAGACTCTCATTGAAAATAAATATATATATATATAGCACTTTCTAAGAAATCAACTTTTCTTAGTTGAACAACTCTAATACAACAACAATAATACTTTCAAAGTAAATAATGGCAAAGAGAGGATATTTAAGCTCTCAGAAGAGTACATAAATAAATGTATCATTCTACCACATAACTTTAATAATATTGACCTTGTAAAAAAATATCACACGACATATCTATACAAAAATATCCTGAATGCTTATTGAATGTTTAATTCAAATTTTCAAACATTTTTAAGAATAAACATGTAATTTTAATTTTTTACATATAAAATACATAAGTATTTTATTTAAATGTAATGACTTAAAACAAACTTTGGATCCAAAGCATATAATTTGCATAGGCATAAACATTTTCTTCAATTTGTGGGTTTTCAAACACCTATAGATCTTAATGTATTACCAACCCTTTTACATAATACACCAATAATAATAATATTAGAAGTATTAGCATGCATACTCTTTAGATGTTAAAAAGAGGTTAGATGTTAGGGCATGCAAGAAGTAACATTTGTATTATTCTAAAAGTCACAATAGGGAAAGTGATGACATATGTACTCATATTATACCTTATATCAATAATAATTTACTTTTTAAGTTAAATTACCTTATCAAAATAATTTAATCAATGACATTTCATCTCCAACTATAATATTGCATTATAAGTTTTAAAAAGAATTACAATTTAAATCAAACACTGAATTTAAGAGTTTTGAGCTATCAGCACATTTCACATTAAACATAAAGTCCAAAAATGAATATGGTTTTGAAGAAATATTTCAGTGAGAAACATAGTTAACAGGAGAAACCAAAATAAGATTTACATACTTTTACAGGATGACAATTCCATTGTGTCAAGGCGAATGTGACTTAAAAAAAATACACAAATGCTGCCTGCAGCTTTGGTAGAAGTAAGCAAATAAAAATAATCAGTCAGTCTTCACATTTGACAATCCAATTCCTAGCATAGAAAAGATTTTTACAATGGTAAAGGCATCCTAAAAAAAATGAAGATTAGTTTACAAGTTATACTGTTTATGATTACGAGGGCGAAGATCATAATGTTTTGTGCTTTGAGTAGATTTGTTTAGAACTGTAGTGTTACTACCAGATGTTTGTGAAGGCACTGAACTAAGTGAATGCGAAGATGTTTGCTGGCACATTGAAGAGGTGTGAATTTGAGGAGATGTATTGTTATTAGTGTGAGAGCAAGAAGAATCACAATCAGCAGTATGAGCACGAATATGTCGTTTCACAGGAGAAGATGCACTATCAACAGCTGGTTGATCATGTGTTGTACTTCTAGATGAATCCGCAGCATGAAGCAATGCTTCATTTCTTTTCTGGAGTTTCAAGATTCTGTTAGTATGAATTAACATAGGTGATGCTTGATTATTGTTGCAATCTTGAATTTGAATAAGTACAGGTGAAATTATTTTCTTTATCATATAAGGTCCTTGTACTTTTTTGTTAAATACACTAGGAAATTTTACATAAACAATATCATCAACTTTGATGATATACATATGCAAATTAAAATTTTTCCCTTGATATTTGATACACTTTTTGTCTAGAAGACTCGTTATTTTTGTAAGCTTGATAGTATACTTTTTCAATAACATCCATTAATTTTTGAATTTCATATGCAGTGTTAAGAATTTTTCAGGAAGAATGGATTTTATAATTAGCATAAATATCATTCACCTCCCTTCCAAAATGAAGAAGATTTGGAGTGAATTTTGTGGCTGGATGAGGTGTAGCGTTATATATTGATTGATGGATTTAAAGCAGTTGGAACATCAAATCCTTGGGAAGCCATTGTATTCACAGATGACTTTATTTGAGTGTTACATCTCTCACTCAATCCATTAGCCTGTGGATGCGCTACTGTACAGTGCTCTAGTTTTATGCCAAGTTTTTTGTTGAAATAAGAAAACATATCACTCGTAAACTGGGAACCATGATCAGTAAGAGATAACTCAGGTTTTCCATGAGTAGAAATGTAATGCAACAGAGCTTTAGTAACCGACTCAACATGAATGATATTCAAGGCATATAATTCAAGATGACGAGAAAAATGGTCGATTACAGTCATAACAAATTGGTGATTTCTCAAAGGACCAAGTAAATCCATCGAAACTTTTTGATTGGGAGCTGTAGGAGGTGGTGCTGGGAGATACGGAGCAGTGTTTTTTTTATGATGTTTATTTACTAAACAAATTTCACAAGAGTTGACATAATTGATTGTATCGGAAACTAGAGTTTTCCAAGTGAACCTTTTCTTTAAATTAACAATGGTTTTATGAATACCAGTATGAGTAACATGAGCAATTCTTAAAGCTTTAGCTGTAAGTGAAGATGGTAAAACAGCTCTATGTAGATCAATGTCTTCTGAAGAGAAGTGTCCATTATAACATAGCAAATCATTACTTGGATTAATGTAATAACCATTTAAACTTTTATATTTTTTATTAGTTTTAATATCTTCATAAATTTTCTTAATTTGAGGGTCTTTTTGTTGCTCATTAAGGATGGTTTGATCAAAGATTTCTAGCAATGGGTCTTTATTATTAGCATTATTTGTAGATGGAGAATCAATTTGGAGATGACAATTATGATGCGTTTTTCTAATTAATCCATATGGATACTGAACAATTTCATTATGTACATCGTTTTGATCATCAACAATAGGCAGTATTTCTTGTTCAAAAATGAGATCTGGATTAGTATGGAGATCTTCAGTAGGAATGTGAGGTGTCCTCCCCATTAAAAATAATCTGAAGATTATCTTAAGAAAGTACCACTTTCTTCAGAAATTCTACAGAAATCTGAAGACATTTTGCAGATTTAACATTACCTTTAAAAAATCTGCAGAATTTTTTAAGACATTTCGCAGACATTTTGAAGATTTGAAAAAAAGTGGGCCAAATACCTTCAGATTTTCTACAGATATTTTTTTAAGATAATCTTCAGATTTTTTTTTAGTGGGGCTACTTAGAAAATCTGCCAAGACATTCTCTTTGCCTGGAACATGCTGGAATGTGTAAGAGTATTCAGACAGTTCTAACATCCAACGTGTAGTTATGTCGGCAGGAGACGTTGATTTTTTATAGTTATTGAGAGGTTTAGCATCGGACAAAAGAATGAAGTGTCTGCCAAAAATGTAATATTTAAAAGCTGTTATTCCTTTAAAAAGGGCATAAAGTTCTAATTTAATGGCTGGGTACTGCTTTTCAGACTGAGATAGAGTTTTGGAGTAATAAGAAATGGGGCGTAGTTCACCTTGAATTTTTTACATTAGAACAGCTGAGATTGCTGTCTTTGAAGCGTCGGTATTCACATAGAATGTCTCATTCTAATTTGGAAGATTGAGCATGGGTTTTTGGAAGAAAATTTCTTGCAATTTATTAAAGGCATTTTCTTGCTCAGATTTCCAACAGAATTTATTTTTAGGTTTAGTGATTTCAATAAGAGGAGTAATCAATCTAGCAAAATGAGGTATAATTGACCTGTAAAATGAACATAAGCCAATAAAACTTTTTGTTTGCCTCTTAGTTTTGGGCTTTGGGAAGGAAGAAATTTTCAAAATATTGCTTGTAATTGGAAGAATTTTATGATCTGTGAGTTGGAAGCCTAAAAAGTTAATGCTAGTTTGCATAAAAGAACACTTTTCAGGAGAAAGAGTAATATTGTTGGCAATTAGAGTGTCCAAGAGTCTTGTGAGTTTCGCAACCATTTCTTCAAACGAATTAGCGCCGACAACTATGTCGTCCTGGTATGCGTAGCAAGAGTTAATTTCAGACAATTGAATAACAGAATCAATTAACTGTTGAAAAGTACTCGCAGCTGTCTTCAAGCCAAATACAAGACGAAGGTAGGTAAACAGTCCCTACGGAGTGATAAAACTGAGCTTATCTTGCATCTCCTTAGGTACAGCCACGGCCTAACTCGATTTTCTCCTTCCCTTTATACGGCCGTAACAAAAAGTCATTTTCCCTTTGTTCAAGAGGAATAAGAGTTTCTCCCCGGAAGAACGTAGGGGGCGCTATTACTTACCATTACTAATGGAGAATTTCCTTATATTTGCGTTTCGTTCCTCAAAACTATTTATGAATTGATATATCCAAGACTAATAAAAAACCCTTATGGGGAATGTGACTTAAACGAGCATAAAATAAATATATGCTCATTAATATGTGCAAAATTCTTGCCCACCATTTAAAAAAATATGGCAAGGTATTTTACAAATGAAACCAATTTATCTGCATGTAAGAACTCTTTATCAAGAAAAATTTTAAAGTTTACTCAATTTTAATTTTATAATATTTAATGTATATTTCACTGTAAAAATTATCAATGTTTAAGGTCTAATCAAGAAATAGAATCTGCATATACCTATAGATACATATATATATACAAGTAGGGTGGATAGATTTATGAATTAATATTTTAAAAATCTGAAAAAAATATTCTGTAATTTCTGTAACCACACAATATTCTAAAATTTCCACAAAAACTATTCTCTCATAAATGGAGTACATAATGCTACAACAACAACAACAACAACAACAACAACAAAAAAAACTTGTTCATTCTCTAAAATAATAAAACCTGTAAAAATTATTATGAATTTGTTAAATAATCCATGTTTTGAGAAAAAAAAAGCTATGTGAGTTGATTGCCGGATATTGGCGAAATATGTTTTCTTATTCTGTTGATATTATGAAACATGAAAGTATGTTTTTGTTTTTATATACATACTTTTATACCATGACTTTCCAGAACTAGAATATAATATTTAATTTTATATGTAATTCTATTATATTTCTATATGCTTATATATTTCAGATCAGTACCTATAATGGTTAAATTTATTAAAAATTGTTTTGAATGTACACATATAAACATATATTTTAAATAATTCAGAATCGTGTAAAAATAATCCATGTTTTGAGAAAAAAAAATTCGATATGAGTTTATTGCCGGATATTGGCGAAGTTGCTTAATTTTCTTACTACTATTATGAAACTAGTAATTATTTTTTTAATTTTTTGCTGTGTATTTTACGCTCAGAATTATCAATGTTTGAAGTAATCCAGAATTTTAATGTATTGAAATTTACTTATCATGTTTGTTTTACATTTTGTAGTAGGATGTTATTTAAACTATTTTTAATTCCTTAAAGCATTGTATTTAGTTATTTTATCTCTAAATCTTTTAGTTTTTCCTGTTTGTCCTGTTTGTTTTGTTTAGTTTTTTTCCTTTTAGTTTTTCCTGTTTGTAGTAAAGAAAACGCCGAAGTAAAAGATAGATATGTTACATATAATGCTTATATATTTCAGATCAGTACCTATAATGATTAAATTTATTGAAAATTGTTTTGAATATACATATATATATATACATATTTTAAATAATTAAGAATCGTGTAAAAATAACCCATGTTTTGAGAAAAAAAATCGATATGAGTTCATTGCCGGATATTGGCGAACTTGCTTAATTTTCTTACTACTATTATGAAACTAGTAATTATTTTTTTAATTTTTTATTCAGCATTTTACGCTCAGAATTATCAATGTTTCAAGTAATCAAGAATTTAAATGTATATAAATATAGAAATTTACTTATAATGTTTGTTTTGCATTTTATAGTAGCGTGTTATTTAAACTATTTTTAATTGCTGAAAGCATTGTATTTATTTATTTTATCTCTAAATCTTTTAGTTTTTCCTGTTTGTAGTAAAGAAAATGCCGAAACAAAAGATACATATGTTATATATACCTTTTATAATGAATATATTGCAAAGATTCTTGTATTTTTATGTATAGAAGTAACATTTACTAAGCATTATTTATGGTAAGTATATCGCGCCATCTACCGGCGAAGCAGCCTTTTAACGATTCCGAAACTAAGGGGTGATTGTGAAGGCCGTATGAGGAGAGAGAGAATCGAGTTTGGCCGTGGTACAGCGATCTGCCAGTACGCAGAGGGCAAGTCCAGTGTAGTGTAGAATTTAAATTTTGACAATTGTACTATTAGATTTTGAATGCGAGGTAGAGGATATGAAGATGGAATAATAATCGAATTTAATAATCGTAAATCCAATGCCAAACGATATTTTTGAGGTTTTGACATGTCAGTTCTTTTTTTTTTTAACAAGAAGCATGAGACAAGCCCAAGATGAATTTGATCTTTCTATAATGCCAGCATTTAGCATTTGATTGCTCTGGTCAAGAGCTTCTTGTTCTAATGCCTGTAGCACAGGAAAAGGTAGGGTTTTCACCGGGTGAGAATTCATCATTGAGAACTGAGGATTAACTAGGTCTGTATGACCCAAAGTGTCTAAGGATTTAGAAAATGCTTGAGCTTTATTGCATAATAATTTTTTTAAACAGTCACTTTCATGTGGGGGCAAGTGTTTTAAGTCAAAATTTGGTGACAGTTCTTGTATCCGTTTTCTTTTAATTTCCTCAGATGGTAAAATTAAATTACAATATTCATTTTCTAAATCAGAATCAAAGGAATATTTTTCAATATCGTTCTCATCTACATTAATGCATTCACCAAGAATTGTATTTTTATTTAAATGAACATCCACTTTGGATATATTCTGACATACAACTAAAAATAAGTCTTTTGGAATTGCAGATTTAGAATGCAATGATTCATGCAAAAGAAGAGCTTTACTTTTTAAAGCAGGCTTAAAAATAAAATAGTCAGATGGATAATTCAAGTATTTGACATGTAAATACACAGAAGAATTGGGGGGATTAACTCTCTATTTACAGTTTGTACCATGTTAGAATTCAATAAATTTTTATTACCATTTTTCAAATTGGTATACTTTTTACCAACATAAATAATGTCATTGTCACCTTCACATGTGACATTATTGTCATCATAGGTAATTTTGGTATTATTGGTATTAGAAAAATTATTTATAACATTAGCATAATCAAAGTTTGTGTCGGTAGGAAAATAATTAGGAAACTGAGTAAAAAATTGAGCATGACCATCTAAATTTTTGATATTTAGATCAGCATTCATAAAAGAATTATCATAAGTCATAGCAGTTTTACCAACATTATTTATAACCAAACCATTATTTGGAAAACTGTAATTGTAAGGATAATTTTCATAATTATGTAATAAATGCAAATAATTATCACCAAAATTTCCATTCACATTATCAAAATAAGTACCATCATTTGTGTTAACTGACATAGAATTTTCATAAATAGGCACATTGTGTGTATTAAAGGAATATGGAACTGTTATATTGTCATTAGTATGCTGAGAATTCAAATAATAACTGGTAGGAGACTCTTTTTGAATGTTAAGAGGTATATGTTTATCTTTAATTAATATAGATTTAAAAGCTGGAGAGATGGTTATAGAATGCTTATTTATAAACTCAAAACCAAGTATGGCTTCAAAATTAACATTCTTTATATCAGTAAGTTAAAAGACATGATGGAAAAAGAATTTATCTATTTTGAATGCAATCTCGATACACCCTTTAAAGAAAACTTTAGAGTTTATAGTTGATACAGAAACATTTTTCGATAAACATTTATAATGAATTTTGGATTCATTGCTATTAAAGCATTCATTATCCAGCAAAGATAAGGTTGAGCCTGAATCGACGAGAATTGATATTTCATTATGTTGAACATTCATAATTATACATGGAAGCGAATACGTGTTGTCAAAAGAGCTGCAAATTACGTGTTGTTGTTGTACACAATCATCAATTTCAGAAGAATACTTTGACGACAAAGAATTTTCAGAACAGTAAGGAGATGTTTGTGTAGCAGCGCTTGAAGGGGAAGTAGTCGAAGAAGGATGTTTATCAATGTGACATTCGTTTGTTTTGTCACAGGAGTGTACTGACCCTGACGAGGAAGATTGGGAGAGAAGGCGGTCAGCGGGACCAATCTCCCTTACCTGTTTAAATGGTAATTTTTGTAATCATTTTTGTATTTAGAAAAGGAACTAAAGTTTTTCTTTCTCTGAGAAGAATTCGCAGAAAACTGAGAGCTTTGAGTGTGGTTGGCATTTTGCCTAGATGAGTCAATTAAATTTTAAAACTTGTAACATGTTTCCATAAGGTGGTTTAATCGTCCACAGAAAGCACATTGAGTAACATTTTGTTTGTAAAAAGACTTTGATAAGCCTTTCTTGTGAGAAAACTTGTCAAACTTTGGCCGAAAGAAAGATCGTTTTTGATATGGCTTATGCTGAATAAAGTTTGTTTTGCTTCTAGAAGCAACGTTTTGCCTAACTGGAGAAGGAGAGTAAGTTACATGATTTTTTTTTAACATTTCTAAGTCTAGGAGAATGTTCATTATGAGATTCAGATGGTGATAATGCAATTTGCGAATTTTTATAGACTCTGTCCTTTCTATGCCTAATAGGAGCTTGTTCAACAAAACTATCAGAAAGTTTAGAATTTTTACCACTATTTTCATTATTCAGACTGTAAACTTGGTCATAGTGTTGAAGATTAGATTTTTGAAGAGGTGGTGAATCATATATATTTTGTAAAAATTGTGCTCGTTCAAGAGCTAACTCAGAAGTGGAAATATTTTCTTCTTGAATTTTTCGTTTTATTTGTTTAGGCAAAGCTTGAAGAAAATGCGTAAATTTTAAAGATTCTAGAGCATCTGGTGCTAACGTAGGATACACAAGTCGAAGCTGTTTAGCCATGCGATATGAAAATTTTTTTATGGACTCATTCGAATCCAATTTTAAATTTTGAAGAGATTTGAGAGAGTCAGTTTTTTTGCTTGGCAGAAAATAGTTAATAAAATCATTTCGAATGCTTTGTAAGTTAGAGTTTTTAAATTGAAACTGTGTCTCAAGAAAGAAATGTCATGCACTACCCTGTAATTTTGACTTGAAGAGAGCAAAAATTTCTTTGTCAGAGTAATTATACAATTCCTGCATATCTGATAATTGATGGAAGAAAAATTCGACCGTCTGAGGATTCCCATCAAAAGGTTAAATGGAAAAGTTTAACTTTGCTTTCGGAGGCATGGTGACAAATTTGAGAATAATTCTTAATAAATTTCAAAATAATGTGCTTTATGAATCAACCGAAGTTAAACAAAAATTAATTTTCATATGAAATCACCTTTTAAAATAATGTCAAATTACCAGAATATTTTTTAAGAATGCAATAGTTCTCAAAATATTATAAAAACAAAATGGCATAATAAGTCAATCATTTGCTTGTAAGTAAGAAAATTATTTTTCTAAACTCATATTATTTTATAAATAACGTCATAAACAACCATTTTTTTAGTAATAAAATGTAAATATTGCATAAAAGAACACCATGGATTATATAGAATTATATGAAAACGTTTTGTTTTCAAAACAAAATTCCATTATAAGTCTAGAATTCTTAGAATAAAATTGTAGTTTCCTCATAAAAAATTTGAAAAATATGCATGAAACATTACTAAAATGACTTGTTAAAAGTAAATAAAACACACAATGCAATTATCTGGCAAAATTATTTTAAATCAAAATACTTTAAAATACTTAAGTAAGCCACTTATCAAATATATCACATATTCCACTAATCAAATATTTCAATAAGAATGCAATTTTTTTTAAATCAAATTTTATAATATAACAAAATATAATTTAATAATTGTTATGTCGTTAAGGTTTCCAACGGTTCACGCACCAAAAAGGGAACTGTGGTGGTTGGACGATAAGTTCCCTTTTTTTTTATACAGTGGAATCTTGTTAATATTCCAAATAATATATATTTGGGCTTGTGATCAAAAGAATATAGTGAGTACATATACTGTTATGGCCGCAAAAGACCACTTCGACATGACATTAATTATTAAAACAAAGATTTGTTAAATAAATTATTCATGCAAATTTATAATCAAGAACAATGAAGATAAAAGTAAAAATTGTTACCTGCAGTCATCTGAAAAAAATAAGATAAAAAACAAGTGAAAGAATTTGCACTGCAAATTTTCATCTTTGAATAAAATCTTTATTCATAAAGAGATTTTCTTCTAAAAAAATATATTACTAAATGGATGATCATTTTTATAGCTCCATTTCTTTTTTAGCACAAGTAATCGATGCCTTTTTTTTTAACCTCCCCTCAGGGAGTTCGGAGGCAACCATGTTAAAAAAAATATATTTTCTACGACTTATCATCAACCGAATACAGAACGTCGCATTAGTTGAAAAAGAACAAAATTAATTATCCGCATACAGGATCAGTAGGATCTGTGCACTTATCACAAGTAAGTACCACTCATCGCGTCTCCATTGTGGAACTGCAAAAACCTTTGCCGTACTTAGAAGACAATGTATAGGCCGTCAACTATCACATTTAAAAAAAAAAAAAGAATATTTTCTTCATATCATAACTTTAGATGTACGCATTTTGTACATTTTTCACAGCAGTAAGCCAAGCGATCAACTTACACTTTTATGGCAAACGTCTCAGTGTGTCGAAAGCATGCGGCATCGGCGCTGAAAGGGAACGGAGGGGGGGGTGGTGCCAAAAATTGAAAAACACCAATCGGCAGAAATAAAAAATTACGTATTAGAAACATTTGAATTTGATTGGCGAGGGGCGGAGCTTAGAACAGGAAGTGAGCATAGGCAAAGAATGATATCGAAGCTTCTAGTAAGGTCTAATACCGGAAGTACAAAGGTAACAAAAAAGCGAAATGTTATGCAAGAAAGAAAAGTTTACAGGGCAAGTTTTAAAAAGGAAAGAATTAAAATAAATTTGAATGTGAATTTTAAAATTAAATGAATAAGGACTAATAAAATATTTCTTAAATTGAATTAAAATATGGCAGTGATTGTAAGAACCACAACACTATATAACAGATAACAAAAACTAACAATGTGTTTATGCAATCAGATACTGACAATTTAACTTAAATCAAAATTCCTTGCCCTAGAGCCAATAGAAAGGAAATTAAACAAAGTTATGGCATTAAAAGAAAATACCTTTTTCATTGTTAGATTTTAATTAACATAAGTTTATAGATTAATAATTTAAATATAGTTTTTACGTAAAATATGTTAAAATTGTTTAATGGTCTTTGATACATAAAATATTGACCAAGGCTTATAAGTAAAACTTCTCCAGCAAGAAATTTTCAAAATGTTTGTAAATAGTTTGGAACAAAACAAAAATGTCAATAAAATCATACTTTGTATTTATATAATTAACCACAATCAATAAACACATAGTTGCATTTATATTGTTAAATACAATCCACATAATATTTCATTTTTATTTGTTTTACAAAGATTTTAAAACAAGAAAAATATCTCTCATATGTTTATTTATTTAATTTCTCTTTGACGTCTAAAAGCAAATTTAATTCCCAAATTCTGAAATATATTTTATTTATTTATCTTTCCTTCCTAAGAATTGTTTAAAAAATGTAAAAACATAAAATAAATAATCTAATTTAGTTCCATTTGTTTACTTTCAAAGAAAATTTGATAAACAATGTAAAGATGCATGATGAAATACTAAGTAAATAACAATTGGATATTTTTTGTTTTGTTCTACTATAATTTTCTTAAAGGGTGTGTGAATAGTTCATAAGAAGATATATTTTAGCAGATTTCAGCTAGTTTAGTAATTTTTGCAAAAGAAACACATCAGTTATTAAAAAAATATAGGGTTTTTTTACGATATGTGCGCAAACATTTAACAACGATATGGAAAAGCAATAGAAGAAATTTTCTAAATTCAATATATCTCCATAAATGACACGTTTGGACCAACTATGGCACTGTTTAGGTCAGAGTATAAACCATATCAATGGTTTTTGACCTTTCTTAACTTGTAGAGTCCTTTTAAAAATAAATTTATATGACGAAGCTCCTTAAGGCTACAGAACGCTATGATGTGCAAGATAATAATGTTTAGATACATTGCTATGAATTTCACGAAAAGGCCGTAGATAGGAGAGTAAACCTTTTTGTATTGTCACTGCAATAGAATTATATTTTGAAAAACATACTTTTCAATTTATTCTCAATTATCTCAAATACACATGATATTGTCAAAAATATGTCTCTAGAATTCAATGTATCAAAACATTTTCTTACAATGGATTTTACAATGATAGTGAATAAAATCGTATAGTGAATGAAATCGTAAAATTCTATAGAATGAAATCTCTGGTTGTAAATTGTTTGGATATTTTATAATCTTTACACGTTTCTATCTTGTCTATGAAACATGATGTGATTTTTATGTTCTTGTTTTTTTCCCTGAGATTTAAAAAATAATAAATATTTTGCACACATAAAACTTTTAATGACTCGCTCCATTTAAAATGATTAACAAGCTAATTTTTTACAATAAATTGTTGTTTTTTGCTGCCATTCGTTGAGCTATTCAAAAGTTGTTAATTTTCTGTATACAGACATGACTGAGTTTCTTGTAATATTAGATTCCTGAATTAAATGTATATTTAACAAATTGCACTTTGATATTGAATTTCAGACTATTTTTACAAAGGCCTGAATTAAAATCATGTATTGTATAAAAAAAACAAAGTTTTGAATTAACTTTATAGATCCAGTAAGTGGTACAAAATAGGACTGTTACAGTCCACGGACATGATTTATTGGCTCTGTCGGCTTGCACGTGGAAGTAGCCATAGGTATATTGACAGGTATCTTCAAATTTTCAATGTATTTCTTTATAAGAAGAATTTACGTCCTTACAAAATACTAAGTATTAAAAACTCTTCGAAACAATTCCAAATTATTTTTAAACATTATCCATCATTCGTAGGATGTCCCTCTACATAAAGGTTGAAGGATCATCTTATCAACATGGTTGACTTTTTTAGTAGTATATATCCAATAGTATTTTGCATTCATACAATTTTTTAAATACATTTTAGCGGTTGTAATTTTTGTATAGTATACTTTTAATATCAAGCCATATATTCATTTAAAGTTACATCTATAATCAAACAAATATGATATATTTTCTATCCATTACGTTAAGACGCGAACATTTTCGAATCGTTGTTTTCACAATAAACAATACCTACTTCGAGAAATAGAAAACTAGGAGTGTCTAAAAGCAAAATTTAAGAAAACAAATATTTATATGTAGTTCTTTTTTCTTTTTATGATTACATAAAAATAATACCAAGTCATACATGATGTTGATCATATGTGTTTGACGTATCATGTCAAAACAAATAATTTCAAGCCCCAATTCTTCCATACGTAGACTATCTTATTTATTTTCTGACATCTAGTACCAAAGGACTAACATATTCTTTAATTATTTTTTTCTTTCATTCCTTTAATCTCACTAACATGTCTCTTTATATAACAATGTAAACGAATGTGGAAACTCTTCTACACAAATAGAATTGTAATTCTACTGTTATGTGTAAAAAAAATTATATTGAAAAACAAACAGTAATCAGTTACATGGTTTGTTATTTTTAATAAAATAGGGATTTTATGTAGCATTTAGTGAAAATATTTACGAATAGGGGATTAGGATAACTTGAATCCTGATTAATGATTTTTTTAATAGTATTTACTAAAGAAAAGCTATAAAATTCGCACAGAACATAAATTATCTTTAAAATAATGTGAGATTTCTAATATTGCAAAATATGTGCAAATTTTTACTTTATGACTAGATAACGTTTATTAGCAAAAATATAATTCTTGTCGTTAATGTCAGCTTAGCATATAAAATATAACCCATTGAAAAACACTTTTCCGATGAAATGAGCTATATTTTTAGAGATAAATTTTTAAAAAAATGTAGAAAATAGGATATATAGCAAACCATTAAATGATTTAATAGGGCTAAAAGCTGGATTTGTTTTTACAGAAAATGAGAAATTTAAGCACATAAAATGTTTATGTAAATAATAAATTGAATAAGGATTACAATTTTATTCAGCGAATAAATTTATTATAAAGTTAATAATTCTCATAATCTTTTTAATTGCTAGTATAATCATATCTTATTTAGATTTGCATATAAAAAAATCATTTAAGTAATAGTTGCAATTATTTCTGTTAATACTTTAAGGATTATTTAGCTGAATCAAAGAGGAATACTCAATTTTAAGAATGATACTTTGTAGCCATAATATACAGGGTGCAGATAAATTAGTTGGGAAAAATAAGGGTTTATTATGCGTAGTTATACAGCAAAACATGTGAGTATACATAATTAGATGATAGTGAAACACTCACAGTTTACGTCCTATTCAAATGCTCTATGTTGCAACCCACAGCTACTCCTAAAATGCCCAATTGTTATATCAGTTCTCGCCATATTTTTTCGAATATGGTGACGTACGTCGATCAAACGACGTGCAGTGCTGATATGCCATTTCAAATCAGGAATGGATTTGAGAAACGCATTCTACATCTTTAACAAAAACTTAGACCCAAATTAACTGTTTCCGTTAACGCATACACTGGTAAAAAAAAGATAAATGTTTCTTATTCTACGAAAATACAAAATATACTCAAGTACGAAAATGTACATCTTCCGAATTACACGCAATTCTAAAGTGCGTTCTTTATCTTTAGAAAACTCAGCAACAAATATATTTTCAAGATTTATAAAAGCGTTTAGAAAGACGGTCTCTATAGCTGCCAGTGATTTTCAGAAATGTTTCCGAAAATGTTTTATAGTGTATTAATCAGTTTTCTCCAACCAGATTATCGTTTTATAGGATGTTATCAATTCTCATGAAATACTTTCAGCTGCGTAAATTATTTGATACATGCAAGAGTAATAAAAATATTACTAATTTTAATATAGATATTAATGCTGATAATTGACCATGTTTGTCTGTAAAACATGGTTGTTGAACATATAAAGATTTAATGTAGCATCGACAAAACCTATATTCCAGATTGAGAAAACTGATGACTACACTATAAAAACATGAATATTATATATTAAATATATTAGTTTATGAAATATATTAGTTTATGAAGCTTATAATTATAAAGAATTCTTTTCGGAATCGTGGGTAACTCGGAAGAAGTTACTGTATACTTATGTTTGTGATCATATTATCTTTTCCTATATTAAGAAACATTTGTCTTTTTTTACATTGTAGAATGCAATCTAACTGCGAAAATCTTTATAATACGTCCGTGACTAATCCTTACTGAATTACAACATTCAGGCAAGAAGTATATTTTCCAACTTAGGGTACATTATTACTAATCTCTCATTGAACTGGAAACTTACAATTAATATTTCGTAACTTATTAAATTATAGAATTGTTCAACTAATTTCTGTCCGCTCTGTTTTTTTAGGTCCAAACATTCGTTTATTTTTACATCTCTGAATAAGACATTGTGATATTTTACGCATATGAACGCTAAATCAAGTCTATTTTTTTAAATATATTTGTTCATTCATATATTAACATTCACATATCTACTATTCACGGACATATTATGAAAATTAGTATTTGCACCTGATTATAAATACAAGAAGCGTTTGACAGGAAATTCTTCAAATAAAGCTTTTATATTAATAAATTTATCACACTGTAAAAATCAGAGAAATGTTTCTTGACTTAGTAAGAAGGTTTACTAAAATATAACTTATCTTATTCTGATATACCCCCAATTCCGAAAAGCGTTCCTTTATCTTCGTTTTAAAATCTTAGAAACCAACAGCTTTGTAAGATTTAAAGAAGCTTTTTTTTTTTTTTTTTTTTTTTTTTTTTTTTTTTTTTGTTGTTGTTGCCCGTAAATTTTGGAAACGTTTCCGATTAGCTTTTACAGTGTATTAACAATTTTTTCTCACTGGGTTTCAACATGAAAGATCAATTTTTCGAATTCTATCATTTCTCACGTAAACATTTTCAGCTGCGTAACAGAATTTATACATGCAAAAATAACAAAATAATGTTTATTTTACGCTGCCATTTTAACAGATTTGTCTGTTGAACATGAAAACATTTACTGAATAACATACTGAATATTTCACTGTTAAAACTACATTGTAAAGTTTCCGAAAGCTATGGTCTGAAAAGGAGATTTCCATTTCAAAAATTCTCCTTTAAATCTCAGAAATGTATGGTTTCAGAGATATCTGAAGATTATAGAACTTTTTTCGGAATCATGGTAACTCGGAGAAGGTGGTATTATATTTTTCATAAACCTTTTTGCTAATGTAAGAAACATTTATCTTTATTTTGCAGTGAAGCAATTATTTATATGAAATTGAAGAAAAGCGTTTATGTGCTCTTATTTATATCTATACGCCCATACACTGTTTAAATTAGTTCAGTAGAGTTTCATTTGGAATTTCTCCCGTTTGCTGCAGAGACAGAAGTACATTTTATTTGAATTATTTTTGAAGAAATTTACTTCCATTCCTGAATCCAGGATACTGCATAAATGATAAGTTGAAAGTAAATTTCACTTGAATAATGTTAGGAAAGGATTAAAAACGTGTCTTTCTGCAGAGCCTTGATTATCGTTCGATCACTGACGTCAGACAATATCGAGCTGTACTTGAGTGAAGATAACCACATGACGAACGTGTTTTTATGTTATCTTATATATTAAAACGAAAAGGGATTTTCGTCAAATCCACTTTTCACACAAAAATGACCCATTTGCGCATGTGTAAAATTAAATCTAGAACCTAACCAAATTTAGAATACACTCGTACGAGAAAGGGTGGCCGAGTGGTATAAGGCGTGGTACTTCTTTGTTCCAATCATCGTGTCGGTTCGAAACCCACTCCAGGCAGAATGATTTTTCTTGGCAATAATTCATTTTAATAGTGCCATATTTAATTCAGCAGAAAAAGTTATACAATTTGATTTTTTTTTATTCGAATGCTTTATACTTAAGTAAAATTTAACACCCACGAATGCTTTGTTTTAATTACTAAATTTATATTAAAAGTATTTACATTAAAATCTTGCATGTAATTATCGATTAAATAAATTGAACTGATCTACAACTTTTATTAGATTTTAGATAATTATCTTTCATTATCAAGATGTCATATATATATATATATATATAATAAGATAACTATTTTTCGTAAAAAAGAAAAATAAAAGGGTAGAAAACAAAAAGAAGGAAAAATATTCATACAGGAACTCTAAATTATCTTGATATCCATGATTTAACGATTAAAAAATGTGTGAAAACGGAAAATATAAATTCAAGTAATTAAAAAATATGTATTATCAATCGTTAGCTGCAAACATCAAAGTCTAAATTCTGGGTTTTAGAATCAGACTGATTATAATTAATTTAATAAAACATTTTAATGGTCGTGTAATTAAAAAAAAAGAAAGAAATACTAAATATTGCTATTTTTTCAAAATATTGGGACTATGGTAAATAAAATTTAACAACCATCAATACTTTTTAAATACTTATTTTATATTATAAATATTTAAATTAAAAGATTTTGCATGTAATTGTCGATTAAATAAAGTGATCTAAACATTTATCTATATTTTATATGACCATTATCAATAAGATATATTTGTAAAACTAAGAAAAGTATATGATTATTCTCCTTAAAATAAAATGAAAAGAAAAGAAGAGAATAAAAGAAAGAAGAAAAAATATGCATATAAGAATTATAAACGAAATCACCTTGATCTCCATGGTTTATCTGCGTTTTAGAGTCAGGCTGATAAAAATAAAATTAGTGAAAAATTTTAAAGGTTGCGTAAATTAAAAAAAAAATAATAAAAAATACTAAATATTGACATATCTTTTTTTAAATTTTGAGACTGTAGTAAGTAAAAATAAATCATTCAATTAATATTTTAGTTAAATTCTTGCTAAATTAATTCAAGCAGAATATGATGTAAATTAGTAGCTTAAAATTGTTTCACTTCATTAGTTGAGTAGACTGGACTGACAACACAATCTATCGTCTTATATCTATAGGAATCGCTTACACAATATAACAATTCATTAAATTTTCAATACTTAATTAATTTAAAAGCATCTAATTAAAAATAAAAGCATATTTCTAAAGGAACTTTCAAGTTATTTACCGTCAAATCTTGAAGGGTATACTATCTAGTTATTATAATTTATAATTTTAGCAAACGGATAATTTTTAGTCTTCCTTTTGCACATCATATTGTTAAAATTTAAACTATATCTTTATAGTTAAAATGGGTATTATTATAAAATGTAATACACAGATTCTACCACAGATTACCACAGATTGACACAGATTACCACAGATTTTAATCTCAAAAGTCAATTTACAGCTGACCAATCATGCAAACAAATATTTGCATATGAAATGAATAATCTGATTAACAATACTCAAAATTTTAGATATGTTATTAGAAATTATAATTGTGTATCTAAATTCGGTGCTTCTCTATTATCCTGTCGACCACTTTTCATAACGAAAAACTATCGCCAAACTGTAAGATTAAACACCAAAAATGCAGTCCCATTTGCTTGATGTCAAAAGCATTATACGTGTTTGTTATGTCATCAAGGGGTTTTTAATTCGACATTTGCATGTATTTTTCATTATGTTTTACTGATCTATTAGTTATTTCATTAATTAAAATAACAATTGTGTCCTTAAATTATTTTATTTTATTTATTTATTTATTTTGATGTTCCAATGGCAACGTTCTCCCGTTTATTTGGCGTTACAGTTTGGCGATAGTTTTTTGTTATTAAAAGTGGCCGACGGGATAATAGAGAAGTAACCTAAATTCTTCTATGACTCAAAACTCAAATTGATTTAAATTTTTGTAAAATATTTTTTTCAAAAATATTTTAATTAAAATGCTTTGTTTCAAATTTATACATTTATCATTTTATTCTTTTACAAAATGTACGCTGCTGAAAGGGTTTTGTACATAAAACACAAAGTTTTATGTTGGAGAAAAAACGTTATTGCATGAGAAAACCCTACCTACTTCCGATTTCATGAAAATATATGATCATTTAAACAAATTTTTATTTTGGATAAAAATCTGTTAAAAGTATTTCAAATAAAAATTTCTTGCAAATGAAAAAAAATATCAACCCTTTTATTATTTTTCTTTTGAAGAAATTAGAAAGAGACAATCCTCGTAAGAATTAGAAATCTTCATGAATGATTCATTTCAAAGTTAGTTTTCCTGTCTGATTAAAAATATGGCCAGACTTTAATAATTAAAAAAAAAGCTTTGAAAAACAATTTCGTCGCAATTAATTGTTCAGAATATTTCATTTCTAATCTAAAATGTATTTTCTACGCTCTCAACAAAGTCTGCACTCTGTCTAAACTAGTTCATTAGAGATTAATTTGAAATCTCCACATTTTGGAAGAAGAAAAAATCCCTATACGATTGCATGTATTCAGAACTTGATTACATTCCATTTGAATAACTCCCGAAAGGAATTTATTTATCAATTAAGAAAGGTCTCTACTTTTTTTTGAAAATGGTAAAATACTATATTTTATTTAACATCCCTTTCATTAACACATCAATGTTATATATGTTACCATCTCTTTATTTTATTTTAAAACATATGTGTTTTTTTTTATCGTACAGCGATGGTCTGAAAAATGATATTTCGGTTTGTAAAGTCTCTTACGATTACGCGATTAAATTAATTTAAATACTTTTTAAATTTGTGTAAAAAGTTTTAATTACAAAAAACAAATGTAAATTATTTTAAATAAATACTTTAGAAAAATTCAAATTTCTCCTCCAATATAAAATTATATTTTATTTCGGTCTGAGTGCGAGAATTTTTAATTTTATTCTCTTTTTGAATGTGAGCAACAAAAAGGTATTCTGCAAATCAAATGTCTCGTGGTTCAAAGAAAACCTTAAAACAGCATTTCTCAACCCCTTTTTAGGTGCGTTCGTAATTATATAAATACGTAGCACCTATAGTCGTCGTTTGGTCCGTCCGTCTGTCCGTCCGTCTGTCTGTCTGTCTGTCCGTCCGTCCGTCTGTCTGTCTGTCCGCATATAACAACGCAAAAACTACCCAACCAAATGGTTTGCAATTTAAAATATATTATCTTTGCAGAATTTTGTCGAGACATTTCAAATTTTATTAAAATCGAATCAAAACTTTAGGAGATATTAATAAAAATATTTATTAAGAAATTTGAATTTTTTTTTTAATCGGTGCTTTTTTGTTATAGGAGCTTCCGAAGTTGAATCGTCAAGCGACCGAGATACTTATTCTATGACAGAAATTAATCTGCAGACGATATAATTCATTTCACAGAATTAAAAATCATCAAGATCTGAATATTTATATAACTAGCTGATACATATATATCTGAATATTTATATAACTAGTTAAGATATTTGTATGAACAGTGTCATACAATATATATACTTAACTAGCTGTTTAACCCGTTCTACGCACGGCATATCACGAATTTAATTCTAAAACGTGCGTACGAACGCACCTCGTTTGTAACGTTTGACGTACATTTTCCAACTTGTGTTATTTCGTTTCTTTTCGCACCAGAAGGATTTAATACTCAAATTACTAAAAATGTTTAGATTATCTAATACAGTACATATGCTGCATAAAAGATATGTAAACTAATTGTACTGTATAATCTAACAATTTTCTTACTTTATTTTCATTTTAACCTTAAGATTTTTCTCATCGTCCACATGACTGAAACTAGTATATTGCGGCCATCACAAAACTTTATTCTATATCATTACAATACATGAATTTAAATAGCATGGTAACACAGTCTTCCTTTGAATTCCACATAAAATTACAGTGAAAAGTGAATAATAATAGAAAGAAATCAAGCTCGTTATATTGCAACAATTGAATGTGGACAAGATTAGAAATCCTTCCTGAAGCACATGATAGAAGCGCCCCCTGTTGATTGATCAAAGTCAAAATTGAATCAGCGTCTATTTATATGAAGGTCTAATAGAATATGAAGTTTTAGGAAATTCTGTGTAGTTTTCGTAATATAGCCATCGCAGAGATTGTGAATAACACAGCATTGATTTGCATCATATTTTAAACAAAGTCTTCTATAAGGCTTTTATGAAGTCTGTTCTCAGCTTAAATTATATGATTACTAGCTGAACCCCACCCGGCGTTGTCCGGGCCCGTGATAATAAATTAAAAAATAAACATAAAGTTTTCGTTATTTTATATTTTTAACCAGATTATCTATGAAATTATATTTAAAAATGAAAAAATATTGATATTTAGTGATAAAAACGCCCATTTTCTTGTTTACGTAGGGTCGTTTCATAGTTTTAAAAAACGTTCTTTTTATCCGAACTCTTTGAAATCTTTATTGGTGATAAATAAAACGGTTTTACATCCCTTGTATTCAAGCTCTCTTTAAAATTTTCCTTAAAAATATACATATTTAGTAGTAGAAACATGAGTTCATATAAAAAAGCTTTAGCTTTCAATCTCAGAGCAAAAATATATTAGACGGTCTATGCTTTCAATGCAATGGTTATTCAATCCGTTTTCTAATCCCCTAGGCCAGGGTTGGCGAACCTATGGCACGCGTGCTGTAGCTGGCACGCGAGAAGATATTTTTGGCACGCCATAGATTAAATCAAATTCAGTCAAACTTCCCAAAATTCTACACCTCATTATTTTTCTTCCATTAATACACGAGCATGACTGGCAATAGCTTTTGATTGTCATAATAAGTACTTGTGTACTTGTCATATCAATGAATTACCCATTTCGGAATCATTTAACCCTTAAATGCATAGTGATGCAAATTCGCATAACTTTGTACTTAACTTTTAATAAATAAACCAAGTTTTTTGCCACCACTATATTTATATAGAAATATTAATACTGTAAAAATTACATAAAATATACTACTAAATAAATTTAAAAATCTATCTTAAAATTTCTGGTGTCAAGTATAAAAAAATTCAATTCCAAAAGAAAAATTCATGCATTTATGGGTAAATTTATTATTTACCCAAATGTGACACCAATTGATAAACTGATCTTAATTGTATTCGATTGGTTAGAAATTTCAGAAATTAAAATGTAGCTTATCGACTTCCAATCCAACTCAATATGGACTCAGCAATTTGTCGAATTGAGAGAGGATTTGGAGATGATAGAAAAAGAAATATTACCAGGCATCATTAGCAAAAATGTTGATAGTAAAATTATGTACACTTTGAATTCAATTCCAGAAGAAGTTGGCATTTGCCCCATGTTGACAATCTTTCCCTCTACTTATGCTTGTGAATTATTATTATCAGAGATGAACAATATTAAAAATTATAATTGAATCAACTTGTCAGATGACTCCAGTTCATCATGCGAATTTTATTGAAAATAACCAATTATGAGCCCATCATATGGTATCCAAGATGCAACATCAGAAATCACATTAAGTTAATTGCTTTATTTTCTTCTCTTTCTAATTACTTTAAAAATGTAATTACAGTTAGATATTGTTAAACCATCATTCTGCATATTAGGCCAGTTTATTAAGATCCTAACCAAAGAAGGAAATACCGGTAAAGAATCCTAACAAATCTTGACTAGAAAATATGAGATCTGTTAAACCTTCACTTACTTTATCTTCGAATTACGATTTTTCTTTTTTGTACAAACTATAGCGGAACATTGATAGAATAAACAAACATTTATGACAATGAGTTAAATGAGAATAATTACGAATTCGATGACAAGATGCTGTTGCTGTATTACGTACTTTACAAAGTTTTTAATTTTCTTCTGCAAAAAAGAAGATTTTGCAATGCTTATGAAATTAGAAAATAAAATTGAATCAACGAACACCAAAGAGAAAACAGATTTCTTTCGCAGACTTTTTAGGTAATGTTTTTTATATTTACTAATTTCTTCTTATGCATTGTAATATATTTTTTAAATAATAATTTTCCATTTAATAGCAGGTGTAAAACAAATATTTTGCAGATATGATTCGTAAATTGTTTTTTTTCGATGTTTCTTTTCTCATTGTCTATTTTAAAATAAATTACCTCAACTATAAAACCACCACATTGCTTAAAATATCAAAATCAACAGATGCCAAGGGGCTACACCATTTATTTCTATAATTATTACAGTCATTTGGCAAGTTGTTTCGATTTGAGTTTTTAATATATTTTACGATTACTACAATTATTTCTTATACGTATCTTCTTTCTATAATTATTACTATAATTAATTAATATTTTCGTGTGACAAGTTATTGTGGTTTTAGTTTTCAATATTATACATCTTTTAATTTAATATGCATGTTGATATTAATATCATGTTAATATTATTACCTGCAGGTATGTTAACTATATGTCTTAATCTAATAATAATAAAAGTAATTTTATTCATTATTTTTATAGCTTTTCTGGCGCAGATGGGCGGGGTTTAAGGGTTGGCACGCCATGACCGCTTGAAATTTTTTTGGAAGAAAATTGGCACGCGGATGTGAAAATGTTTGCCGACCCTGCCCTAGGCTAAACAGGTGAGTGCTAATCAAATCAGGTTTCCTCTTTGTGAGGGGAGAAGCCTTCAAAAAACGTTGGCGCATCCGTAATGAGACGATATTCGTGTGGAAATTTGACAGAATGCGCCTTTCATTTCAAATATATAGATAGTTTTACTTGAAATCTTCGTTTTTTGAAAAAAAAAATACAAACATATAAAACAAGTTCGGAATGTTTAAATTCATCTTTGTCAAATTAAAATAAAAGTACACACAAAAAACATGCGATTCCATTACGTAAAAGATGAATAAAACTTTAATTATACTTTTCAACATTAAAATATATCGAGCACTTTCGGTTGAGAACCCAGCCTTCATCAAGTTTTATAATTAATACTGGTGTTAAAACAAACGTCTAGATCACATTCTTGTAAACCGTATGTTTCTGTACATACGGTTTACAAGAATGTGATCGAGACGTTTGTTTTAACACCAGTTTTAATCCAGATGAAGGTTGGGTTCACAGCCAAAAGTGCTCGATATATTTTAATGTTGAAAAGTATAATTAAAGTTTTAGTCATCTTATAGTTAATGGAATCACATGTTTTTTGTGTGTACTATTATTATAAAAATATAAACGTCTATGATAATTTATGGATTCAGAGACTGATGTACATTTTATCATATATTCTAATACGAGCAAATCTTTTGTGTGTCTGTGGTTATATATACGAGCAGGCAAGACCGAGATATGTTCGGTCAAAATTACCTATAAAATTGTAAAATTAGCCCAAAAACTGTAAGATACTTAATTTAGTTCAAATCGTCTCAGCCGTTTTTAAAATAAAAATAGCTTGACCCATAAAGACTCCTGACCAAAATGACCCACTAATTGAAATTTCTGGAACATGTCACATAGCCCAATAGTCTTCTCGTGCCTAAAAACCGTAGGATACAAAATTTAGTTAAAATCGTCTGAGCTGATTTTAAGATAAAAATAGCTTGACCCATAATGACCCATGACCGAAATGACCCAGTAATCTAATTTTCTCCAACATGTGACCTTGCCCATCAGTCTTCTCGTACCCGAAAACCATAGGATGAAAATTTAGTCAAAATAGTCTTAGCCGTTTTTTAGATAAAATTAGCTTGACACGCATTGACTCAACAATTACCCACTACTCGAATTTTCTCGGACATGCGACATAGCCCAATGATATTCTCGTGCCCAAAACTGGTAGGATACAAAATTTAACCAAAATCATTAGAGCCATTTTTTAGAAAAAATTAATTTGACCCGCGTGGACCCAAAAATTTCCCACAAATCAAAAGTTCTTGAACATGTGAACCAGCCCAAAAGTCTTCTCGTGCCCGAAAATGGTAGTATACAAAATATATTCAAAATCGTTTGAACCGTTTTTTAGATACAATTAGCTTGACCCTGACTAATGGTGACCCAAAATGACCCACTAACCGAGTTTTCTCGGACATGTGACCTAGCCCAATGGTTGTCTGGTGCCCCATAACGGTAGGATACAAAATTTCGTCAAAATCGTTAGAGCCGTTTTTATGATAAAATTTGCATATATATATAGATTTGCTCGTATTATAATATATGATATATATGCAAATTTTATCTTAAAAACGGCTCTAACGATTTTGACGAAATTTCGTATCCTACCATTTTGGGGCACCGGAAAACCATTGGGGTAGGGTCACATGTTCGAAAAAATTAGATTAGTGGGTCATTTTGGGTCAACATGGGTCAGAGTCAAGCTAATTATATGTACAAAAGGGTTTAAACGATTTTGACTAAATTTTGTACCCTACCATTTTCGGCAACGAGAAGACTATTGGGCTGGGACACATGTTCAGAAAATTCGATTAGTGTGTCATTTTGGTCATGGGTCATTATGGGTGAAGTTATTTTTACCTTAAAAATAGCTCAGATGATTTGAACTAAATTTTGTATCCTACGGATTTCGGGCACGAGAAAATCATTGGGCTAGGTCACATGCTCGAGAAAATCCGATTAGTGCGTCCTTTTTGGGGTCACTGTGGGTCAATCTAATTTTATCTAAAAAAAGGCTCAGACTATTTCGACTAAATTTTATATACTACGGGTTTCGGGCACAAGAAGACATTTGGACTTGGTCACATATTCGAGAAAATTTTATTAGTGGGTCATTTTGACCAATGGTCATGATATTTGAACTCAAAGCTAATTTTGACCGATCATAGTTCGGTCTTCCCTGCTCGTTCGAATAACTTTTGATGAAGCTTTATTTCTTAGCTAAGAAAATGCTAGATTTTAACAAGTGGAAACTATTTTAATACTAGCATTCATTTTATTAACTCATATTTATTTATATTAGCAAAAACAAAATATATTATTTTAAGAATAATTTGAATAATAAAACGAGGATATTAATGAAATTGTGAATGTATTTCCTACGTTAGATAAATTATTTTTCGTAACCTAAAGACTATAAACATTTTTTACATTTAAAAAATTAAATAGAGACTTACTGAGGGAAAAAAAAACGTTGGTAGGAAATAGAAAATTTCATAAATGCATGTAATTCATATATTAGAAGACGCTTTTGATTAGAAATCTGGGAAATAATGATTTTTTTCTTAATCAGTTGTTTAGCATTATTAATTGGAAATATAAAAAAAAAACATTCTTTCTAAACTCTACTGTCGACTTAAATTATTTCATTAGAATTCCTCTTTTAATTTATACTGAAAAAAAACAATCTTTGCAATTTTATAAATGAAATACATTCCATTCGATCAAGAAATTTGATCTCTTAATTAAAAATGTCCTTAAACATTATATATATATATATCAATATATATATATATATATATATATATAATCAAGAAATGAATATTTGCTAGATTTTTTTATTTGTTTTCGAATACTTTTCTTAATAATGAAAATTTTCATTATTTTCATAGAGAATCAATGAATATTTTCCCTATCAAATTTAATTAACCATTTTACGTAGCTAAGCGTTACCGTTGCCAATAAATACAAAATCTGGAATAATAATTTTTCCTCAACAATTATTTTTCAATTGAACGAATTCCACGTAAAAAAAATTCAAAAGAAGATGAAAAAATGAAAAGATGAAAGCAAATGTGGAGTATTTGTTTTTACACATGAAGTATGAATATCGGTTACGTTAAGAAAAGATTTTGCTTGGACAATGGCACTATGAAATGGATCCTCCTTGACTTACCCAAATATGAGGTCATAAATAAAACATGTATTTTCAATTATTGGTAATAACACAAGGAGCATGAATATCAGTATATAATGAAAGCAGATATATAATGGACGTCATATTTAAGATGAAAAACTGAAATATTTTTTATCGATACTGATAAATAATAAGCTTGAATATCAGTTTTAGTCAAAATTTAGGTCATAATTGCCTGAAAAAGAAAATTAACAAGAATTATATTAATCCAAAGGATGTGAATTATCACTTTACTAGATAGCGTACAACCAAGAATTTAAGAATTATATCATTAGAAAGAGATTTCTCTGTGAAAAAAGTGACGTAATATTTGAAATAAAACGGGAATTTTCTAATATATTTTAAAAGAAGAGCGTACATTAATAATACAAGCATCAGTAAGTATATAGAAAGTAGATGAGTTTCCCACCATATTTAAAACGAAAAATGTAATTATTTTTAATCTATACTGATTATTAAGCATGAGTATCAGATATATACAGATGAGAGTTTTCTGCTAAAAATCATATCATAATTTTACGAAAAGAAAAATGAACAGGAATCTATTATATTAAAATCTGACCGTTTAATTGTATTTCGCAACTACTCCGCTTAGACTATCGAACACAACGCGATTTACTTAACATCGGTTGTCATTGAGCCGATGATGTCACACAAACTCTCAGAATAAAAAAATAAAAAAATTAGATTACGATATATTAATTTTTTTAGGTGCGTTCGTAATTATATAGATACGTAACACCTATAGTCATCGTCTGATCCGTCCGTCCGTCTGTCCGCCTATAACAGTGTAAAAACTACCAAACCAAATAGTTTGAAATTTAATGTATATATAATCGATGCAAAATTTTGTCGAATCATTCCAAGTTTTATGAAAATCAAATCAAAACTTAAAAGATATTAATATAAATATTTATTAAGTAATTTGATTTTTTTAAAAATCGGTACTTCCTTGTTATAGCAGCTTCTGAGAATTAATCATCAAGCGACAGAGATGTTTCGTCAAGTTATCTGACATGTATGGCGTTATAGTATGACATTTTATAACCTGTATGACCAAGTTATAGTCATATATGACGTATATGACATTTTATAACCTCTATGACCAAATTATAGTCACATTATTTATTCTATTAAATCCTATCATACGTAATCAATGATATCCCATGATGGCTAATGATTCTAGGTTGCCATGGTGATTACGTCCTATTTAAGATGGAGTGATATTATTTCCGTATTAATGAATTTAAAAACCGAATTTGCATAGTAAAATTGTTTAATTATAGCAATCATATAATCTACCGACAGTTTTTTGGATGCATGTTTCCGGAGAAATAGATACTAAATGTAAAAAAAATCTAAATATGAATTTCAGTTTCTGAAATTTTCAAAGCTAGGCTTAAGTTTCCCATTTGAATTTTCAGTAAATGTCAACAAAAGATAAAATGTTGCCAACTTAAAATGTACTTATTTTATTACGGAAATTACTCATGTCATAATAACAGACGATATAATTCATTTCACTGAAATAATAACAGTACGAACGCACCTCATTTGTCACGTTTGACGTGCAACTTTGCAACTTGTTTTTTTCTTTTGTAAATTTTAACGAAGTTTCTCTAAAAACGGCAAGTAACTTACTCCATATTTATGGATAAAAAAGAGAAATAAAACAGATCAATTTATTTTCTACGGTGTTTTCTCATTAAAAGTGAAAACAGAATTTATTTTCAATTTTATTAGATGGTGAAAACAAAATCTTGATTTCAGTAAATTATAAAAAAAAAAAAAAAAAAAAAAAAAAAAAAACATATTTTTAACATATTCAAACTTCAGGAATCATTTTTTTCTGCAGAACAAAAATCGTCTGCCAACATATTGTCATTTAGAAGACAAGATTTGTTTCAGCTATACATTAAACCAAGGAGGCAGAATTGAACTTAAATAAAAAACATGTACTATTTCCAATTAATTATTTTTGAAGGATCGCTGTTAGAACGTTTCACATAGGCGTTAAAAGTAAAATGGTTTATCAGGTAAAATTGACATTTGTTTTTAGCCGATTCGTTGATTACCACGATTTTATTTGGACCTCCTTTTTGCATTGGTTGCATTTTCATTTTCGCGATTATATGGTACAAAATTTCACTTTTTCAAGACTGAGTTATGTCAAGCCCCTATAACAAAGAAATACCGTATTGTCTGCTATGAAATGTGATAAAGATTTGTTAATTGTTTACGTTTTTAATTATCGGGAGTGAAATATTCTGCTTAATTAATGCATTTACTCTTCTTTCAATGTTGCGTGAATGAAGTCATGGGTAACAGATATATATATATATATAATTAGCCGGTCGCTTCCATGTGAAGCCCAGATGCCTTCTGCAGCGCATACAGCCATGGAAAAAATTATAAAGACACGTTGGAAATTGAGTAATATGTATTAAAGCAATCTTCAACTGTAACAAAATTAAACATAATTTACTAATTAGTAAACATTAGGAATCTATTTAATACGAAATTAAATTACAATAAAATTTATAAATCACATATTAATAGAAATATATGACATGAAACATGGAAAAACTTTTAAGGACATAATGAAATATGTCTGAATAGAAATTAACATTCTACAAAATCACCTTTTTTTTTCAATGACCCTTATTAATCGTTCAGTTATTGACTCAGAAAGTCCAGTTACAGTTTGTTTAGAAATGTTTTTCCACGTTAATTCTGTGGATGATATCAAATCGTCTGTATCTGCATATTGTGTGCCATGCTTATATACTTCTGTAGCTAAAATGTCCCACAGATTCTCTGTGGTGTTTAAATCAGGGGTTCTTGGCGGCCAATCCAAAAGTTGAATAAAATTGTCCTTTAACCATGAACGTGATTCACGAAGCACATGGCAACTTGCATTGTCTTCTTGGAACAAATAATCACCACCTGTGATAAGGGGTTCTTCAGACAATAATTTTTCCACAAATGATTCTGAATTCATGCGTTTTCGAATGGACACGATTGGTGTTGTTCCATTGGCTGCAAATCCTGCTGACACCATAACAGAACCTACTCCGAATTGGCGTTTGTAAATAACAGGTTTATCTTTTCGCAAGTCATACCAATAATACCAAATTCCAATCTAATATTCTTATGTAGTTTTGTAAGTGGTGGACAGGACCGCAGTTCAGCATATCTAACATTGGGATTATTTTCCAGAACATTACGCACTGTTCGGTTATTGCATGGTCGACTCATTTCTGTTTTAATTTGAGTAGAACTCTGCTTTTTAAGCAAACTTGACGCGCAATTTCACGTTTCTGGCGCATAGTCAGAAAAACAGGCCTACCTGAATGATTCTTCTTGCCATAATCTTTTGGATTCTTCCAGAAATTACAAATTACTGTTTTATATCCATTTATATTCCTTGCAATTTCACGTCTACTTATTTCACATTTTGTGTAAGCAATGATTTTTCCCTTTTCAAATTCAGATAGTTGTGTGCTCTTTGGCATGATAAAGAACGAGGGAAACTGAACAATCTTACTGCGCAACAGTTTAAGTCTACTGTAAACAATCCTATGATTTTACGAACTATACAAAATTTTGTTTGTGATTTCAAAAGAAATGTGTGTCCTTATAATTTTCTCCGAGCAGCAAGCTATTAAAACCTTTTAAATCTATGCCTTTTAATGATTTTCCAAAATTACAACTTAAAGTTTGTTTGGAAATGTTCCGTTTCAAGCCGTTTTGTCATACAAATATTTGCATAATTTTCTAGCTAAGCGGCTCCTACATTTGGAGACTTTTCACTTGTACTTATAATTTTTTCCATGGCTGTATTCCGGTCTTCGCTTGGGGCCCAGAAAAATATAAATAAAATATTTTAAACAATACAAAAATAATTAATAAGAATATCAATCAATATAGATAAAAACAATAAGAATATCACATAAATAAAGATTTCGCGGTATAAATATTTTTTTTTTCATCAGCTCCCAGACAAAGATTCGATTGGCCCTACCTGTGATTATCTAGAATAAAGGGTGGAGGGTCAATTAAAATAAGCAAAAATGGTATAGCCTAAGATACATAGCGATCATTGTAAATGGGCACTGTGGTTTCAAGCCCATAAATTGTTAATACCATTATTAAAATAATGGGGCCCTGTGTCCTTACAGCGATCCTTATAACGTTGCACTGTGAATTTTGCGTTCATAAATCGTTAAAATGGCAATCATTTTAACAAAGTCATGTAGGTTCCATGCTTATAAATTGATTATACGTCAATCCCTATAATGAAGCCTTGTGCAAATTAGAGCCCATAAATATGGCGATCATTATTTAAATCGCAAATCTTTACTTCCAAAAAATGTATTTTGAGAAGAGGAGGAAATGTACTATATTTTGTATAAAAATTGAAATCCGATCGCTAAAAGACGAAAGGCACAAAAACAATTTATAAAATATGAAATTCAAAAAAAAATAATAATTTCTTTGGGAAAATGTCACGCAAAATATCTAATAAAAAGTCAGCGATAATTGTGTTATTCGTCTAATCTTCCATAATCCTTTTCATAGCCGACGTCGGGGACAAAATTGCTAGCTCTAAAAACGACCAAATCTGTGTTTAATTATTTTTTAGTAGATTTGTCGTACTGAATTTTACGATTCTACCTAAAATTGCTGCTGAGATTTGGTGAAATGAATTAAAATTTTCTAATTTCTTAATTAATTTTAAAAACCCTCAACTTGGCAACACTGTCTCCGATGCCCAGTTCCTTTTTCTTGATTGCATATAGTCCGTTCAAGTGGTCAGACTGACACGGAATCCCAAACATCTTTGGAACTCATTTTATCGATCCCGAAAAGGTGAATAGTTGAGGGAACATTAACCAAGTACAGAGGTAGACCTCAGACCTGTAGTGGGGTAGCACAATGCGCTAATCATTGATCTACAGGGCATCTTCATTAAATGAGGTCCATATCGAAAAAACATCTGTGAGGTTTTATAGATGAAATGCTTTCAATTCGAATAACAATTGAAAAAGCTTTATTTTGTAATTCAAAAAGTCTATATACATTAAGTTAGTGAACATTTTTTTTTTATTAACATAAGCGTGTTAATTAATTAGAAAATATATATAAAGTAAATAAAATTATAAAAATCCGAAATTTTTATTTAAAAATTAAATAAATTTCATATTTAGCTACATTGTTTTGCGTAATACAATGATTATGTCACACAAAGTATAGATTTTTTAATATAAATTGGGTTTTTTTCATAAGTTAAATACGTATTTTTCGCTAAATCAACTATATTAAATTTGTTCACGATATAAATTTAATGAAAGTTTTAAGGGGAGATTCTCTCGATACGCCTTGATTTTTAGGACATTTGTGTGTGTGTGTGTAAAGAATGCACATACTAACAAAAAGTTTTATAGCATTGAATTTATTCTCGCTGGCATTTACACCGTCCTCCTATTCTTCGAGATGGTTGGTAGACAGACTACCATCCGCCGTTGCTCTCAAAAATTAAAAACATCTTTAACTTTCTATATGCTCTTTCAACCATAATACATCACTGAGCTAGGGACTCGGTTTCCCCCTTATTCACTGCCCATTGTCTTGTCGGAGTTTTGTATTATCCGGCAGTGATATTATTTTGTACTATTGTCTCTTTTACAATTATTGGTTCCGTTATATACAATTATTGTTTCGTTGTCGCACTTACCCGCGGGATTTGGCATTTTTTTCTTTTTTTAAACCTCAATAAAAGGGACCGACATTTATGCTCTACAAACTTGGTTCCTAGTCTAAGCAGTCTCTTTTGGGCAGTAAAGTGGTGTAAAATAAAGCATTGAATTTATTGTATTTTTGCCTTTGTAACTATTTCATATATAAAAAAAATTGTTGTCAAAATTGTTGATATAATAATCGATCTAAACTTATCCGAAGTTTACTATGTACAGCATGTAGATGTGCTCTTAGTAAACGTCTGGAAGAAAACAAATTACATGGATACTTCAAAAATATTAAATTGGAGCCAAATGAAAAATTTATAAAATAAATCCAAATTTTAGAAATTTAATGGCTATTTAAAGTTTGAGGTCAATTTTTATTTCATTTTTTAAACGCTTTAGAAAACGAAATTATTAAAAATTTTAACTTTTTTAAAGGTTTTATGTCCAATTAAAAATAGTATATTTTCATTTTCACAAACAAAACGTCGATAGCTTGAACGGATTAATCTTGAGAACTTACACTGATAACAAAACAATATTGTTTCAAGAAAAGTTTAAATATTTTGATCATCACTTTTGTCAACCGTGACATTGTTTCGTTTAACCCGTTATCACGACTTAAATATTATGTGGAACAAAATATGATTTTGAAGACATATTATATACACTTTAAGTTTTAAAAAGATGTAAAAAAATAAAAACTGGTTATTTGAATGTTTCCGGTGAGAATATTTCCTTTATGAAAAAAGAAGTAATATACGTAATTTAAATCTTCCTCAAGGAACTCATTTCAGAAGTTTATTTCGTCTAAATTAAAATCAATGAGATAAAGCATTCTCTTTTGTAATCTGCTGTTCAACATAATTAATTTGAAAAGGAAATATTATTTTATACAATTTTGTTAAAGTGTGTACTCAGCTTAAATTAATTTAGTAGAGTTTTACATTACTTTGTGAAGAGAAAGCACGATTTTTTTTTTTTGAGATTGAAATACGTTTCTCTCAAATAACTTCTGAACGAACTTTATTTCTTAATTAACAAAAGTCCATTTAGTTAGCGCATAATCTTTGTATAAACATCAATTTTATTACTACGTATTCTGAATTTATTTTAATACTACAACATTGAATTTTTTCTCATTCAAGGAAATTAGATAAATATTTTTCGTTAAATTAAAACCATAAACATTTTTTACATGAGTAATCATTCAAATAAAGAGGCAAAATAATAGTAGAAATTCAAAATCTTCATCAAGGAATTCAATTGATATGATAGTAGTTATCTGTGATTAGAAATCCTTGAATTAAATTTTTTTCGCAATTTAGCATTGAGCAATATTAATTTCAAATTGAAAAATGTCTTTATGCGGTCTTATTGACACCAGTACTCGTTTTAAATTACTTTATGTAGTTTCACTTAAAATTTCTACTTTTTCCATTCGAATGACTTTCGGAGAGCCTTTATTTCTTAATTAAGAAACGCCTTTCTAGTTTAGCTAATATGCGATATTTTAACTAACACTGCTTTTATTAACAGAGCAGTGCCAATTTAAATGTTTTCTCACTATTTTAATTATTTTTTTTTTCATTTTTGTGTACTTTTGATGAACTTATTTGCATAGTAGAAGAATCGTGGAATGTTTAATTTATATTCATAAAAGTGTTTTTTAATGTTAGATAGATATTTTTCGTTAAATTAGGACCATCAATTTTTTTCATATAAAGGAATTTTCATAAAGCTTAATGAAATAACAAAGAACATTACGTAAGATAAAGCTTAAAATCCTTGAAATAGAGTTCTCCTTTCGTAATATGTTGTTCAACATTATTGATTGTAAAAAGTAGAACATTTATGGGATTTAATTTTTCTGAGATTGAAACGCATTTCATTCGAATAACTTTTGAATATTCATTGTTTTTTAATTAAGAAATGTCTCTATATTTTTAACTAACAGTAATGTTTTTTTCACCGATTTTCTCATTATTGTATGTAAATTATATATATATACAGGGTGTTCCGTTAAAGGGGTCCAATATTAATAGGGGTAATAGAGGAGATCACACGGAGCATAAATCAGTATATAATGCCTGGCCGGATCTCAATAATTTTCAAGTTACAGCAAATAGAATGAAAAATCGGAAATTTGTAAAAAAAACCCTCATTGCTAAACTATCGATAATGCTACATAAAAACGAAGCACATATTTAAAAAGAGCAGAAAAAATCCTACGAAATGACATAAGTTGTTTTAGAATATTGAGAATTAATGGCGAGTTACAAGCTCTGAAACAGTGAAAAAATACAAAATCAAATATTTAGCAAAATAGTTAATCGTTAATTCCAAAAATGCAACTCTACCTACATCAAGGAAAATGTTATAAAATTTGGTCCATTCCGAAAGCTTTCGAAGAAGCTGACAATAAACCATATCAGTTTAATTGTATGGGAGAAATCAAGCAGTTCCCTAGTTACAACTCTGTACTGTTGCACGCTCGGAAAGAGCGAAACTCCACCCATGACGATTGTAAACACCCCGTTTTAATATCTTTCAATTATACATTTCTGATCAACCTCTATCAATACCCTTTCATTATTCAGTCTGGTCAAGTGAATGACATATTGTGCAGCTCTCACCTTGTCTTAAAGCAAACTCCGTGACTGCTGCGTTTCCTCCATGAACTTTCAGGATGATGAAGAAGAAGTACTTTTTATGCAAATTTTCTATGTGTATAGGAAGAAAAGTGTAATAAAACAGCAGTCATCAGTGGGCGTTATGTTAAAGGGAGGCTGTTGTAAGTGGGATTGTAGCAAGTTGATGTATAATAATTATGCCGGAATACTCTAACGAAGAATATGCGGACATGCATCTGATGTACGGGCAAGCTCATGGAAATGCATGTCTAGCACAGCGCATGTACCGTGAGCAATTTCCAAAGAGACGTTGCCCAAGTTCGAAACTCTTCATAAAAATCGATAGACGATTACGGGAGACTGGATCGTTTAATACAGCAAGCATTGATGCAGGGAAACCTCGACATGTACGAACACCTGCAATGGAAGAAGATGTACTGGATATTTTTAAAGATAACCCCTCCACGAGTACACGAGCTGCTGCGTATGAAGTCGGTGTTTCTCACCAAAGTGTGTGGCGTGTTCTGCGTGCAGAAAACATGCACCCCTTTCATGTGCAGCGGGTACAACTGTTATCAGTAACAGATTGTGCTCAGCGGACAGAATTCGTACGCTGGTTGCTTAATGTAACAGAAAATAATCCACAATTTCTGGAAAATATTTTATTTACTGATGAAGCAACATTTACGAGAGAGGGCGTGGTAAACACGCACAATATGCACACATGGTCATATACAAATCCGCACACTGTTTTCCCGTCGAACGCACAACAAAAGTTCAGTGTGAACATATGGGCAGGTGTCCTCGGCGATTATCTCATAGGACCATATTTACTCCCAGATGTACTCAATGGCAGTACGTACTTGGTTTTCCTACGGGATATCTTACCGCAGTTACTGCAAAATGTGCCAGCAACATTGCGCCACAATATGTGGTTTATGCACGATGGCGCACCGGCACATTTTTTCATAGGTGTTCGCAATCACCTCAATTCAACATATCCTGGGAAATGGATTGGACGCAGTGGACCTGTTGCTTGGCCTGCACGCTCTCCAGACCTCAATCCGTTAGACTTTTTTGTTTGGGGACACCTTAAATCGCTGGTGTATGAAACGCCTGTGGATACATCGGAGGATTTACTAGCGCGAATCGTTGTCGCTGCAGGAGACATTCCCAACTCCGTCGAAGTTTTTCGGCGTGTTCGCCAATCTTTACGACGTCGCTGTCGGTTGTGCGATTCTGTTAATGGGCGCAACTTCGAACACCTATTATAATAATGTCCGTTCGTCTGCCTTCCGACATTGAACTGTGCAGCGCAGGCCAGAAGACTATGCTTCACATATGTCATAAAGTACGTGGAATGTAATTCTTTATTTGTCATTTTTCTTTTATTTTCAACACTTTTTGGCACAGTATTTTGTAAGTCACAGACTGTGGTGTACTCAAATTGTAAATTACAAAGTTTGTATGAATTAATTTAAAATTTAGTGTCTTTTTTAAATTTATAATTAATAAAATTATTATGCTATTTGTTATTATTATTTCCTATCATAAATTATGATGCACATATACATACAATAATTGTCCATGTAAAACATGTACTGAAACTTCTTGCATAGTTACAAATCGCAATATTTTTAATTATTTCCGAATTTTCACCACCAGTTTAATTTTAAGGAATTTAACTTAAGCTTTATATCAATAAAAGACCACTTTAAAATGTAGACTATTATTGTAAAGTTATTTTGGTTCATTCAACTCTTGAATAATTAAAAATGTTGCATCTCAGAAGAAGCATGATCGAAAATGTATAGTTGAGAGTAATTAAAAAGGCGGTGTTTCCAATCGTGATGGGCGGAGTTTAACCTTTGCTAGTGTCAAAGAAAGCGGAGTTGTCACTAAGAAACTGATTAATTTCTCTCACACAATTAAACCGATATGGTTCATTGTAAGCTTTTTCGAAAGTTTTCGGAATGGACCAAATTTTACTACATTTTCCTTGTTGTAGCTAGAGTTGTCTTTTTGGAATTAACGATTAACTATTTTGATGTATATTGGATTTCGTACTTTTTTCACTGTTTCAGGGCTTGTAACTCGTCAATAAATATTGCTATTTTAATACAATTGATGTCATTTTGTAGGTTTTTTTCTGCTCTTTCTAAATATGAGGGTTATTTTACAATTTTCCGAATTTTCATTCTATTTGCTGTAACTTGAAAACTATTGAGATCCGACCAGGCTTTATATACTGATTTATGCTCCATGTGATCTCCTCTATTACCCCTATTAATATTGGACCCCTTTAACGGAACAACCTGTATATATATATATATATATATATATATATGTATATGTATTGATTTAATTCAATTTAATTTTTATAGTGCACAAAATATTTTGGCCTACATATTAATAAAAAAAAATCGGAAATTTTGGAAATTCTATTTGCAATCCATACTGCTAAAAATCTGCAGTAAACTATGTACAGTCATTCAACCGTCTTTATAGAAAAACAGTATCTCTATTCTGACCTATGACAACTTTTCTTAATATGATTGAGTATCCGTTATCTATATAAACGATTAACTGACTGGACATTCTGTAGATTTTGAATAGTGCGTGTTGCCTGTACAATTTTTGTATTTTTACAAAATTTGTTTGCTTAGTAAATAAATACAATTTTACTGGACTTTTGGGTACTGCTATTGATGAAGTATACTCAAATCCATAGTCACTACTTTATGACGCCTTAATAATATCACTTTCATTGGAATTTCTTTTCAAAAAATACAGAAATTGTAATGATAACCCAATAACCAATACAGTTTTTCTGATTTTCAAAGTCTTTTTACTGCGCATTTACTTAAAAGAACTACACTAATAGGGTGCCAATATTGGTTATATTAGAAACCGATTTTCGCCACTCATCGGAAATATTTCCAATGAGATACCAATATTGGTTAAAAACCATTTTAAGGAAGCATTCTATGTTAATGTTGCTAACATTAGCCAAGTTATAGTCAATAAATAGCCAAAATGAAAAAAAATATTATTTTGCTTTTGTGGTATAATGATACAATTTAATGTCAAAATTTAAACTTTTCAGGCAATTCGCAACTATTCTGCATTGTAAAATAATAAAATTACCATACTTAAGGAATTATCTGATTAGCAACGAATAAAATTATGGAGATGTTTTGAAAATTTATATTTTAGTTTATAAATTCTTTTACGACTTTATTGAAATTAATTTAAATAATTGAGGGTGTCGGTACAAGAAAGGGACAAGCCAGATTTTTAGTGAAATAAATGTAACACTAAAATCTGTTACCTAATATTTTAAATTATAATATCCTACATATAATTTGTTTCTAATGTCACTTGGTGGCAGCATATATCCCAGGTTTTGTTTTGGTTCCAGATGTTTATTCCCCCAATAATGATAGATAATTTGCAAAAAACGTAATAGTAATATCATTAAAGTAATGCCATATTGTTACTCAGAATACTTCAAATGTTACTAAAACATTGGCGAAACAACTTTATGTTATACATCTTGATTCGAGTATTTGATCAAGTTTTCAAGTTGAAATATCTCAGAAGTTGAAAAATGTGGCTTAGCACCCTCTAGCATTGACCCACTCAATTGCCAAATATATGAGGCTCACTCTGAATTTTTTTAGATACGAATACATGGTACAAGTTAAACTCTTATGAGCGTTCAAAATAATCCTACCAATACTTTTTAGCTTTTGTAGACGAATTTTCTAAATTTTATATGCCCCAAGCCATCCATTTCTTGAAATTATAGATAAAAAATATGCTTTTATAAGGTGACCAATTTAATGCTCGGAATGTAAACAAGGGACGCATTAATATTTTTTAGATTAAGAACCAACCAAATTTCACGCATTGTAAGAACACAAGACTGGCGTGGATGTTCATGGTGTTTTTTGTACAAGAAATTCGACTGTAATTCTTTCTGAATGAGAAGATACACTGCCACTTTGAAGAATAAGTCCCCTAACATTTGCCTTTTGAGAAATTTCTGGAAGATACTTAGTTATGCATCAGTTACATATAACATTCTTCTCTCCCTCTAGCTTTATGGCTTTGACCAGACCTATACTTCTGAAGAACTAGGCATGCATTATATTTATCATTGCTCGATGTGTTTTCACAATCGTTGGTTTGGGGTTATTCAATGAACCAGACTTTAATTTCTCGACGTGTTAAAACGTTAAAATGTCTCATCACCAATTAAGATTTTTTGAAATAATGTGGTTCCTAACATCATTAAGTAATTTTAAGAATTTGTAAGTATTGATTCTGCCGAGATCCAACGAAAACTATTTTTTTTGTCATATGCAGGTTTTAACGAATATTTCTATGTATATCTACGGATCGAACATTAAGTTTCTTTCGTATAATTTGATAGATGCGGCGATTTTCATCTATAAACATTCTTCGTATGGTGGACACATTTTCTGGGACTCAGCTGACTAATGTCTTCCCGTATGTTCTTCCACCAGCAGAGACTTTCGAACTTTTTAAAATTATGTAAACAATCTTCTGAATAGAGTGTAACCAGATGTAGCTTCATTTTCCTGTATAAATTGTAGATTTTGAAAGTATTCTTCTTGATTTATTCCCAATTTAAAATCATAGAAAATCATAGGTCGGTAGCACTTTCGCATGAACTCATTTTCTCTTCTTTAAAATTTATTCTACCATAGTTAAATTGTAATTATTTCCACAAATTATCGTCTGCGGATATAAAAAAATTCAAATTTAAATATCCGACCAATAATTTTTATATTTTTTATGGCAAATATCATCTGAGCCTGTCTTAAAAATTTTATTGATATCCTCGGATTTCGTAGAAAATTGTATGTAAAAAATTTAGTTATAAAAGAACAATTAAATGTAGATAATTATTAAATAATAGTTTAGAAAAGTTCTAATTCCCTCAATGAATTTTTTTATTTAATGTCGGTCGGAAGTATTTGTATTTATTATTTTATTCTTATAATTAAAACTGCTCGTAATTAATATTTCCTATGACAAATGTTTTATGATCTAGTAAATTATTACATTTACATATTTTTAAGAAAAAACGTAATTACCTTTTAAAACACAAAAATAAATCAGTCATTTTAACGCATATTTGTTTTTAAAAAATATCAAGATTTCCCACTGAAAAACACTTTAAAAAGGAGAAAAAAAAACATAAAATATTTTTCGGGCCTGGAAATTTAAATAAATATTCACTTTAAAAAAGAAAAGATATTGTCAGCGCTTCAAATGATACATTAGTAACCATTTTGTATTAGAAATCCATAAACTAAAATTATTTGCTCAGGTATTATTATTTTAGGATTTAAAAATCTCTTATATGCTGCTTTGGAAATCTGGATTCTACTTAACTTAAATTATGATATTTTCACCTGGAATTTCTACTTTTTGAATATATATATATATATATATATATATATATATATAATTTCATTGATTCAGAGACGGGAGTAAATTCCGTTTTATATGTATATATTTGCTTTTACTAACATAGCAGCATAATAAAATACGCTGTAATGAAAAAAATTTCGCTTCATGTTAGCTTCAGAAAAATGATGATGTTTAACAAGTATCCACTGAATTTATTTCTATAAAACAACGATGGTGTTACCGAAAGTCCACAATTGTTCTCATTCAAGGTTTTTTTTATTTACAAGGAAGGTTTCCTTAAAGGACATGCTCAGAATATTTTGAAAAAATAGCTAATGGAACTACTCATGTATGTTATAAAGTATCAGTCATGTAAATTTTACTACAGCGCGAATATAAGGGCCCAATAATCACAAACACATATAACACGAAATCAAATTGTTAACACCTACACAAATTTCGTATGATAAGCGTAATCGCTTTAAAAGGGGAGAGGGGCCTGTAAATTTTTTGTAGAAGCCATCCCATATTTCCGTGTATGTATAAGTTGCTGACAATATAACAAGTCAAATTTAACTGCGGAATCCCAGTAGAAAATCTGCAAAAAAATAAAATATTTTCGAGTATTTGGCGCAAAGAGACCCGATTTGGCGAGCAACACTTTTTGCTTGTCAAATGCAAGCGATTTTAAGCATTCTGGCAATGATTTTTAATGCATTCAAATGCAAGGGATTTTAATGTAAATTCCTGGTTAAATTAGTGTTTAAATGCGCAATCTTTTTGAATTTATACTGAAACATTTAAATAGTTGCCTATTGCTCATTTACACGGTTTCGCCGGCAAGATAATCTAAGTTTTAAATGTATTTTAACAGTAACTGTCCGATTAAGAATGCTCTCATTAATAAATTTCGATATTGAATAAGTAACTTTGTTTCTGTGACAACAGTATATTTCTCTTGTCGTATCCGTAAAAATATCGAAGTAAAATCTTGTAAAAATATCGAAGTCAAATTGACAGTGTTCAGAATCGGACTTTAATTTTTAGTTCGAAGCATTTTTAATCAGTTTAAAATTTGTTTTAAACTGATAATTTGATTTCAACCGAACAAGTAAATGCATCGTACTTGCTTACATGTATCTGTAATTTGCATGTCGTTTAATTTGCTTAACGACATGCAAATTACATACATATGCAAATAGAATACACGATAGAAATATCGCAATTTATTAATTTATTATTTTTAGCGAACCGTATTTATACTGTTATCATATGGAGGCAAACGTAGACGTAATCGTGTTGTATGTATATGTAAGAATGTTGAATATGCAGATATCCTTCACAAAAATACACTAAACGATGCATAAACAATAAAATAAAATGCTTGAGAATTTTAAATAAAATGAACAAACTTTGATTTCGAGATGTTATAGAAATGAAAATGTATCCCCTTTAGTAGCTGATTTATTTTTCCACATTTCTTACCAAAAATTTTAAGAAAAAACATAACGCTAAACTATATAAAACAACTTCGATTACGATTACAACTTAAATTAACAATAAACATTTAATAAAATATCAAAGTTACGTAAAGAAAAGAAACAAATCCTATTTATAAAAGATAAATTCGTTAAATATTTAAATGAAAATGTTTAATTTCAATATTATCCGTACGAGCAAATTATTATAATTTCATACATTTAATCAATTTGGATTGTGGAGCTTGAAAGATCCTATGCACAAATAAATTTTCAATGGATTTTTTTTTCTGACAAAAGCTGACATAAACGTATAACACTGATAATTGAGAGCTTTTATTTAACCGGTTAAATGCAGTAATAGAGGACGGGCGAAAGCCGTATAAACTTTAAAAAATCATTAATTTTTTTAAAGGACTGTAGATTGCACTAAAAGCATTGTGTGGATATAGTATTTTTTTAACATAGAAAGAATTGTAATTCAATGAATCACAGATAAAGGGCGACAACATGATTACATTTTCCAGACGTACTTCAATATGTATGAGTCTAAAGAACTGATTCCTCGGATATTCTTTGTTCAACTGAATCCGCAGAGTGGAATACAGAATATATTACTGTATAAGAATTCATTTTCTTTTTTAGATATTTTCAAAGTCGGAATTTTAGAAAAGCATTCATTACGGTTTGTATGTTTACGAAATTCATAGGCAACACTCGCTCAATAATTTGTCCTACATACCAAACGATTAAATTAAAAAAGAGTTTCACCGAGTAGTTGTTTCATAACCATGTTCCTTTGGATACTTGCGGAAAATGCATTCGTATTCGCACCCTCTATTGGCGACTTCTTTAGCTACAACCTTTTCTACAGTTAACGAAGTCCAGCATTCTGACAATGTATTAAGTGCACACGGCATTTTCATATTAATATGTTTTCTGTCGTACTAAACTCTTAAAATTTGTGTGGATTTTCGGCTTATCCTATGCAAAAGAACTTGGTCCTCGCCTTTTTAATATGTTTATTTTCTTACAAATGTAGAAATACGGATAGCCTTATAATTTTCATTACGAATGTGTTTAAAAATATCATTACACATATCATTTTATATACACAAGTTTATCGTAGAGGCATTCATAAATATATAGAAATTTACAGAATTAAATTTGTAATTAAAATATAAATATTAAACATCTGTACACGAGATTTGTTTTATAGAAGCGTTTCGCTTCGTCATTTAAATAGAATTATCTTTATTATTTAAATCTATAGTGTAATAAAAATAAAATACTTTTAAATCTTAAATACAATAAATATGTGTATTTCTCTTTAACATGTTGTGATATATAGCAATTAATTAAATACTACATATTTGATTTACTATATGCTGGCGAATTTAAATTTGTCTAAACATAATGCGAAACGATTTCCGTTGTTATTTGCATGAGTTGAAAATAATGCTGAAATATTATCAAAATAATTATTTAAACACCAGTGTTGAAGCCTCCTTAAACGATAAATATTTATGAAATGATTAAATTCGATAAACTCACAAACATTACATCGCCAGGTTTTGAAATATATCAAAGCCTCGTATACTTGCTTTATTCTCGTGCTTTGAAATGCAGATTCGTCTTACGTACAGAGACGGTATAATGTCGGAAAACACAAAAGAAGTAGTTGAAAATCTAAAGATTTGTTTCGAAATGTAACGTTTAAAGAGAAATGCCAATTGCGATAGATTCCATTATTATTTTGGATTTGAAGTGAATTATGCTATTTATGTGTGCAAATTTTGTGTACAAGACAAAGAAATTCAGAACGTATATATAAAATCACATATATATACAAGTAGCTGAACTTCGGTATTATGGAAAAGTCGGTTAATATGGAATACCATGGTGTTTGTTTGGTAAAGTACTGCCACCAAGCGGCAATATCATAAACTATTTTATAACGTTTCCAGAATGCCCCATTTTCGTCGGTCTGCGTCAGGACTCGTTGTGTGAATAAATACTTATTTTTTTTCGTATTTGGAAAATTTCAAGAGATAATTTTTCAATATTTTTTATTCGTTGTTAAAAGTAATATTTATACATTGAAATTAAGCGTAATGTACACCGAACTACTAACAGTTTGTGATGTAATACTCGTTTTTTAGCCCGCGATTCACATCAATAAACATAGAGTAATTATTTCCCAAGCTGGCGATGTCGGGTTATTTAGAATCTCATAATACTCCACGATTATGGTGACGCAAAGCCAGATCCTTATATTTCTGATTTGTGCAAATCTGAAGTAGAAACTGTACACTGTTAAAAATTTGCAGCAAACTATCCAGTCATTTGACTGTTTTAGTAGAAAACGGTTACCTAACCGTAATTTAACTATATTCTGACGATAATATAGAGAATAATATGGTCAGAATAGCGTTAAATTACGGCTGTGTAACCGTTTTCTATAAAAGCGGTCAAATGACTAGACAGTCTGCTGCAAATTTTAACACTGTAGTATATTGCTTGCTACCTAGATACAGTATTTTGATCATGCCTTCTTTATACTTTTGCCAAATTTTGTTCGTTTCTGCATTTTTAACCGCTATAGCTATACTATGTTTCCCGACTGTCGCATAATACCCTAATACGCTCAAAATACGTTTATTATTATTATTATTATAATTATTTAAAAGCAAGTGATCAAATTACGTAAAATAATTTTTATCTAAAAACACTATTGGCAGATAGTTGAGGTTGGTAATTGTATTCTGTTTTTGGGTTTTAAACAATATTGGAACGTTGTATTTCCCCAAATGTAAGTAGTATTCCATAATAATCGAAGTTCCTGTACATATTTTTAGTTTTAGTTTATCTAATACGAGATGTATATAACCTATAACCAATTAATAACTACAGAAGTTGTTAAAAGCGTGAAATGTACTTTTATTTTTAACTCTTTTAGATTAGTGGGTAAAGTAAATTGCAGAAGTGTTAAAAAAGGGTAGAAAACAAGTTGGATTGATGAAATAGCCTTGCCATTAGATTTAAAAAAATTACAATTTTAATTATTTTACAGAACTTCTATAAGAAAAAAATTGTCAGTAAGAAAATGTTTCATTTTGCTAAAACAAAATCATTACAAAAGGTTGCATGTATGTATCTTTAAAATACAATGAGTTGCTTAATTAAAAATTACCATTCTGACTGAGTATTATATTAGGATGGATCAAATGAAAACGAAACAGCAGCCACAGAATGAAATGACATGGTTTATTTCAAACACAACCTCGAATTCTACACAAGCACTTGTCCCGCAGTTTCACCAAATAGTGAATACCTTGCTCATAGAAGTCCTTTGGCTGAACAAAAATTGTCCATTATTTTGCCGTCCGAGTAGAAACGGCACCCTTCATTTTCGTTTTCAGCGGACCAAAGATTGGATAGTCACATGCTACAGGGAACCCGATCACCCTACTTGAAAGATCCGGGCTATACGGTGGGTATTCCAAGACTGTACATAGTTGTTAAATTTGGTATTGTCTTGTTTATTTATTAATGAATTTTTAATTTCGATATCGAATATTATCCAGAAACATACACTGTCATTTTCATATTAACTTAAATGCAAACGTGTTAATATTTCGTAACCGAGCGCACGCAATAGAGATAGGTTTTTAAAAACATTGTGTTTGAACATTATTTTTAAAACCATATAAAATTATTAAACTGAGACTCAGTTTAAAAAAAAAATCCATTTGAAAGATCATTTTTTCCACTTCGACGAAGTTTGGCTATGTTTAGAAGTAAAAAAAAAAATTACAGTAAAAGCGAAGTTATTTATTCGGATGTTGGCACAGTGAATATGACGTCATCGTTACTGATGGTCATGTGAATGCTTTATAATACAGGTGTACATATTCACCTACATTACTATCGAAATAATTTACAAATTTTACAAAGTTATACTAAGTAAAATATGCGACTAAAAATGTGATTAGCTGATTCCACTGAGCTCGGAATTTTCGAATGAGTTCTCTCAATGCATGTTAATCATAGAAAATGTCTTGCGATTTTATACATTGGAGATATTTGTAGCATATAAAGACTTAAAACAATTATTTTAAAATTTAATCGGAGGAGTAATTTATTAATACAGTCATATTCCCTAAACTATTTTGAATAATTTTGCAATTTACATTGCTTTGGTATCTCCAACAAGCAAACAAATAAAGTGAGTTTCATGCTTTTCGGAACATATTGTTTATGTATCTGTTTATATGTTCATGGTTTTTCTATGTCTTTATGTCTATCTTTTCTATCTCTAAATTAGTTTTGTTGTTTACTGAGTTTTCATTTGATAACATTATTCTATATTAAGTAGAAAAAAAGATATTAAACAAAATTATATTTGAAAGATTCCCTCATTGTCCTATTCTAATTCATTCGCTCCTCATTGTGTCACGTGCATTAATCTAGAATTGAATGCTGAAATTAATTTCAGTATCTAGCTAGTTAAACGGAAATGTGAGTTTCATTATTCATTTATAATGATTAAATTCACAATCCAGTGAATGGTTATAAATGCTGTTATTAATGTCGGAAACCTATCATTTGATATTACAAATTTCGTTACGTAAAACTCCTCATTAAATATTTTTTTCCGTGCAATTTATGATAATTGCTGGCAAAGGAACTATTTTTATTTTTTAGTTCTAGGACTAAGATGTTAGGTCTACAATTTCATTGTAATCATAAACAATAATAAAAAAGCACGAAAGATAGCAATTAGAAAATTCGTCACAATATTAAATCTAATGTAAATCTAATGCTTAGATTTAATGGTATGTTAATTAAATAACCCGAAAATAGGACTAATTATTAAAAAATATTTTTTTTGTTCACCACTGAAACTGTTACCTGCATGGCTACACTATAAAAAAAGACAAATGTTTCTTAATGTACGGAAATATAACATAAAACGAACAAAAGTATTCAATAACCTCTTCTGAATTACCCACGATTCTGAAAACAGTTCTTTGTCTCTAGAAACTTCAGAAACCAATATATTTTTTAGATTTAAAGAAGCATTTATAGAAACAAAGTTGTTTCTGCTGTCACTGATTTTCGAAAACTTTTCCGAATAGTTTTTATTGTGCATTAGTACGTTTTCACAAACCTAAATATTGGTTTGTAGGATGCTATTAATTCTTAATTGAACATTTTCAGCTGCTTAACAGAATTTATACATGGAAAAGTAACAAAATAATATTAATTTTACTGTTAATGTTATTTATCACGTTATTTTATTGAAATAATGTTAGTTTATCACGTTTGTCTGTAAAGCGTGATTAGTGAACATGAAAATGTTTACTTGAGAATTGATAGCATCAGAAAAACCAATATTCCGAGTTGAGAAAGCAGATTATTACACTATAAAAACTACTGGGAAACGTTTCTAAAAATCAGTTACAGAAAAAAAAACTTTTTTTTTTTTTTTTTTTTTTTTTTTTACTTATGTTTCTATAAATCTTGAAAATAAATGTGTTTCTGCGGTTTCTATAGATAAATAAAAATTTTCAAAATTGTGGATAACTCAGAAAAGGTTAATGTGTATTACTTACCCATCATACGTAGTATAGGGTAAGTCTTGTAATCGTTTTGAAAATCAAAATTGTTTTTGACGGATTTACACGTTTCAGACACTGGAGATTCCGAAAAACATATTTTTAGAAAAAAAAATTACCGTCCGTCTGTGTGTCTGTGTGTCTGTAAACACTCTATCTCCCGAACAAATTATAGATAGAGACTTGAAATTGGTATGTACTTAGTATGTAATAATGGGAAGAAGCCTATTCAATTTCAGTAACCTCGATTATCCGGAACTATTTTTTCGGACTCTCGAAATATTCGTTCTGATAAAAGGTATATAAAAATGTTCGAAATTGTTTATTTTAAGGAGTGAATATAAAAGACAATAAAAAATATAAATTTTGCATAAAGCATGAAGTCGATCGGATAATGAGTTGCCAAGAGATTTGTAATCCTATTTACCACACTCTTCGATTTTTCATGACCCTGTATTTCATCCAAATTTCAATTCAAAGATATATTTTAATTGGAAATTAGACGCTTAATCAGATGCAATAAACAGCTAGTTAATAGGATTATTGTTTTTGGAGTTATAAGGATGTTTCTTTTAAGCAATTCAGTAATCGAGCCTTTAAAGTTTGTGACGTCATCAAGCCACGATTTTATTCGAATTGCAATGCATTTTATAAGTAGTTTACACATTTTTTATTTTAATATTTTATATTATGCATATACATGATGGGTAAGTATTACGGTGACCCCCAACGACTAGTTTTTTTGTACGTGATTATATTATATTTTCCTAGATTACGACAGATTTGTCTTTTTTAACAGTTTATTTAAAGTAGATGTAAATTATTACTACAGAATATTTTTAATGTTAAAATATTATTGTTTTACAGTTATTGAATTTTACGATACTTGAAATTATTATATGAATGAATCCTCGGTCATTCATTTTGTTATATCAGTAAAAATTGTTTTTTACTTTCTTTACATTTCCCTTTCCATAAGTGTTTCTATTGTTTCATTAAAGCAATTTCTCTTGAATATGGAAAAATATTTTCATGGCAATATAGTGTAAAATTTTTAGCTGCGCGAATATTTTTTATGGGAACTAAAAAGGATCAATATATAGATAATGAAAAATGTGAGTAAATTAGTAAATTGATTAATTTGAAGTATGCATAAGGATACCAAAACGAAAATGTCAAATCATAGAAAATCATATTAGAGACATATAATTTATTTAAAATAGTAAAATACCGTATATACTCGTGTATAAGTCGACTCGTGTATAAGTCGATCCCTTCAATTCTTAGGCAAAATTTTGAAAAAAATTGAATTTTCGTGTATAAGTCGAACCACATTTCTGGTTGTATGTTGTAAAATTATTTGTAATCGAGGATAAAAAATAAGTAATAAATTTTCATTAAATTAGTAAACCTTTTTTTATTATTATTTGTTTTTACGTTTCTAATCAGACTTTATTTTTAAATTCAATGTTTTAAAACTGTATAATTATGTAAAACTGAAGAAGCTTAAACTATTTTGAAACCTATTCACATCAATTTAATGGTACATAAAAAGACAAAACTCCTTGAAAGATTTATTTAAACCTTATTTACAAGGGTAAACAACTTCGTAGAATGCTAAATTATAGTATTTATTTATATTGTATGACTTTTAGGAGAGAAATCTAGAAGCATTGTCAAGTTGAACTATTTTTAAAAAGGGGATTAAAATGCTGAAATGAATGCCCCTGTATTGAAGGGAATTCTAGCTCAAGAGAAAATGGGTGCAGAACAATTACAGGGACATTATTGTTAAGTTTTTTTTTTTTTGTCAATCATAGGGAAATGACCATTGTCCGCTTCTATATCTTTCTCCAACCTAGAACGGGTGACTCTGGTATTCCACTCTGTCATTTCCCATTTCTTCCAGAGTGTGAAATATTTTTTATTTATTTATTTATTTATTTACTTTTACTAACTCGTATATAAGTCGACCCCCCCCCCATTTACAACTACTAAATTTTGTTTAAAATTCTTTGACTTATACACGAGTATATACAGTACATTTAAACACATCCAAATTAAGCGGTTTACGCGGATTATTGAATGAACAGTCAGTGTTTCTCAAAGTGAGATACAGACCAAGAAATATTGGAAAACAAAAACTCACCACAACCAACTAATTTTGCCACAAATCATTGTATGAAAATCTGAATGGTACCAATCAATTACTCGATTAGTAATGACATCTACTAATTAATGCTATACTTAAATGTTGTTTAAGTTGTCGTCTACATATTGAAATTGCAACTTAAAAAGTTTTAACGGTTCGAACTCCTAATGTTATGTTAATTTTTAATCATTCCAAAACACAATGCAAAGCAGGTAGTTTTTTATGCATAACTCAAAAACAACTTGCGAAATAAACTGTATTATTAGATTTGTATATTTACAACTTCTGGAAATCGATTTTTTTTAAAGTGCATCAAAATAAACCAATATATTGCGTGTTTGAATGTTGTATAAATGGTTTGGGTAGACACTGCAATTTTAGTTTCTTTCTTGCAAACTATATATTACCAACTTTGTGATAATACGTTAATAATAATTAGTTAAATCCTACTCAAACTTAACAAAACTTTAACTTTTACCACGTCTGTTCAAAAATTTTGATCGAAAATGTTTAATTTTTGATAAGTAAACATACAGGATAATATCTCAAACATAATAAAAAAGAAAAGATTAATTTTCAAAATTCGTAGCACTCGCCAATTTTCAAAGACTACGTGTCGTAAGACCACTTTTTTTTCTTGAAAAGAGAAGGTGATTACTTTAAATTTAAACTTATCTATACTAATAAAGTAAAGTTTCGCTCTGTGTGTGTGTCTGTTGGCGATGGATAGGAAAATTTAGCGCATCTAGAAGTCTGTAAATTTAGATTTAGATAGTCCAAACCTTATCTTGGTGCACCTGACCCTCAGAATTTTAATATTTTGATTAGCCTAGATATTAATTAGTTCCTCATTAACCATCGCTTCTAAAATGACATCTTTTAAATCAAAATGGTGAAAGAAACGAATCGGCGCATTGCATTTGCAAGCGGAAGTAAACTAATTCGAAATTATTTTACTAATGAGCGAATTTTAAGAAAACTAATTAAGGTATCAATTTGAAAATTTCTGAGCATATGTAAAAAAAAAATTCTGCATCCGTCTATGCAATTTTTGAAAACTTCGGCCTGTAATTTTTCTTAATTTATGCAAAAAACTGCTAAAAATATGCTGGCGCCAGTGAAATAAATCCGAGAAAGTTTCAGACAGGGATCTGCTTTCATTAAAAACTGAACTACAAAGAGATCTTTTTCTCTGGCCGATCCCTCCATTTAGTTTGCGAAAATGAAAGGAAATAATTGCCATTTTTTACTAATGAACAAAAATTTAGATAACTAAGATATAGATTTGAAATTGAGGATGGGAAGTGTTGTCATCTGCCGGGTATTTTAGCGTAGTGTCTTCGTTATGTTCTAATTATCAGAAAAATTTAATTATTTTTTAATGATCGCGTTAATGTAGATTCAGGTGGTTTTCTTGAACAAATTATTCCTTATATTTGTTTGTATGGGGAGGGAGGGGTTTAACACCTTGCATTGAGATTGTTATTATCTCGGGCCCGGGCAACGCCGGGAGAATAGCTAGTTTCTAATAAAAACAAAATTTTAAATGGGATGAAAAATGTTATGAATATATAAATAACTATATATGAGCAACTCATTACTTATACTAAAAAATAAACTAAGCTGTTACATAAAAGAGCCAGACACAAGAGATATACAATTAACATGTCTCTCCGCCTTTCCGTCTTAACACATTGATCTTTCTAAAAATGCTTTAAAAATTTATAAATTTAAATTTGTTATTAGTGTAGATTACAGTACCTTTTCACCGATCGATGAATTAAGAACAAAAGTTTACAACGCGCGAGTCAGTAAGTTCAGGGATTCATACACGAAATGCGACGGGGGCACAACTGTCTAGTATACATATAAAACGTCTAGTATGTAAAAATATCTAGCAGGCTGCGGTCATCACAAAATTTACTTATAGAACATTCTAATAGATTATTTTAATGAGACAATAAAAAGTGCGAGATCTTATCAGATGTAGTTTATATTCACATTTATTTTTCTCTTGTACTACTGAAATGTTTAAATACTTTTTTTTTCTTATTATAATTAGTCAACCAATCTTTTTTCTGGATAATCAATTCTTTCTCGATTAAAAAACAACATTTAGAAATTTTTGTTTGCGAAATTGCTTAACAATTGCAATTGGTATTTTTATTTCTGGAAGGAACCAGTTTACAGTTCGTCTACTGTCAAAAATGTCAAAAACGTTATTGAATTCGTTTCACTAGTTTATATGAAAAAAAAAAAAACATTGCACAAATTATCTAATTGTTGCTGTAATCGAAAGAAAAATCCACTATGTTAATTTAACCAGTTGGAGCGGCCTAAGATAAAAAAGCTGCCACATGCTTTATTATTTACCGACTCTACTAGCCTCAGGGACATAAGTAGGCAGCTTGATTTCAGAGAAGAATACCATTCGCAATTGTTATATCAAATTTCCCTTTTTAACTCAATAACTTCAAAGATATTTTTTCTGTTGTCTACTTTTTATATTGATCTTTCATTTAAAAAACGAAATACATGTATTTGTTTTATCGTCGTCCACTATTCAGTTTCCTAAGCAATAATTCTATTACTAATCCTTGTTTTAGATAGAATCAATGACCTCTATTCGATTTTTTCTCTAACATTTACTGAGGAAAGATGTAAGTTTCTACAGACACCAAATTAATTCGTAGCATCTTTGTCAAGGTGTAAAATCTCACCTGATGATGTTGCAAATTTTAAAACGTTGTGTGTTACTTGTGTTATTTCTAAGCTTTTTTTGCGGAGATGGGGGAGAAAGGAGAGTGTTGCATCTGGGGTTATACCCAAATATGGCAAAGTATTGCTTTTTGACACATAATAATTATCCAATTTTAACATGGGAGCTCGTTTTAAATATCTGGGTCTTCGAATATTTAGAACTTTACTTTTTCCATGTGAGATAATTGTTTTCCTTTGCCCAGTCAATGATGACATCCAAGGCCAACTTGCCCATCATCTTCAGAAGTTTTCTTGTGAGACCATGTATAATGAGTAGTAGGTCCTCCCCATAGGCAATTGATATTATACCGAGTCTTCGAAGAATCTTCATCAAACCGTTCTTAAATATTCTCCATGAGAAAGGGCCGTGGCACGAACATCGTGACATCTGCAAGATTACCAGTGTATTTTTTTTTAATTGCCAGTTGGGATAAGCACGACGACTCTTAGACAAATATTGCAAATATAGACAAATTTTGCAACTCTTGTTGGGTAGTTGCCCAAGGAAGGTTGTCGAAAGTGTTTCTGAAATCCAATTATATCATTAATATATATTTATTTTCTTCTGTTAGGATGTCTATGTGCGTGAAAACTTCTTGTAATGCTGTCTCGGTGGATTTTCCCTCTATATATCCATGTTGTGAGTTGAATTGTTCTGTTGAGGTATTTAGAGAAGGGTTAATACTCTTAAAAAGTAGCTTTTCATATACTTTTCCAAATATTGAGTAGAAATTAATCAATTTGTATGAGTAATATTCTGATGAAGGTTTATTTTTCTTTAAAAAGTAGACTATTTCTCCTATTTTGCATGAGTCTGCAAAGTATTTTAGCTTCAATAATGAATTGTACATATCAAATAAGTGGTTGCTTATTTTCTTAAATATGTCCCTTAGGATACAATGGTCTATATCGTCGTTTCTCGGTGTCTTGTATTTCTGGAAGGAGTATATCGCTAATCTCAATTCTTGTGGCCTAAATTTAGAAGCTATTGCGACTGGACTGAAATGTTGAAGATCTGGTTTATTTGAGGGATCAAATATTTTTTCTGTTAATTCTTAATAGAAGATTTGTTTTGTTTGTGTTGTTGAAAGATAGTTTGAAAGAGAGTAGCATTCTTGTTTGAAGAATTCCCTAAATGCAATTTTCTTCAGTTTTCTATATGGTTCTCTTGCTCTACTATAGAATTTTAACCATGCCTCCCTTTTGGCAGCTTGAAGCTTTTCTTGTAGATTGTACTTTTGCTTTTACATTTAATATGGTAGTTTTGCGTTGAGTCTTTTGGATCTTCGACCTGCGTCTCAGAGCTCGAAGATAGTTATGTTAGAGGAGATCATTGAACCACCATGTAAGTTTTGGAGTATAGGTACTTTTCCGTTTTATGAAGTATTTTTTGCATAGATCTATGAATCTATTTAAAGTGAAAATCATATTCTTATATTTTCTTGAACGTTCTTTCTACGTTAAACTGCTGAAATTTATTCCATAATCTATGTCATCGTAAACTCTCCATGCTGAAATTAAAGAAAATAGTTGTAGAGATGATAACGTCCGGCTCTTTAGATGTGTCGTTTCAAAAGTTGGCCAACAGTATGTGTCACTTACACTTATAAGATGTTTTGTGCTCATATGATTTATTAAGTGTTGATCTCTATAATCGTCAGTGTGATAGCTCCACTATTGACTGTGGGCTTTTAGGTCACCCAATAACAGGAATTTCGGGAACTTACCTCGTGGACTTCATGGGCCGCAACGTCGGACCAAAATTTTCATTTTCCTCTTAGAAATAACGTTGCGATTGTCTAATTGTAATTGAAATAAAATAGCTCCATTGTTGCAACATTCATCCATTTTAACTACATTCCGCATTATTATGACGTCAGCACTGAGCGAAACACACATCTGTATTTTATAATATAAATTGACTTTTTTATGAATTTTAATGAAAGCATGTTTTTAAATTTTACATTTAATTTTTGAGTTTATACAATTTTTAACACTTATATATTTTTACGCTGAACAGTGGAAACCTCCACACAGTGAACTGATTCAATTGTAGAATCTTGCGTTGGTGGGTCTGTATCAAACCCGAAACCAAAAAATCCAGTTTAAGTCAACCGACACCCCACGCGAACCCAACAAAATACTTTTCTTCGATACGCAACACGAACCAAACCCGATACACTTCAACATGTACTCGAACCGCATTCAGCTGACATTTCTGTCAGCTCAGGCAGTAAGATAATCCTGTAAGTCTGCTGAAGGAGGTGTGCAGTGCATTGCGTTCCTAATGTTATTTGTCCATCTGAAGTTAGGATATTGACGAATACTGAATGCGTATGAGTTTGCACTCTAATGTGTTAGTTATTCGCGTCTTTCATTATTATGAAGCAGTTCTTGGATATTGATGAGTAACAAGGAGTCGAAGATGGTAGTCCATGTGGTCTGTTGTTGGTTAATGCGCAGTCCTGTAGACACGCTATTTAACATTGATACTGAAAAAGAGTCGTAAAGAACGAAGCAGACGCTGATCGCATCTTCTGTGGATTTATCTAAGCAATTTTAAAAGACCCCTTGAAGAAGAAATTTCACCGATTTGTGAAGATACGTTTATTGACGGGAAGACGAAAAAATATTATTTAATGAACGATTTGGGTAGAGGTCTTGAAAAACATAACAATGAGTAAAGCCAGAACTGTGGTTATAATCGTAACGTTTTACAGAAGAATCTGTTGAATTATAACAATTTATGCATTTGTACTGCTTTGTATTTGTTTTATGAATACAGGAGGATAAATTGTAATTTTTCATGCAAAAAGGAACACACTCCTATTCTTTGACATCTGTCCTTGCTATGACCAAATAATTGGCAACGTTCACACCTTATTAGTGGTGTATAGTATGCAATTTTGCATAACAAGAAACCGATCGGTAGATGATTATGATTTAATAATTTAAGTGCTATGGGATCTTCCAACTGCAAGACTAATCTATATGTATTTTGAGTATTCTTCGATAAGATCTTGTGATTTTTTGAGTAATTGCATGATTCAATTCAGTGATGATTTTCTTTAAGATTTCTTCTTGTTATATTTATTTTGGAATACCCAGAATTATGATCTTCTTTCTCTTTCTACTACCAGTTTTGATCCTATTAGATCTTTAATATCCTTATTTTCATCCCTCTTATCGAGTATTAAATCGACTTCCCTATCAACCCGATCGTACGATTAAGATGTTTCTGTCACTGGAAAGAGTACAGTAGATTTTGGGCAGATAATTTGTAGCGCATAATGCTCTGTTTAATATATCTCGGATTTTAAAAATATGCATTTTGTAGAAAGTTTTCTTTGAATTAGGATTGCTAATTTGGAGTAGCGCGGTGCTTGAGTTGCTACAAATTTAGCATAGGAATGAATAGGTGGAAAATCTGAGTTTGGTTGGACTAATTTTTGATCCACTGTGTGTGATTCTATTTTGTCTCGCGGAATTATTAAGTTTTTTTTATTGTTTTGTACATTTCCAGAATTTCTGTAATTTCATCCGTTTTTTGACGTATAATTTCTTATTTTTCTTCAATAGTCATTAACAATAATTCATTTCTCTCTTGCAGTTGTGAATAATTCAATGACATTATTTTTTCATTCATTAATTCTGCTCGTCTTGTTCCGTACTGCACCCTTTTTTCCTCTTCTTCTTTCCATTCTGCCAATTGAAACCCAGTACTACCACTTTTGAATGAAGGTCGCTAATGATCTTCACTTTTATTTTAAATTCTGAATTTTGTTTAGTTATTTTGTTTTCTTTCTCTATTATTTTGGTATTTACATTAGTTTCGACCTCTGTGGCTAATGGTATATCAGATGCTGTTATATGTGATTTTTTTTCTCAACTACAGTACCTACACCCACACTGAGTTATTTCCTTAGTTGTTAATTTACTTTTTTGAGGTTTCTTATTCTTCCGTTAAGATTTTCTATTCCTTTAATAGTTTCTTCTAACTGACGTATTCCGTATTCTTTCTGTGAGATACTTCTTATGCCATTGTGCTTCAGCCGTACTACTTTTATGAGTTTTGAGGTATTTATTTAATATCTCCTCGGTTGACATGTTCTCTAATTGAGAGTGCAATTGTGTTGGGACAGTTGGAGCAATTTGAGATTTCATTGGAGTTCATTTGAGGTGTTAACATATCCATTTTTAATTTGCTTGATGGTTTCTGAGGCTTTGTTGGAGTTGAAGGTAGATACATTTTGGATTTTACTAGATATTTGTTAAGTTTACAACTTGGTTTTTAAAGATTTGTATTGCTAATAGACGTCTGTTGAGTGTGAACTATTTCAAGGTCTGGACATGATATATTGTCATTTTCAACTACTTTTGACTTTCAACTACTTTTGATTCAGTTAAATTATTCTACAAATTAATCCTTCCAAACGTATCTTTTACAAAACAAGCATACGGTTTGGGCCCCCTCTGCCAATGGCAGCGTATACCGGGCGTTCTCCTCAAGCGCCGGAACGCTTTCCGAACGAACCTCTGCTTGGGTTAACCACTGCTTACGGCACTGTATACTGGGTGCAAAATTGAATAAATGATATTTATAAATTTTACTCCGAATTTGTATGAATTCATATTTTTAAACGAAAATCTGTCTTTTTCCGAAGATTATATCATACGTTCCGCTGTCAGTGGGCGAAGCCAGCTGCAAAGTTTAATATATATTAAGAAAATTTTACCTCGAATTTGCATAGATTCACTATTTTAAAAAAAATCTTTCTTTTTCCGAAGATTTTTGAAGAGCGTCGCGGAAAATTGATAAAAATGTAATTATGTGGCGTCCCCTGGTGGAATTGGGATGACATTTTATAGGAGGATGGCATAAAGATTATGAAACCTAAATAAATTTTTGTTAAAATCGAATAAGATAAATTCTATTTTTGACGCAAACTAAAAATTCAAAACGTCGTTTAGCGGAGAGAAAAGAAGTAAGAATTATGATGCGTACATGAAAATGAAGGCTTAAAAAATTCAATTGGACAAAAAAAGAATTATAATTTCTCATATTAGAAGATAAGAAAGACCCTACGCTAAAATTACCGCCAGATGTTTCTCATTTGGCTCTGGGGATGAAAATTTCTCTTGTCATTCTACCCCCCCCCTCACACACACACACACACACACTCCACTCCTCACCTTTGAGTTATACAAGTAAGGAATTAATATTTGACATTCAAAAATTTAAGTTATTACCTGTAATAATTTTTTAGGTTTTACAGGAATTTTTTTTTAATGTTAGCACCCTATTATAGGCATAAAAGATTGTCTGGTTTCTTTTATACAATATAAAAACCTGTGCATTTCTTCTAGTCTCAACATACTTGTCAACATACTTGTCAATTAAATGTCATTTTCTGTAACCTCATTATAAATGCTTTAAGTTTAAATGTTTTTGTGTTGCACGCATTTTACTTTTATTAAAATGTCCTTTCAGACGACATGTTATTAGACCCAAATGCCTGTATAAAATATCTTAAAATTAATGTTGTCTATGTTTCTCGGTTAGGTATAAATTTTAGAATTATTATTGGTTTACAGAAGTGGAATTAAATAATACCCTCAGAAGGGAATATACGAAATAAATTACCATACATACCATAAATACATATAAAATACATACCATACATACATATAAAATACATACAGTATAAGTGCAAATTTATGCCTGATACTTGAAAAGAAAGGGGTTTTCTTTTGAATTCACTTCAATGTGTAAAATGACTATTTAATTCGTGTATTATGATATAATTTGTTTATTTGCTACATAACGAGTTTCGGTGCTAGACTTCAGGTAGGTATACCAAAAGAGTCTTTATTTTATTATTGAATATGTTTTGAAACCTGAATTATGATACAATTTGTTTATTTGCTACATAACGAGTTTCGGTATTAGACTTCAGGTAGGTATACCAAAAGAGTCTTTATTTTATTATTGAACATGTTTTGAAACCTGAATTATGATATAATTTGTTTATTTGCTACATAACGAGTTTCGGTGCTAGACTTCAGGTAGGTATACCAAAAGAGTCTTTATTTTATTATTGAACATCTTTTGAAACCTGAGTGCCTGAAGCAAGATTTTTTTTGTTCTTATCTTTATTATCAGAGTAGTCTCATCTATGAATCATTTCGAAATGGATAAAATGAATACTTTTCGCTGAAAAAGATTTAAGATAGATTATTTATACCAAATTATATTGATTTTTTAAAAAAACTTTACATTTATTAAAAGTAATGCAAACTCAAACGGAGTTTCCATGCATTAAGCATTTTTAACATTTTCCAAAATAATTGAAAATTGCTTATGAATTCCGTTTGTCTGTATGTCTGCACTGTAAAAAAAAAAGAAAAAAAATTGAAAAAACGGAAAATATACTGGCAGCAAACTTGCTGTCTATTCTCCGTTTTTTTTTACAAATCTTCTGTTTTGGTATTCCCGCATTTTCAAGATATGAAATTTTCCTCTATTCAAGAAGTTAATTTTCTGTTTTTACAAATAAATTCGAGCAATATCGCAATACAGAAAAAAAACAACTACATATATTGATAAGGAACAGGTATTTATTTGTATTGCATATTATCAAAACCGCTTTTGATGACCTTACCTTCTTTGGGACTCGAACTGCAGTACTTGCCATTAGATGATGAATGCGCTGTTCCCTACGCCACTTCGCCACATAAAACGACTTCATTACACAGAACAAAGCCTCAGTTATGAAAATGTATCTAGGAATTTTCTGTTTTCTTTCAATTAAAAGGAAGATTTCCGTTTATATGTATTTGAAGGAACCTTTTTTTTAATTTATTTATTTAACATTTAACGATTAAGGATAAACTGAAGTCTGTCCATAATCTAACTCTCGTAAATGTATACGAAATACCATGTAACTTTTATATGTTTTTTAGGTTTACTGTAGCATGTTCGGTATTGAAAATTAAGTGTGTAGTATTTGTTGTTCGTTTACAGAGACACACAAAAAAATAATTTCCTTACATTATGGTCAATAGGTAAACAATCGTTTGCGGTGCATTTCATTAATGTTATGATATTTCAAATATAATGAAATTGATCGCGGAGGTGGACTACAACATTATTTCTCAGAAACGTATAGATTAAGTATTATTTATTTAAATTGCTTATTTATATATATCATTTCATTTTACGAAAAAATGAAATTTCTTAATAATATTCTGTTAATGTTGGAAAGTATTTCATAACCTATGCCTGCTTTTTCGTTCTTGTTTATTATAAATTATTACATAATTTTTTGTGATAATTTATTCTTACACATTACAAAAAATTTCAAAGTAAATAAAAATCATTGTTTCCTACGTTCCCGTTTAAATCCAACAGCATATATTCTATGAGAATACTTTTCCCATACAAAACAGAAACAAATGTCGCAAAGGAGAGTTTTCTAAATGAATATTTGAAAAGAAAATGGTTCTGACATCCACTGCTGTATTTCACAATTGAACTTGAGGTTGGAATGAGGTTTATTTCTATAAGTAAAAAATAGTGTTTGTGTGTATGTTTCTTATACAAATCTACAATTTAATACCGATTTGCTCGAGAGTTGATAGTCATATGTTTTAGAACAAGAGTAAAAATACTGGCTACTTAAAAAAATTATCAGACTGGTATTTACCACTTTTTTTCCACCACTTGTAATAACTTATCTTATTATTTTTTGTCATAACGTATTTGTTTTTATTTACATCTATATCTTATAGCTGTACTTTATAGCTGTGTGTTTTAATGCTTTAGATGCAGTAGTAAATTTTCTACCATTTACATAAAATATAAAATGAAGCAAAACAATTTCTTTAGAGTCGTTGTGTATGTAGAGACGATGTTATGTAAACTTCATGACCGACGTCACCGCTGTATAGAACACCGCCCCCTAAATACTAGGCCTGCGCGTGATACAAATGGCGGCTGTCGTAGACGTATTTTTTTTTTCAGCGCTCGAACATCAACACCAATAATTTCTAAAAGTTTTCTTCCCCTAGTTTTTCTGAGATCAAATAAGTCAAAGAAAACTTTTAGATATTATTGGTGTTAAAGTTTGAGGGACCGTACAAATGCTGTAAAAAAAAATCCGCCTGCGACTGTCGCCATTTTTGTCAGCGCGCAGGCCTAGTATTCAGGGAGTGGTGGCATAGAAAAAGACATAATTTACATGTAATCATTGTAGATTTCGTCTATTTGAATACAAATATAAGTTTCCGTTTAAAATACTGCCATACAAAGAATTTAAAAAAATGCTACACCATTTGGTTGAATCTTTTGCATATTTTCTGTATTTCCAGACAAATCGTATATTTTTATGCTGCTCTCGCCAAAGAACGCCTGAATTTTCATTTTTAATGCTGGGGAATTTTACTGTGATTGAGTCAAAGTAACATTATGTTTTTTCTGATTATCTTCTTAACGATTTATGGGCGCATATGCACAGAGTTCCGTTATTGTGATAGCTGTATTATTCCATTTTTTTACATATTTTACTCAAATGCCCGGATTATCTCGTGCGAATTCGGGTGGTTCTGCTAGCAAAAAATAAGCTGCAAAAAAAAAATAACTATAGTTGTCTGACGGTTATTTTACAATACAACAGCAAATTGTTTTAAAATACAAATTGTTTTACAATACTACCTCATGAAGTTTTCATGCATAAGAGAATTAATGTGTAACTAATATTCTTTGGAAACAGTCATAGAAAAGCTCAATGCATAAAATATGATCTTTTGTAAATATTCTTAGAGATAAATTCTTTAAGTCAACAGTTCAACAACAAAACAATAAAAACATCTTTAAAACGTTAGGCCGGAAACTTGAGCAATAAAAGAAAATATTTGAAAATAAACAAGCTGAACTGCAAAGTTTGACACTTAGTTTCCCCGTCTCTGTTTTTTAGGAGTTTTGTAGATTTTTACTAACATTAAACTGCATAAATGTAAGAGAAACGAGTAAAAGTTTTCTTTTACCAGTAAAGCAACAGAGTAAGAAAAGAAATCATTTGGAAAGTCTCGATAAACAAGTTGCATTGCAATATTTGACAGTTACTTTCTCTTTTATGAAAATTAAAGAAATTCTGCTGGTTTTTATTGGCTTTAAAGTACACACATAAGGGAAACAGACTAAAAGATTTCTTTTAGTTGTAAAACAAGTTTTTTTCGGAAAGTATTTTGTAAAATATAGTTAAATTACTTTTAAAAATTTTCTAAAACGAGTAATATGTAAACATATATAATCAAATATAAATATGTAAAAATTTGCTACAAAAATTATTTGTTTATATTCGATATCAGAAAAACTAATTAAAAAAATCTTTATTAAAACTTTTAAGAACTCATAATTTTTTTTCTTTTTATCCACATATAATTGGACATTTAAAATAATTCTGGAAGGTAATTTAGTAAAAATGAAATAAATTAAAATTCTTAATTAATTTTTTTGAATTATGCTTTTTTTATATTTACAGTAATATTAGGTGTTTATGCGATAATTTAGTCATCATTCATTGGATTAAGTATTTATGTATAAAGTGAAACACATATTACATTTTGTACATTTTATTGTAGGCACACTGAGAAAAATGACACTTTCAAACCTGAGTAAATTGATGTTTTCATTTTATTATGAAACATTTTGTTTCACATATGACGACCCAATGTTTTCAACTCTGAAATACCAGAAATACTCAGAATATTGAAACATGGACATACTCAAAACTGAACACATAGAGGTCAGTTCATACTCATTTTTGAAACATGGACATACTCAAATATGAGTACTTGATGTTTTATTCTTGAGAGTGTGCATGTTTACAGAAATGAGGATATACGTGTTTCAAACTTGAGTAATTTTGATTCTGAGTCATTTTGAATGCAACAAACACAGATTTGAGTACGTTTTGCTCAGTTTTAGTAATGTCTTTTTAGAGTGCATTATTGTCTATCTTGAGAACTGCAATCTCTACAGACAAAACATCTATACGTTAGAAAAATCAAATGTTGCTTAATCTACAAAGTAATAATCTAACCACAAGCGAAAATATGCAATAACCTCTTCCAAATCAGCACCAAAAACTGTTCGTTATCTTTAGTAACTAACTTTATTGCCCATACTTTGAGAAAGTATTTTCTCATCCAAAGCAGAAACAGTCTTATCAAAGGCAGATTTCCCAATTGAATATTGGAAAAGGATAAAGGTTCTGACATCTATTGCCATATTATAGGAACATTATTTAATTTAAAAATATATATGTGAATAGTTGAATCCGCTTGGCGTTGTCCAGGCCCGTGATAATAACCTTAAATAAACATGAAATTTGTATGATTGTTTATATTTAACCCGATTTTGTATGAATTTTATATACTGTAATGCAAATATCGCGAAAACGTATTGATATTTAGTGGTAAAAGAACTCGTAAGAAGTTTTTTTCACGTAGGGTCGTTTTATAGTTTAAGAAAAGGAGTAAAAAAAAAGATGCACAATTCACCGCAGGTTGTTTTTCATTACACTGTTAAAAAAAAAGGCAAATGTTTCTTAATCTACGGAAATATAATATAACAACGTGTCCATCGATTCCGAAAAGCGTTCTTTATCGTTTGAAACCCCAGAAACCAATTTATCGTCGATATTTAAAGAAACATTGATAAAAACAATGTTTCTTTTGCTGCCACTGATTTTCAGAAATATTTTCGTGTAGTTTGTACAGTCTATTAATCAGTTTTTCTAACCTGGAATGTAGATTTTTCGGATGCTATCTATTCCCAAGTAAACGTTTACATGTTCAACACACATGTTTTACAGACAAACATGATAAATTAACAGCATTACCATTGACATCAAAATAAATAACACTTTGCTACTCTTAAGGGGACAGTTTAACTTTTCAAAAAAAAAAATTCTTTTAAGTATAAGGTTCATATGGGGAACTCATTTTAAATTAATAAATTTTTAATTAAAATCTTTTAATTTTTTTTTTTGAGTTTTCTAAAACTTTACTACTTTTTTAAATGTTAATATTTTTGTCCAAAATTTTCTTTTAAGATTTTCAAATATGTATTACACAAAACGGAGCAAGGATTTTTAGATACATCTCATGTTGAATTTAATATATTTTTTCTTTACTCATATACATAGTGTAAAAAACGATGAAATATAACATATTTTCATATACTTTTACTAAAAAAAGTAATAATTATCTGAAGGCTAATTCTATGCGTAGATTTATCACATATATAATAATGAACATGTACAAAAAAGTTTAAATATCCAGCTCAAATACAAAAAGAGCCTTAACATTTTAAAACATGAAAGTGAGAAAATATGAACATGGAGAAAAAGACATTTAAATTTTTTATGTGTGAAAAAGCACCCTTAAACATCAATCCTGTACATATTACGCATACAGCATTGTAAACTATGTAAATGTAAGTATATATAAAACATTTCATGTACACATCATTCATAAAAAAAATTCATGATGGTAAAAAACAAATATCTGTAATTGCAAGAAAATGATCGAGAAAAGAGCAATTTAGTTTAAAATGTACATTTGAAATCAAATTTAAATAATTTAAATGTGAAACACTATCTGTCACTTCAATCAAACCATAAAATGCTTCATAAATATTATATATATTGCTTAAATACAAAAAAATGGTACTTTTTATGTGTTCTAAACAATTTTAAAATATGAAAAACAGAAATAATCATTTTTGTAGTAAACAAACCGTTTAGTTGTATCTTCCCTCTTTCATAAGTCGTAAAAATGAAAATCCAATGAGGGAAGCCCACCAGTTACTGAGAAGTTCTGCTCTCAAAGCTGGTAGACGGGAGGTGCTGGGTTCAAACCCCTGTCGCGCTCGTCAACCTAATTGTTCGGAATTTTCCGTGGTTTTCGTCAAACCTTGCCGTAAATACGGGTTAGGGTCCCATAGAAAGACCCCCACGGAAGGCACTTCCCTCTAGGGCCTATATCCTTCGTGTAGATAATCGGCCGTCAAATCTACCAACCAATGAACCAATGGGGGGGGGGGAAACAAGGTCAACTACTCTGACAAAAATCAGGGCGTTTTTACAGATAGCATACAAATCAGAAACACAGTGAATGACAAACAGATGGAGCGCGCGTCAGCAGGAAATTTAAACAAGGGATTTAAAGGGCTGTTTCTAGGTAATTGCGCTGGGTATATTAACAAAATTTACAATATCTCGCGATATTGTTGCCGTATGAGTAGAAATCAGGTGTCAAAATATTTACAATTAAACAGGCTTTCATTTATATTTAAAAAAGAAAATCGATTTTTTGATCAATTTTGAGGTAAACTGTTCCCTTAAAAGTATAAATTCAGTTAGCAGATGAAAATTATTGAGAATTGATAACATACTAAAAATGTTTTCGAAAATCAGTGGTTATATTAGTGGCAGTATAAATGTTTGGAAAGTAAAAACACTATGTTTTTACAAATACTTATTTAAATCTCGAATATATTACGATTTCTAAAGATAAAGATTGTTTTTCGAAATCACGTGTAATTCGGAAGAGGGTATTGTATATTTTCGTAAATAGCTATATTATATTTTCGTAGATCAAGAAACATTTGTCTGTTTTTACGCTGTGGCCATGTTCGATAACCTCATATACGGTTGTATCGAAAAGGACTCCGCTGCGAACTGTGCATATGATATTTTTATTTTTGTATCGCATATAAACCTTACATGAAGTTCAATACTACTTGTGAAATACAACAACATCTAGCAGAATCATTTTCCTTCCAATCGTTCAGTTAGAAAATCCGCCTTTGACAATATTTTTCCTCTTCTGCGCGAGATAAAAGCTGTCCTATTTATGGATCTAAACAAAAACATGATCCTTAATCTTTCTTTACATTTTACGTTATGGTAAGGCTTTCCATTGTTTACATTATATAAAAAAAGTTTCAATAACTGTTAATAATAATTTTTAATGCTTTCAAACGCTATGTTGGGCTCGATTTGGAATTTTGCAATAGATATAATATTCTTAAAAGCTTCACATTATACAGAACTTAATATTGCATTTAATGCTTAATATTCCATTTTATAAATATTATTTTATACTTCATATTGCATCTTAAATATATTTTAAACGCAAAATATATTTTTTAATCTACTTAAAAATAATTCATACATGCGAAGGCTAAACACAAAACTCCATTACCCGCTGAAAACACCTGGACTAGACAATTTTTCACTCAATTGAAAGTAAAAAAAAATGTTTGTTTCGAGTGTCGTTCCAATTTCTCTCTAATCAATGTGGTTGAAATATAATAAAGACGTAATGACGTATTACAGTATTCAGTACATAATGAAGTTCAATGTCCTGATGTTCGTATAAAGATCTACATATAACAGAATAAATAATAGAATCAACAAACTTTATGTGTAAATTGTGTCAGAATTGTCCACGATAACTCCGTTGAAGGAGTGTTGTCACGTTAAGCTAAAGGTGCTGCGTTCTAACATTGGTCTGCACACATTTTTAGTGAGCTGGAAATAAAAGATGTTTCTTTCGAATTTCGCTGCAATTTCTCGTTAATCAATGTGTTTGGAAAACAATAAATTCATAATGACGTATGTTATCCAAATAATGTTATGCTACAATTTGTTATACTAAACTTTGAGCACAAGAAAATATGTCAAGTCTGCTTGTTTATTTAGTTTTTGTTTGTAGTTAGAAGATAATTTAATTACAAAATTCTGAAATTCATTTTAGTGATCTCGAAAGAGTGTTTACTCAACATAATAACATAAAATCATCTTATAAGGAAAACATTGTAGATATTTGAATTAGTTGTTTTTCTTTGCATTCAATGAAAATATTATAAACAATTTTATAATACTATGCAATATCAATCTTATAAACATCTGACTAAATTTTGTATTATTTTGCCTTAATGAAAACGTTGCATTAAATATTTAAATTGCGTGCAACTATTAAAATTATATACTTAATCAAATCAATATTTATGAAATATTTAAATTACATAAAATTAATTTAAATGTAACAAAACTATATTTTAAAACAAACCTCACTTAGTTTATTATTTGTACAACAGATTAATTCAGTAAAATAAAATATGCATGAGATATGGGCTTAACACTGACATTTCTACGACGATATACAGCCAGATGATATGTGCTAAAACTATCGGTCAGATATATAAAATTTGATTTTTTTTGTATCTGAAGAGGATAATTTTTGACAAGAATTAAAATTTACTGGCCGCAGACTTCGTTTTTAAAGAAAAGAAAATGAAGGTGACGCCAATGCATTATCGAGCTATAATATTTTACGATTTTAAAGCATAATCAAGATAATACACTTGATATCTACACTTATCACATGAAAATGAACCTCCATCTAGTGCCACTGTATTCAGATTGTTTATAGAATTTTATAGAACTCAAATTTTTCTCCTGTTGAGTAACAAACAGGAAAAACTTTGTAATCTGCAGTACCAGAGTACGTGTCGGCCATACGAAAACCTTAATCGCTGATAATCCCTGTAGTTACCAAATGATACAGAAGGAACTTAACGTTGAATCCACAGTCAAACATAAAATTATTTGGAAGAACTGCTTAAAAATTAGTTTGTCCCCGAATCTTCCATAATTTATCAGAATGCCAATTACTGGACCATTTTAGAATAACTAAAGAAACCTTAAAATTGCTTAATGATAGTGAACACCGTGTTATTTTGTAAACCATAATAGATAATGATACGTACATATACCATTGCGATTCATACATTAAACGTACATATAACATTACATACAATGCTACTTTTTGATGTATAGCATGTAAAGAAATCAAAGATTATCCTTTGAAGATGATCTCAAACCAGCAAATTGAATACCGTTTTCTTCAGACTCTCACGAGTGATCAAAACCATAAAGCTAGAGAAGAGGAACACAGTTAAAACTAACTAGTAAACAACTAAGCATATTTCAGAAATTCATTGCGGTATGAATGTTAGGTTACTCATGCTTCAGTATGATAATGCATCATTCAACAGTCGAATTTCTTGAACAAAAACTCATCCAAATAATAGAATAAGCAGTCTATTCTCTGGATCTTGCTATTTAAAAAAATCGTTTGCGTTGTTTTCATTCCGAAAATTAGCTTGGTGAAACTATTAAATATATTTTTCATCGATTCCAAGAAACAAATTGCTTCAAGTGTTTAATCTTCGTACTAAGCAGAAATTCGCCCACAGAAGTGCATTTATGTTAGATGGAACTACTTTATATACTCTTAAGATTTCGTAATTTTAATTTGTATCATTTAACGTACGGGAAATTTTCATCATGATCATGAATTATAACAGAATTTATCATTACTATAAATCAGGATTTATCAGCACATTTGTACTTAAAAAAAATAAAAACCCAATTCAAGATTTTGGGTTTATTGCATGTCAACAGTCGACATTCTGCAGAATATCCAATTTGGTAACTTTTCAGGTGTATGCTGACAGCATTATTTTGCTTTAACACTAATATCGCTACAGAACGTTTTAAAACTGTACATTTTCTTTAGTATAAAATTCATACTAAAAATTGTTCGTCTCGCACATATCAATAGCGAAATGCATACTTTATTGCAATTATTATTAGATATTTCAAAAAAGTCCTAAATACTTTACATCAAACATATTTATTTTTCATAAATTAAAATTACTTCTAAAGACTAAACAAGATTGCTAAGCCAGTATTTGTTATTAATAAAGGTACATCTATTGAACAAGACTTGTTCCGATTTCTTTCCTTTTTTTATCATGTATAATAAAACCAGAAAGTTATATGAAAAGCCCAACACATGTTTCTGAGATATCCAAACTAAGCAAACGCTGGTGAATGCAAACATTTCTTACATAGAACGTATTTTTACTTTTTGTATTACCGGAATAAAACACGCATCGATTATCCATTTTTTTTCTCTTTAATGCAGTTGCATTGAAATATTTTTTTTTCATAAAGTTCTAATAAAATTACAATTAAGCTACAAAATCTGTTCCTTAAATGAAAAAAGTGGAATATGTAGTTAAAAAAAATATATTTTTTACAAAATTAATTATAAATATGACCCATTTATGGTTAAGAATGTAAAAGGATATTAATTTATAGATAAATTATAATTCAAAATTTCATTATATTTATTCACGAAGGTACGGAAGATAAATTTTCTGGAAAAATAAATCGGTACTATATTAAGCCCATTAGAAAATATCTGCAAAGTAAATCTTCTCTATTTTATGGCTGGATTAGTTTCACCAGCATAAATATACTACTTGCCATTAATGTCACCTTACAGCAGAAAATGTTTCAGAAAAAAAAGACATTTTCGATATACTGCGTTAATATTATAAATATAAATTTAATCCAATTGCAATAAAATCTTTTTGTTCTTCATTTCTCATAAAATATTTGTTGTAAAGAAAGAGTCTTTAAAAAGCTAGATTCATGAATTTTACTAAAATAGTTTAAACATATTTTTACAGTAGCCCTTAATATATCGCACCTCGATACATCATTAATTCGGATATATCGCTGTATTTCATGTAAAACAACACTAGTTTAACTAAACTTTTTAAGAAGCTATACAGATAAAAACAAGAAAAATGTAATTGTGTGATGTGAATTTAGTAAAACAATTGTAATATGTGTATAAAAACTAATTTAGAGACAAATACAGTTCATTTACTTGTAAGTGATCATCCATGTTAATTTTTATACCCACGATTATGTCGGGCATTCGGATACATCTTTTGTTTTCCCTTGTGTGCTTTGTTGTTGTAGAGCGTCCAATTTACTAAAAAAAATATATCTTAGATGTAAAAATAATTTCGTTATAAACCGTGAAATGTAAATTTTGTTATATCCAATCGCCAGCTTAAATACGCCACTAATTCCATGCATGGTCCTGGTGGTGTACACATTCAGCATATTACTTAACTTCATTTTCAAAAAATCTGTACCTTACTTTCATGTGTCCGTTTTATCAGTAAATGTGCACCCGGGTTATAATGTCTGCAGGTAATTTGTTTCCTACTTAAACTGGAGATTGAATATGAAATACATTTCAGGGTTTGGAATAAAGTTAATTTTAGATGTAAGGCATCATTGCATACTAAATCGATGACGCTAAGGAAATTGGTAATTGAACATTTTCCTGTATCTCAAACGATTTTTGAGATAAGAACAATAATTCTACAGTTTGCTCTAGAGAGCGTTGCACGGTACCTCATCATGTGACGCATACCTTTTGTATTATACCTATACATCACGTTTATAACTGTAGCTAACTCAGTTCATCCGTTATATGAGGCGAAACGGAATTAAAGAATCAACCTGTATGTATATACCAAACGCTCATACATACGCAACACACGTCATATTTAAGTGACATACACGTGCTATGTAGATCATATATATATGCAATATTTACGTCTTATACACATGTTATATATACGTCATTTATGGCCACAATTTGACATATACATAATAACGTCATAAATATGTCATGTAACTTGCTGATTTATTTTGGTCACTTTGCATTCCTCCTTGGGGGGCCACATAACCAAGGAAGTATTAAAAAATCGAATACCCGCTACTAACTCTTCCGCATATTAGAGTATAAAATGTCATTTGTTCACATTTGTAACACCGTCTACTTATGAATTACATACTTTAATTTTGCTTATAAGGCCATCTACATATATAAATCGTACATGGCTCGAAAATTTTCTATACTAACACCTAATTTTGTCTTCATATTTGGAGTTTATGGTAGATGTTACTTTAGAATACCACACAGCAAGGCATTCAATCAAGTAGTTTAAAAATTGTGCTTGTTAAAATCTTGGAATCCTAAGGTTAAATTCGTTTTGAATCGTTGGAAAATATATTGCAATGCGGGTAGATTTTTAAACATAACTAAAAAACTACTTAGCGAATTGAGCAGTAATTTTCAATTCGCGTACTTAAAGCTTCTTGGAATTGATTTGTGTTTTTTAAAGCATTATAGGTTACAATTCCTATTTTTTCGAAGAAATATTTTTGAAAGTATTGAAATAATTATATATATATATATATATATATATATATATATATATATAGAGAGAGAGAGAGAGAGAGAGAGAGAGATTATCTTTCGAAAAAAATATGAATCGTAACATACTTTTTTTTACCAGAAATCGATTTCTGGAAGTTTTAATTATTGCGAATCTAAAATTACAGCTGATTCCGCTAAGTTGTTTTTCGGTTATTGTTAAAACACTATTTACGTTGTAATTTGTTTTGTTACGATTAAAAATAAATTCAACATTAGCATTTCGAAATTTTAAACATTCATTTACAAACTAATTCAGTGAATGACATCTCATTGATTATCCAAAAGTACTATTTACCAAAAATGAAAGTATTATGTAAATATTAGTTGTTAGAATTAACATTTTTCGTGTCTGTTACAATTTCAATATATAGCCGACCCCATTAGAAAATATTCGGTATAGTATTACTAATCAATTATAATCGTTTTATAATGTCAGTACTAATCGATTGGTACCAGTTGCATTTTTATACGAAGATTTGCAGCAGAGTCTGTAGGGAATGTTCTCTTTGTTCTCTGGACGTCCGTAAAATTTTTCATAGATGAATAACCATAAAACATGAAAATTTTATGATTAGTAACATAAAGAGTTTGTTTTAAAATTATTTATATTTAAAACTCAAGCTGTTTTAATTCCTTTAATTGATAAAAGCTGTGAAATATACAGAAAACATAATTTTTTTTGAAAATCCATAGGTCCTATCTTACGCATATTACCACATTTGTGACGGCTAATACGAATTATGCACTTTTGCTAAGACTTATTTCAAACTTGTGTTTCTTTCTTTAAATTTAAACATAGTGACTAATTTTTCGATCCACTAACACTTATAAGCACCAAAAGTATTCTTATAAAAATAATAGCTTTTATTCATTTAATTTTACTAAATCAAAAATGGCTATGTAATTACTGTATCAAGTACGATTTATTAAGAGGGGGGATATTCTCTTAAAATTAATGTATTTTATATATTGTTTAAACAAAGGTGCAATCGCGTAACGGAATGCATTTTATACTATGTAAATACCATATCAATTAATGTATGTAAAACACATAAAGGTATGAAAATATGTTAGCAAAGATGAATTTAGAAAAGTGGAGGTGAGTGTCAAAAAGAACAAAGCACAAGACAAACGTCAACATCAGATGTTTTTTATTGTTTTATTATCAAAGACAGTGGAAATACCTTTTCATGATTTCATTTTTATCGAACATTTAAATATACAAATTCTTCACTATTTGTTATTATTATAAAACTGTTTCTCTTAAAAATAGTACCTTTGCGACAGTTCGGACACCACATTCAAATTTAGAAAAGTCTGAACTACAGGGTCTGTTCTGAAATTAGTAGGCCTCATTTTTTAAAAAAAAATTATTCATGAGAATAGTACAATGGATTAGAATTTTTCAAAGTAACGCCCTTTTGCATCTATACACTGCTGAAAACGAGTTTTCCAGTTTTCGTACGCCTCCAGGAACGCCTGGACCGGAATGCTGCTTAGCTCCCTCGTCACGGCCTGTTGAACCGCCTCTAAAGAGACGTGACACTTCCCCTTGAGCGTCGATTTTATTCTCGGGAATAGAAAAAAGTCTGTCGGGGCAAAGTCGGCGCTGTAGGGAGGATGAGGCAGCGTTGCCACATTGTGCTGGGCAAGAAATTGCACTACGCGAAACGCTGTGTGGCTCGGCGCGTTGTCATGTGCCGCCAAATGTTGGCGATGGCTGGGCAGACACGAACAATGTGTTTTCGCAGTCTTGTGAGGACTTCCAAGTAAAATTTTCACTTGCGACACATTTTCTTTAGTCTTGCTGATTGAAGGGCGTCCGGAGCGGTCGTCGTCTTCCACTCCTTCCCTATCTTCTCGGAATAGTTTGTGCCACTCAAAAACACCCGATCTACCCATGGCAGCATCACTGCAGGCCTCCTTAATCATGTCGAGAGTCTCTTTGAGCGTTTTGGCAAGCTTTACACAAAATTTGTCCGAGTATTGCTTCTCCAGAAAACGCTCCATGATTCTCTGTGACGAGGCGTTTTGACAGGTGTTCACAGTACAAATGACCTCCTCGCTTCAACGGCTGAGAGCCGACTGCCGATTTTTCCCAGCATTCCCAACATCCTCCTCAACCGATCGTGCGCGCGCAGACCGCCACTCGTCCACCCGTTCGCTCAGGAAAATACCAGTCCTACTACTTTCAGAACAAACCCTGTATATAGTTCACAGATTGGTTTTGATGGAAAGACAAATTTTTATTTTTTTGCCTACCAACGTAATTTGTTATAAAAGAAGACAAAATACTGATTTTAACGATGCTGATAAATATCTTCTGTTGAAGAATTATTAATTTTATTCTTAAACGTCCTTAAAATTTCTTCCACAGCCTTTTGTCATATTAACTCCTTTATGACGGCTGTACTTATACGTTCCATATACATAGGGTTCGTATGTTTTTTAGGTGCGTTCATAATTGTATTGTTGTGAGCTCGGGGTTCGAAAGGCTTGATGCCAAAACGTAAAAACAATCAACAGGCTTTATTCACTCTAAACAGTTCGATGAGAACACAGGTATCTTCACAAAAACACCAATATTCAGCAATCTTCAAATAAAATCAAAACACAGCAAATTTTCACACAGAACAGAAATTTCTCACAGACACAGAACAATGCATTCAATACGGCGTATCGAATACAAAATCGCTCAGAGAGACGCAGTCTCAACACAAAAGCCCAGAATTTTCGAGAGCTTTCGGCAGTCTAGAAATTTCGAGGAGGTACATGTGTAGGGGGGGTCACACAAAATGTCACCAAATCCGTCGCCAACTTGGTGACACTTGGCGACAAAAATAAGTCACCAAAAACATCGCCAACTTGGCGATAAACCTATACCTTGGCGATTTTCCCATAGACCTCTATTGTAAAGGCGTTGCTGTAAGGTTGCTTTTCTTTCGAAGCTCCCGAGGCCATTTGCATTGAGTTACATAACTCTCGACAGGAAATACATTAAATAATGCAGCAATTTCACAATAAAAAAATTGAATATTTAAAAATGTACAAACTTCATAAAAATATAAATACATAGCACCTATAGTCGTCGTCTGTACGCATATAACAGCGCAAAATCTACCCAACCGAATGGTATGAAAATTAATATGTATTATCATTGTAGAATTTTGTAGAGTCATGTCAAATTTTATAAAAATCGAATCGAAACTTAAAAAGATATTAATAAAAGTTCTCTTTATTCTATTAAATCCAGTCCTACGTAATCTATATAATAAAAGCACAAATCATGTGACTGAGGAAAACAAATACAGGCAAACCACTTCTTTTTTCATTTGACAGGCGACCATTTTTATTCAAAATTATTTTTTCGAATGAAATTGCATAAAAGTAACATTTTTAGAAAGATCGTTGAAAAAAATTGTTTGTTTGAGAGATTAGTTACATTAAAAAATGCCTCGATTCTGAGATAACTTCAGTGGAAATTACGTTAACAGCCGAATATCTCCAACCATTAGAGTAAATAAACACAAGAGATTCGTTCATTATGAATCATAAAAATAGTAAACCATTGACGTAATCATTTGCAAAGCAATATCTCCCTGGTGAATTTTTCAGTGCTGTCTGGTGTAAAAAAAACGCATTTGTAAACGTGGCATACGTAATAATAAAAAAGTCCGTCCGGCCTGTACCGGGAGGAAAAGGTAGCTTTCCTATATTTTCGTTTTAAAATTTTAGCTACTGTTACACGAAAACAGCAAGTTAAAATGCAAAGAAACGTTTACAAAATATTCGTTAATACTGAATTTGAATAAGAAATTCGCCAAATTATTGAGCAATAGCCAAATTGGCTTCATTTATGAAGACTTATTTTGGTCGGCAAATGTCGCCAATTTTGGCGAGAATTTGGCGCTAACGGATATGAATATATAGTTTTATGCGTGTGATTGGCAAAATTATTACAACAATGAAAGAAAATAATTTGCGAGTAATCGCGTTAATGTGCTGTTTTGTTTCAAAATGTCAGCCACCCTAGAATTTCAAAACTGCTGTATCTCAGCCATTTTTTAAGATAGAGGTAAACCAAAAAATGCTCTGAAATCCTTGTATCAAGGCCTAACACGTAATTGAAAAATAAATTTGAATTTTTAACTTTTTTGTATATTTATTTTAGTTTTAAATTTTTAAATGGCCGCCATCTTGAAACAAAATGGCGGACCAAGCTGGTCAACGAACTCGGTCGAGACATTGGTGAGCTTAATACACACAACTGGTTTCATCGAAATTGATTTATAAATACGAGCGTTATCGTATGACATAGGTCATATATATATATATATATATATATATATGGATATATATATATATATATATAAATCAACATTTGAACGGAGGGTGGTGTTGGGGTCTGGGGGTCATGATCGGTGAAAATGTATCGAAATTTTCCGGAAGTGCTTTCCTCCGAACGGCTGCAATAGGTAGCTTTAAATACAAAAAAGTATAAAGCTACCTATTGCAGCCCGGAAAATTTCGATATATTCTCCCCGATCATGACCCCCAGACCCCAAAACCACCCTCCGTTCAAATGTTGATTTATATATATATATATATACAGGGTGTCCATAATTAAACGACCCTACTTTAAAGTTGCCTACAGACGAAACTATTGATCAGAAAGTTATGAAATTTTGTGAAGGACGTAATGAAGGAATGGGAATTCGTTTAAGTGAAAAAAAATTAGTTCAAAATTTCGCCACCAGATGGCGTTTTTAATGAATTTAGCATACATTTACGATAGTTTACATATTTTATTGCAACAAAACATGTTCCACAAGACACCCATCATTTTAAGCTACCATCTGGAATCGTAAGATAGCATGTTCCACAGTTGACCGCAGTGTGTTCTGTAAAATGCTAAAAGCATGTTGCGAAACAAGTTTTATTCAACATGTTTTGTTGTGATAAAATTTGTAACCTATCGTGTTACATGCTATATGCTAAATATATTATGCGTGTTATATGCTAAATGTGTAATTCATTAAAAAGCGCCCTCTGGTAGCGAAATTTTGAACTAATTTTTTTTTCACTTAAACAAATTCCCATTCCCCTATTATGTCATTCACAAAATTTCACAACTTTCTGACAATAGTTTCGTCGGTAGACAACTTTAAAGTAGGGTCGTTTAATTATGGACACCCTGTATATATATATATATATATATATATATATATATATCTGACCTATGTCATACGATAACGCTCGTATTTATAAATCAATTTTGATGAAACTAATTGTGTGTATTAAGCTCACCAATGTCTCGACCGAGTTCGTTGGCCAGCTTGGTCCGCCATTTTGTTTCAAGATGGCGGCCATTTAAAATTTAAAACTAAAATAAATATACAAAAAAGTTAAAAATTCAAATTTATTTTTCAATTACGTGTTAGGCCTTGATACAAGGATTCCAGAGCATTTTTTGGTTTACCTCTATCTTAAAAAATGGCTGAGATAGAGCAGTTTGAAATTCTAGGGTGGCTGACATTTTGAAACAAAACAGCACATTAACGCGATTACTCGTAAATTATTTTTTTTCATTGTTGTAATAATTTTCCCAATCATACGCATAAAACTATGTATTCATATCCGTTAACGCTAAAATTGGTGACATTGGCGACATTGACGACATTTGGTGACAAAATTGGCGATATTTGGGCGAAATATCGCCAAATTTGGCGACCAAAATAAGTCTTCATAAATGAAGCCAATTTGGCTATTGCTCAATAATTTGGCGAATTTCTTATTCAAATTCAGTATTAACGAATCTGTTGTAAACTTTTCTTTGCATTTTAACTTGCTTTTTTCGTTTAACATTAGCTAAAATTTTAAAACGAAGATATAGGAAAGCTATCTTTTCCTCCCGGTACAGGCCGGAAGGACTTTTTTTGTAGTGTAAGCTACCTAAAAAAGGAATGCTCATTTCGTTCATATAGCAGACGATATAATTCATTTCACTGAAATAAAATGAATGATTTTTTTTTTTTTTTTTACATTATGAGACAAGTTATAAAGGAACTCCTATGTCACGTTTAACGTACAATTTCCAACTTGTTATTGTTTAGTACCAAAATATCATAATCATAATCTTTACCTTGTTTAATGTTGCACTGTAAAAAAGACTAATGCTTCTTTATCTTCGAAAATACAATATAACCACGTACGAAAATTTAATATAAGATCTTCCGAATTATCCGCGATTCCAAAAAGCATTTCTTTATCTTTATAAACTTAAAAAAGAAATAGATTTTTGAGAATTAAAGAATCATTTATAAAGACAATGTTTCTTTTGTTGAATGTAATTTTCAGAAACGCATCGGAAAAGCTTGTACGTGTATTTATCAGTTTTCACAACTCGGAATATCATTTCTTCGCATTCTAAAATTATTATTTTTACATTTTCAGCTGCGTAAATAAATTTATGCATGCAAAAGTAAATATTGTTAATTTAGCATGTTTGTCTGTTAAACTATTTGTTGAAGACGAAAGTGTCTACTTAAGATTTGAGAGAATCCGAAAACCTTATATTAGAAAACCTATATTAAGAAAACTGATTAATACACTGCAAAAACTACTTAGAAATGTTACAAAAATTACGGGCAGAAGAAGATAACTTCTGTCTGTAACTGCTTCTTTAAGGGGTCTCAAGATTCTTGCAATTTGAAAAAATGAAAAAAAAGACCATTTTTAAACTTTAATATCTTCAAATATATATGATTTAAAAACACAATTTTTATTGTGATGAATACATATAAGCGTGTTTTTCATTTCACATACTTAAAAAGTTACAAGATGCAGAATTAATATTTATAGGGGGCTCCAAACTGTCCGACATTTGTTGAGCAGAAAATTGACATGACAGCGTATGCACGCGATTACAAAATATTTTTTGCATCTAGAATAAAAATTTGGGAGCCTAATTATACTTCATATTGTAATAATTACACTGAACCTAAATACATTTGTATTTAAAGCATTTTTATATTTTAAATGCAAAGTTATATTGAGCTAATACATTTTTAGGTGCGTTCGTAATTATATAAATACGTAGCACCTATAGTCGTCGTTTGGTCCGTCCGTCTGTCCGTCCGTCTGTCCGTCCGTCTGTCTGTCTGTCCGTCTGTCTGTCCGTCCGTCTGTCTGTCTGTCCGCATATAACAACGCAAAAACTACCCAACCAAATGGTTTGCAATTTAAAATATATTATCTTTGCAGAATTTTGTCGAGACATTTCAAATTTTATTAAAATCGAATCAAAACTTTAGGAGATATTAATAAAAATATTTATTAAGAAATTTGAATTTTTTTTTTAAATCGGTGCTTTTTTGTTATAGGAGCTTCCGAAGTTTAATCGTCAAGCGACCGAGATACTTATTTTATGACAGAAATTAATCTGCAGACGATATAATTCATTTCACAGAATTAAAAATCAGCAAGATCTGAATATTTATATAACTAGCTGATACATATATATCTGAATATTTATATAACTAATTAAGATATTTGTATGAACAGTGTCATAAAATATATACTTAACTAGCTGTTTAACCCGTTCTACGCACGGGATATCATGAATTTAATTCTAAAACGTGCGTACGAACGCACCTCGTTTGTAACGTTTGACGTACAATTTCCAACTTGTTTTTTAATTTTCAACGTTATAACCACTTAACAAAAATATTTTTTTTAATAATAAAAATTAAATTTTATGTTCAATTTATGTAGACTAACATGACACATATTTTTGGGGAAATTTCATGAAAAACATTGATAAGTTTTTGAGACATAATGCGCGTTATGCCCAAAAACATCATTTTGAGAATAATGACTTCAAAGTTTTCGGAAACGCCGCTTCAGCTTTGAGTAGGTATAGTTTTAATATAATTATATTTTATATATTAATTATATTATAATTATATTTTATATATTAATTATATTATAATTATATTTTATATATTAATTATATTATAATTATATTTTATATATTAATTATATTATATATAATTATATTATACATAATATAATTATAAAAGCTATAACGCTTGTTCTAATGGAAATTTCAATACAACATTTACACTAAAATGTTCAGAATAAAATAGGAGTTTAATACATAAAAAAATTAAATATTCGAATATTTTGAAGGTTTAAGAGCCCTGAGACCCCTTAAATCTAAAAAAATAGATTGGTTTCTGATATTTCTAAAGATAAATGAACGCTTTTCGGAATCGCGGATAATTTGAAAAAGGTTATATTTTCGTAGAATAAAGAAAATTTGTCTTTTTCTGCAGAGTAGAATTGTTCGATAAATCTTGTCGTCAAATGACGTCCGTACTGAAGGTCGTTAATTGTACTCAACATAACTACTGATCTATCCGTTAGAGTTTATTAAAATTAATTTTTACCCTACATTTTAAAACTTGAATGCATGTTTTTTTTTCCAAAATGAAGAAAGAAACATTGGTCTCGAAAAGGTATAAAATATAAAAAGTACAAATATATTAACATTATGATATTCAAAACTTTATTCGTATAATTTATAGAATAATTGCATATTAATTATATAGTACATATTGAAATATTTATTTTCCTAACCAAACTCAAATTTACTGGTTATGATTACATTTAATTAATCATCCAAATTTGCATTTCGTCAATATTTTAAGCTATTATTAGATATTCGACATGACATTTGCATTCCCGTGAGATATCTTTATCGTATTCAATATAGCAAATAACTCGGTTTAAAATGAAATTTCATAAAATTCACAACAGAATAAACTTATTAAGTTTAATATGGATCCAAACTTATTTATCTTTCTAAGAACTCACTCAACTTGGAACGAATTAAATATATTTGAAAATAATTGAACAAGTAGTTCAGTAGTGGAATTGTTTACAATGGAAAATTAATTAAATCCGGTCAATAAATTACGCTCTGATAAATTTGCACATTCAATACATTATTTATTAAAGATAAACACAGTAGAAAAAGTATTGACGAATTTTCTCCAAATCTGGTAGAAACTGTCGTATGCCCAATATTTTTTTTAACTGGAAATAAATAGTGAATTCTCCCTTTAATATCGCATGTTTTGTGTGGAAAAAATTGAATTTTATAAGCGGAGCACTTTACTATTTCTCATAGCAATTGAATATGACATGTAAAAAAAAAATTTGTAGATTTATTATGTAATACATTTTCCAAAATAGTGGAAAATTATCAATTAACAGGTTGTTTTATTAACCAGTTGCGTAAGGAAGACGTGCGAAAGACGTCCCCTAAAATTGTCGTGGGTGCTACTTCTCAAAATTGTTCACCGTTTCATCAATTTTTACGATTTCTGTCAAATTGCTTTTGATGCGTACAATGTCGGTCATGACAGCTATCAATCTACTGAATTATTCAATCTCCGAACAAACAGTTTACGAAGAGTAGGGTTACAAATTTACCATTGGAACGAAGACGTAAGAGTTTCGTTCTCTATGCTCGCTCAACTCAATAAAAGAAACATGAAAGTCACAAAAGTTTCAAAAGTGTTATCTCGAAATACCATAATGCTTAATTAAATACAAATATGAAAAGAAATCAAACATTTACTATAAAAGTAAGACGTAAAAGATTATCAGTGGAACATCTAATAGCAATTATGATACTGGGGCGCACTTTCAAAAATACAGTAAATGATAAAGCCTTTTGCAAACATATTTTTATCAAACGATGAATCTATAACGGATTTGCATTTAAAAAATTTAAAAAGGAAGTTTAAACTGTTTGCTTTTATTATGCAAGAATTTTTGAATAAAGTGGACTTCTAGAATGGGACTGTTATACATCACACTGAAATTTTACCACTAATTTTTACTTTCTCTAATACATTACAGTAGACCTGTCAAACGTTTAAGTAAGCGGAGTTGCACATTACGGGAGGTGAAGGACGCCGCTATTTACATGATTGGGAAGGTACAACAATATCACCTCACTACAATATTAGTAGGGATAAACTACACCAAGACTGTCCAACCCACAGAGTTCGGAGAATGATAGAGAGGAAATGTGTTGGTTTGACGTGAAGCTAAACAGTTTAAAGCCGGTCACACAAACTGGTAGCCCACAAACACGGGCGGCTCACTTTTAAAACCTCTCCGCGTCCAATGAATTCAGCCCTTGTCCCACGTGCTTGTCTTGTTTGGGCCGAATGGTTTGAGCGAAAATTGGCCTCTTATTGCAAGCCGTTTTGACGGTATAGAACATCTCTATTTTTATTAGAACTCTGTGGGCCCTTCTGGCTCCCGTACAAAACTAGAAAAATATTTCATAAATATTTGTCTTATTTAATTTTCGAATATCTCCGATTAACTAAGATAAAGATTTCTCTAAGAAATTTCTGGTATAAAGCGGTCACCACGTTAGCCAGCATTGAGGTACACGATAGATGGACTAGCGTCTCATAGTCTTAGCCATAAGGTTCGTAAAACAGAAAAGCCCTTTTAAAAATAATTTGCCTTAACACTAGAATGGCGGCTAGGGGTTATTTTGACGCGTACCAAATGAAAAAATGTCGATTCAAACCGGAAATTTTTTCATAAAATAAGTTAAATATATACCGCACAAAAATAACTTAATAACTTAATAAATAAATTAAAAGTTTTAAATAAAAATTCTGGTGTGAAATATTTTTATGAAATTTGAGTAAAATTTCCCGCCGTTCTAGTGTTAAAAACCATAAACCATAGTAAATTTAGCATTGCATGTTTGTAGGGGAAGGGCAGCTTTGTAAAATTCATGAGCCTAAACATTATCTAACTTGTAATAAATAAGCATGCAAAAATTATTGACTTAAATGCCAAGCATCTTTTGAAATGGATTTTTCTTTCTTTTTTTTTTTTTTTTTTTTTTTTTTTTTTTTAAAAAGGTTAGTAAAAAGAAATGAAAGAGTGTTTAAACATCATTTAAAGCGCGCTATGACATACACGTACGCAGCATTGGAGAGCGCTGCGACTACAGTAGTTATGTTTTCTTCACATGTAAAGTTAGTGAAAAATTAAGTTATGCATTCGGGAATAGAAGAACTCAATTTTTTCAATCTATTTACCAAGTTTTTGCTTCGAAAAAAGTCCATATTCTTGTGTGATGTTGCGGTACACTTCCATATTGTTATATGTAACATTTATCAGTTTCGAAGAGTGTACTAAGTGAAAATTAATATGACTGTATATGTTTTCTTACATCTTGTGGTTTTGCTAGAATACTGACAAAATATATAATTTTAAAATTTACTTCGAAACATAAAAAGATGTAAACAGTTCTTAACATCATATAAACTCTTTAAAATTGACAATTATTTTCTAGCATTAAAGTGAAACTGTTAAGCATTTTAAGCAGACTATAACAATACAACCCATCATCTTAAATTGCTCTAAAACTTCTGTAACTTACTCAGAGAATTCTTAATTAAAACTTAGTTTAACCAGAAATTACGTGAGTATTTTCAATAGAATAACTCTATTCACATAATCTTGGGTTTAAATTTATTCTTTTCCACTCAACGAATTCACTCAAAAGATGTAATCACTAAACGCAGTTCAAACTAGTAACAAGGTAGTTTTCATAATGAAATTACTTACTGAATTAATTACATTAAACCATTCTATTTATTTTAACAAGTTCCTTAGTTTTGTATATTTTTCGAAACGCTAAATCTGTTTCTGAAAGCAGTTTGAATTAAAGAAAATAATCAATTTCAGAAAAGAGTGATCAAGTAAAAATTTAATTATACTCCTGAATAATCTTTAATTAAGTTGAAACAAAAGGAATTCATACTTTAGAAATATTACTGGGTAATAATTTTTAGCATGTAAATATAACGTAAAGTATTTGGTAAACGGTTAATATTATAATGAATTTTATGTATTAACTTTTCTTGGCATTACTTCGGATTTGAAATGTTCATTTAAAGCATATTCAGAATAGTTTTTTGAAAATATTCATTGACAAAAATTTTATTAATAGTAATTACAGATTTTGAAAAATAATTTTCGACTTTTTTCTTTTAAAATGTTAAATTTTCATATCATAAAATATTTAAATGAAATCTTAAAATGTTTTATTACGGCTATTTTGAAGAAAAAAAGTAATAATAATAATAATAATAATAATAATAATAATAATAATAATAACAAATATGCATAACAAATATAGTGATTTGAAATGTTCATTTAAAGCATATTCAGAATAGTTTTTTGAAAATATTCATTGACAAAAATTTTATTAATAGTAATTACAGATTTTGAAAAATAATTTTCGACTTTTTTCTTTTAAAATGTTAAATTTTCATATCATAAAATATTTAAATGAAATCTTAAAATGTTTTATTACGGCTATTTTGAAGAAAAAAAGTAATAATAATAATAATAATAATAATAATAATAATAATAATAATAGTAATAATAATAATAACAAATATGCATAACAAATATAGTGATGAGAATTGTTTTAAATTTAAAAACATTATCTAGTAATAAGTTAAATGTTAAAAAAGCTTTAATCATATCAAATAACATGGTTCACATTGTCAAAACTTTAGATTAATTAGATTTTTATTTGTCAATTTAAGTTAACAAATACTTAGATAAACATAAAATGTTATTTTACGAATTTAAACAAATCACAATTTGCCTACTTCAAATAAGAATTGTAATTAAATAGTTTTTTAAAAAGTTTCAATATTTCAATAGTTTTTTTTAGAAAGTTTCAGTATTTCAATAGTTTTTTTTTAGAAAGTTGCAGTATTTCTATATTTTTTTAGAAAGTTTTGTAGAAGGTTTTTTTTTCATATCTGTAAAATTTTAAATACAAAGAAGAAAATAGGGTATCAAGTGTGTCAAAATATATTTATATTCTTTAATAGATAGGTAAAATTGTTAAACATTTCAGAAAAGGAGAAATTTTGTAGCTTAATTTTTCTTTTTATTACAAAATTCAAGAAATTTTTAAATTATATTTAATAATTACATCTAAAGAAGTTATATATTGTTTTAGCATATAGAATTACATATATAACATGCATATAGAATCACATATAGAATTTCACATATAGCATACAAAAGTTCTACCTGCTATGCATGATTGGAATGCATGTTTTGAATATTCAAGCGTTGTATTCAATTATCCATGACAATGCATTCATCCAATTTCGATATCATTATAGAGCACTTTAATCAACTTGTGAACTATACAGTCTTGATTAATAATTCGACTCTGCAATCAAATAATATTCACCTAAGTGCATCTTAAAATAGCATGACTTCTAATTTGAAATGTCAGATACTTTAATTAAAATTTCTACAAATAAATCCAGGTAGCATTTTTTTCATTAAAATTTAGAATATTTGACCACGTTTAGTAAAAAGTTCGAAATACTGAAAAAAATATCAGGTTAGGAAAAAAATAAGGAAATAAACATTGATGATTTATTAAAAAATAGATCAATAAATATGTATACTGTGTTTCATAAATATAAAGACACTGATATTTTCGAAGTAATATTTTAATAATTCATTATTCAAAAATATGTTTATGCATGTAACAAAAGGCATGTATCAAAAAACATTTTACAGTAAATTAAATTAGAATTAAATAATTTCCACTCGAAAATTGATAAATAGCAACAAATTTGCTGTCTCATAAATATAAAGATATGTTATATAATTTTGAATTATCGTCCAATAACGGATCCGTTTTTATTAATGACAGCAAACATAATAGCTGGCATGCTGTTTATTAAGTTGTGTAAGTATTCTGCTTTATATCAAACCAACGCCGTTCGATTTCTTTTTTCAACTCAAGGACGTTTGAAAACTGTCTTCCAAATGCATATACACCGCGAACGAGAATGCTGCAAAGATTCTCAAGTGGATTTAAATCAGGGCTACTTGAGAGCCACACCATGGCATGAACATTGTTATCAGAAAACCATTTTTTGTGAGTCTTGATGAATGAATCGGTGCATTATCCTGCTTGTACAAATAATTCCGACAACCAAGAGTTTCAGCAATTAGCAACAAGTGACTACCATACACTGAGCACTTCTACATACTCTTTAGATGTCTGTTTATCTTCCAGAAAAGCAATATATGTAGTTTCATTAAAAGAGAAGGCACACAAATCCTCACAGAGCCTCCCCTTTTTCTGCCTACTGAAGAGGGCTCGATGATCACGTCTTAAATCGTGCCAGTAGGAATTCCAACCATCTATGTCATCAAAGTTAAATCTGTTTTCATCTGAAAAAAAAATGACTTGCATCCATTCGTTCTTCCAATGCATATGATCATTAGCCCAGAGTAGCCTCCATTCTTTGTGTTCATTTTTTTCAGTAAAGGAAATCTTATATTTTCTTATATATAAATCAATATTTTTGCTTTCTTTTATACGACTATGTCCTGTTTCCTTTCAGACCATACCATCAACTCGTTGAAAAACTCATTGGAGTGACATTTTTTGCGACGAAACAAGTCGCATGATCTTGCTATCGATTCTTTCACTAGTCTTTCTCTGTCTACCAAATTGTTTCCCGAATTTAAATTGTAAGTTTTTGATGAAACTATATAAACTGCAGCTCTGCTTCTACCAGTTTTTTTTTTTTACATATGTGAAAAACTCTTAAGCCATTAACTTTAAATCCACGTAATTTGGAAATCTCATCTTTAGAAATGTCAATGTTCCGCGACATCTTTGCAATTGAAACAAGTCAAACAACTTTGCTCGTTTAGGGTAACTTAAAGCCTATTTCTGTGCGTACGCATTATTTCTGCACGCGCGAATTCGAAAAAAAAAAGCATATGAAGCAGTTTCAAATTTGTCTTTATATTTATGAGACATCGTAATTTTTCATTTTTTTTATTATTCGAGTCCAAATTATTTTATTTAAAGTTAAACCCCGATAACAGATTCAATTCAGTATTCTTAAATATGTGGTATTAAATTTATTTTCTTATACTGAATTAATAAAATACAATTTCAAAAACATCTGTGTCTTTATATTTATGAGACGCACTGTATCTTTAATTTAGTTGATTTGAAATATGCGCCACATTAAAATTATTGATTGAAACAGTTGATTGAAAATTACTGACAATACTTTTAATTAACACTGAAATACCGGGTATTTTACTCAATTTTCATTGTAATATTTCACACCAGAATGTTTATGTCATACATGCCAACATTTAAGTAATCTTCAGTAAACTGTGAATTAATTTGTTCAAGATTAACCACATTTTGAACCACAAAATTTATTTGATAAATCTTTTTATTACTATAATTTCATGTTTCGGCGTGGAAAGTATTTAATTTGATTTTAAAAAAATATTTTCTGGTTTGAAACGCGTTTAATTGTTGAAATAGAATGGGAGTACTTAATCTGGGTCAAATTAACCCAAATTTTACATCAGATTAATAGGAGAATAGGAGATTGGCAAGTATGTTTATATAAAACTCCTTATTTTTCTCATTTAACATACTTCTTTGTGATTTATTTTTATTTATTTTATAAAGAAATTTGCTTTTCGAATCGAAATATTTTCATTTGGTACCTGTCAAAAGATTTATAGAAAATCTATTTTAATGCACTTCAAAAATATCATGGTCATTATGTTTGAAATGGTATAACATCATAAAAATTTATGTGAAACTATTTTCCTCATAGATCGTAATGTAACGGAATATTTTTGACTGTCCCTGTAAACGAACTATTAATGCTACACACTTCATTTTCAATATTGGTCGTGCTGTAGTAAACATCAATAAAATAAAAGTTTCAGGGAAATCCGAGTATATTTACGAGAGTTAGAGCACGCAAATACAAATCGAAGTCATAAACATTTTTCAACCATGTTAGAAAGTGTTAAAAAAAAAGATTTTTTCATAATGTAACCATTAGTTCAAACGTCTTACACATGAAAAAAAACCATACAAATGAATTGCTTAACCTCTTTTTTTTTTTTTTTATCGAGTACAAACTAAATCATATGCATTTCTAATGTTGCAGCTAAATCATACAAAAATATAAACTCAGAAAGACACAGACACGTAACAAATTGATTTTTTGAAAATTGGATTCATATATGGAGGGTTTTCCTAAGAATTTATATTTCTTGAATTGCTTAACCTCTTTTTTTTTTATCGAGTACAAACTAAATCATATGCATTTCTAATGTTGCAGCTAAATCATACAAAAATATAAACTCAGAAAGACACAGACCCGTAACAAATTGACTTTTTGAAAATTGGATTCATATATGGAGGGTCTTCCTAACAATTTATATTTCTTGAATTGCTTAACCTCTTTTTTTTTAAATCGAGTACAAACTAAATCATATGCATTTCTAATGTTGCAGCTAAATCATACAAAAATATAATCTCAGAACGACACAGACCCGTAACAAATTGACTTTTTGAAAATTGGATTCATATATGGAGGGTCTTCCTAACAATTTATGTTTCTTGAATTGCTTAACCTCTTTTTTTTTTTTGATCGAGTACAAACTAAATCATATGCATTTCTAATGTTGCAGCTAAATCATACAAAAATATAAACTCAGAAAGACACAGACCCGTAACAAATTGACTTTTTGAAAATTGGATTCATATATGGAGGGTCTTTCTAACAATTTATATTTCTTGAATTGCTTAACCTCTTTTTTTTTTTTTATCGAGTACAAACTAAATCATATGCATTTCTAATGTTGCAGCTAAATCATACAAAAATATAAACTCAGAAAGACACAGACCCGTAACAAATTGACTTTTTGAAAATTGGATTCATATATGGAGGGTCTTCCTAACAATTTATATTTCTTGAATTGCTTAACCTCTTTTTTTTTATCGAGTACAAACTAAATCATATGCATTTCTAATGTTGCAGCTAAATCATACAAAAATATAAACTCAGAAAGACACAGACCCGTAACAAATTGACTTTTTGAAAATTGGATTCATATATGGAGGGTCTTCCTAACAATTTATATTTCTTTCCAGGATTATTATTTTGGAAATCTATTTCTTTTGAAACTCGTTCGCCAAAACTTCACCAAAAAATCATTGAAAGCTATTTACCTTATTCTAGTGATGAATTTTGTTTTCATTAAATATATTTTAAACTTTTATATATATATATTAAACTATTATTAATTTGCTCGATGTTAAACGTAAGCTTCATTTAAAAGCATCTCTACGATTCATAAAGAAATGTCCATCATTGTTATCCGTCTGACAAAAACTATTCTGCAAATAGAAAACTATTTTTGCACTGTAACAAAAGACAAAGCCTTCATAATCTAGCTCGTTTCTTTCTTAATGTTTACGAAATTGTAATATAACATCTTCGGAGTTTCTCACGATTCCGAAAAACATTCTTTTATCTTCAAAATCCTCAATAATTAAATAAATTTCCAAAAATTAAAGAAAAATTTTTGAAAAAAAAGAAGTTTATTTTGCTGCCCGTAAATTTTAGAAATGTATCTGAGTAGATTTTCTAATGTATTAACCAGTTTTTTCTACCCGAAATATCTGGTTTTTGGACGATGTCAATTCTGGAGTAATCATTTTTATGTTCAACAAACAAGACAAATTAGCCGGTTTAACATTAACATTAACATTATTATTAACATTAAAATTAATATTATTTTGTTAGTCTTGCATGTACAAATTGTATTACGTAGATGAAAATGTTTAATTGATAATTGATATTCCGGAAAGAGAAAACTGATTATTACTCTGTAAATACTATTTGGAAATGTTAATGAAAATCAGTGGCAGCAAAAGAAACTTTTTCTTTCAGAAATGCTTCTTTAAATCAAGGAAATCGATTGGTTTCAGACGCTTCTAAAGATAAAAGAATGCTTTTCAAAATCACGGGTAACTTTGAAGCGGTTATATTATGTTTTCGTAAACTTTCTTGACTAGATAATGAAACATCTGTATTTTATTTTCACAGTGTAGTGTAATTTAACATTACTGGACCTGAAAAAATTGTTCTTCACGTCCTCCGATTTTTCTTTTTTCAAATTTTTTTTTAAAAGTTTCCAACAAGTTAAAAAAAGAAACATATCTTCTGTAGAAAGATAAGGAACAAAGAATACTGAATTAAACAGAATGAGAAAGACAATGTAAATGTGAAAGAGGAGAGTAATTTCATTTTTTATTGCAAAAGAACTGATAATAACACAAAATTAAACTACACAAAAAATATTATTATATTTAGAAGAAGTGCAGTTCTTTCATGTTTTATATCAAACATAATTTGCAACATACTACATAAATTGTATCATTGACATAATGTAAGAATAATATGGGTATAGTAAAAAATAAGATATTACAGTAATACGTTGTTTGTAAAATTACAATGCAATGTTTCATTCATCCTTTTATACCATAATTATTTTTAAGTGCAGAAAAAATATATTTTGCATTTAACATGCGATTAAATGGTTTATTCAGAGAAAATATCATTGAATTTTAATAATAATCGCATGTATTTCAAAATTACAAAACGTTAATAAGAGTTAGTAAATAGTTTATGTGGTTTATTTAACTTAAGAGCCTACATAAGTCATCCGAAAAAACTTGAACGCTAATGCTTAGTCTATGGGAAGGTTCTTGACAGATTTCTCGCTCGCATTTTAATATTTTTAAATGATTTTTTTGGCATAGGATAGCTGAAGTCGATCTTTAACGTTGTTAGTTTTTACTTTTATGATTTTGGTTCCAGTTCCTTTTTTAAGGGTACTTTTACTTTCAGAACCGGTTCGGAAATTGCAAATCTCGGCTTATAAAAAATACTATAACTAAAATCAAAAAAGTAAAAACCAACAACGTTATGGATCGGCCTCAGTTATCCTATGCAACAAAAAAAATTACTTAAAAATATTAAAATGCGAGCGAGAAATCTGTAAAGAACCTTCCCATAGACTTAACATTAGCTTTAGTGTTTCTTCCCGTGACTAGTGTAGGCTCTTAACACTAATACAATGTAGAACAAAATGCCCGTTCTTCGAGAAAGTTTGTTCTCATGGAAAGAAAAACAGATTTATCATAGGCAAATTTTCCAACTGAATATTTAAAAATAGAAAAGATTCTGACATCTATTGCTGTATTACAGGAGCATTATTCATTTTTTTAAATGTTTATATGTGACGAACTGACCCGCTCGACGTTGCCCGACCGGGCCCGTGATAATAACCTTAAATAAACGTCAAATTTGTATGATTTCATACCTTTAACTCGATTTTGTATGAATTTATATTTTTAAATGAAAAATTCACGAAACAATATTGATATTTAGTGGTAAAATCACTCGTAAGAAAACATTTTCTTGTTTCTTTTTTCCTTGTTTTTTTTTCACGTACGGTCGTTTCATAGTTAAAAAAAGAGAGAAGTAAAAAAACAAAAATGCACAATTCATCGCGGGTTTTTTTTCATTACATTTTAAAAAAAAAGGACAAATGTTTCTTAATCTACAAAACTATAATATAACAATGTATAACTTCTTCTGAGTTACCCTCGATTCCAAAAAGTTCTCTCTATCGTTTGAAACCTCAGAAACAAATAAATCTTTGGGATTTAACGAAGCATTTATATAAAAAAAGTTTCTTTTTCTTCTACTGATTTTCGGAAACGTTCCCGAGCAGTTTTTATAGCTTGTTTATCACTATTTGAACGCGAAATATAGGTATTTAGGATGCTATCAATTCTCATTGAAACATTTTGAGCCACGTAAGTCAACCAAAACAAAATAATATTAATTTTTGGTGTTAATATTAAAGCTGTTCAGTTATCATGTGTCTGTAGAACATGTTTGTTGCACATGAACATGTTCACTTGAGAAAAGCTAACATCCGAAAAACCTGCATTATTAACGAAACATTTATATATATATATATATATATAAGTTTCTTTTTCTACCACTGATTTTCGGAAATGTTCCCGAGCAGTTTTTATAGCTTGTTTATCACTATTTGAACGCGAAATATAGGTATTTAGGATGCTATCAATTCTCATTGAAATATTTTGAGCAACGTAAGTCAAACAAAACAAAACAATATTAATTTTTGGTGTTAATATTAAAGCTGTTCAGTTATCATGTGTCTGTAGAACATGTTTGTTGCTCATGAACATGTTCACTTGAGAAAAGCTAACATCCAAAAAACCTGCATTATTCAGGTTGAGAAAACTGATTAATGCACTCTAAAAATTACTGAAAAACGTATCCAAAAATCAGTGATAGAAAATAAATTGTTTTTATAAATACTTCTGTAAATTCCAAGACTATATTAGTTTCTGAGGTTTCTAAATATAAAGAATGCTTTTTGCAATCGTGGATAACTCGTAAGAGGTTACTCTATATTTCATTAGTAATTATATTATATTTACCTAGATTAAGAAACATTTATCTTTTTATAGTTTAGAACCTCATATGCCGTCATCTTGCACAAAAGTGGTAAATATTTCTTTGAATTTTTAATTGTTTTTCTGTATATAACACATTATATTTAAAAAAAAAATAGAATGGCTTGTAAAATCTCTGAAACACAGATTTATTGGTTCAATTTTCTACCAAAAGCTTACAATGCCTTTAAACAAAATTAGCTTTAATGACATGTTTATGAATAAATGCGTGTTTGTTTCCAGTGATATTTCTAAAATATTCAGCAAGTTAAACTTAAATATATTGAATCTTGAGAAAACGTCAAGAATTCGTACAAAACAATATCAAGAGAATAAAATACTTAATAAAAGAATTCTATATTTAGCTAATGCTTGAGATTTCATCGGTTTTCATATTAATATCAGTAAATCTGATATTCGTAGTTTACACATAACAGCTTTATCTACCATAAAGCGATAAAAATATTTCTATCAAAAAGAAAATAAAGCACAAGTCATTAAATTTACAAGAGCGTGAAAAATGAGGTTTCAGAATTGGATGCAGTAAAAATAAGAATGTCATATTGAGATATGTAGAAATAAGAATATTCCAATGCATTAAAAATACATAAAAATTGATACGATATGAAAAATGTGACGCAATCGAAAGTTTTTACATAATCTATTAGAAACTGTACTAGTCGGATAGAGCATATACAACGAAAGCCAACATAGATTTATGTATTAAATAATTATAAAAAAATATCACAAAAGCTATATGGAGAGATGAATTCTAAAAAGTTAGAATTCCATGTTAAAACTCTCATAAGAAATAAAAAGTACACATTTTCTTTTCTTATTTTTCTTTTAGGAGATATACTCTATGGTGATATTCCAAGAAAACATTAATATTAATTTGAATTTACATTAATTAAATACAAAGAAATACTATGCACAATAAATATCATATATATATTAAGCATTGTACAAGAATCCTAAGATGTACTCAAAATAAAGTTTGTACGATCGATTTTATGCAGTTCTTAGAAAACAGAATCCATATTTGATGAAATATAATGCATTACCTAACTTTGTGAAAAGAAGATTAGCAGAAAAATATTAATACCGGAATTATTTAAAAGTAAATGTAAATTTATATTTTCCATGCGTATAAAGTACGTTATTATTTTTCTGTTTGGATCTTTCTTGTCAATCGGCAGAGTGTTTCTTTGTAGCAGAGGCCGATCACTTAATAAATAGAAATAAGAATCTAGCCTAAGAAATTTGTAAAAGTATTAGATATTATTATTGCATATATATATATATATATATATATATATATATAATAAATAGAATTCCAAGAATATTCTGATGCAGCGTATCATAGAAATTATTCGACTTTCAGTTGATATTAATTTTATATTTAACACTAGCAAAACCCTCGGCTTTGCTCACGTAATTCTTGAAAAATGCCAAGTGGTATTCGTTGGCCTATTTTCATTAGAGGAAATTTTACTGTCACAGATAATTCAGAAATTACTAATTAAACCACGCTAATGTCGAAAAAATCGAAAACTTAGAACGTTTTCCGCTTTTTCACCCCTCCCCCCCCCAGTGGTAGTGTCACCGCTATAAAATATAGCCTATGTTACAGCAGGGACTGTTACCATTACTTTTGAAAATGGTTCTGTAGTTCCAGAGATTTCATAGAAATTGTAATTTAGAATGTTTCTAGACCGCTTTTTGTTCATCTCACCCTTTTAAATTTCAATTTTTTTTAGAATTTGTTCTTAGAGAGCATTTACATTTTATAAATAACTACCATGCCAAATTTCGATTTTCTAGTTCCTTCCGTATAAAAAAAATGAAATTTTAGAAAGTTTTTCGCTTTTGTACCTCCTTGTGGTAGTGGCACCGACATAAAATATAGCCTATGTTACAACAGGGACTCTCACCATCAATTTGTTACCATAACTTTTGAAAAGAGTTCGGTAGTTCCAGAAATTCCATAGAAATTGTAATTTAGAATGTTTTTAGAACTCTTTTCGCGCATCTCACAATTTTAAATTTCGAAATTTTTTTAGAATTTCTTCTTAGAGAGCATTTACATCTTATAAGTAACTACCATGCCAAATTTCATATTTCTAACACATTCAGTATAAAAAAAAGTCGAAATTTTAGTACGTTTTTCGCTCCTGCACTCCCCTGGAGGTAGTCGCACAGACATGAAATATAGCCTATGTTACAGCAGGAACTGTCACCATCAATTTGCCCCCATCACTTTTGAAAACGGTTCTGTAGTTCCAGAGATTCCCTAGAAATTGTAATTTAGAATATTTTTAGAACGCTTTTTGCTCATCTCACACTTTTAAATTTCAAATTTTTTTAGATTTTGTTCTTAGAGAGCATTTACATCTTATAAGTAACTACAATGCCAAATTGCAAATTTCCAGCTCCTGCAGTATAATTAAAAATCGCAATTTTAGAAGGTTTTTTGCTTCTCCACCCCCTTGGGGCTTGTGGCACCGACATAAAATTTAGCCTATGTTGGAGCAGGAACTGTTACCATCAATTTGCCACCATCACTTTAGAAAACGTTTCTGTAGTTCAAGAGATTCCATAGAAATTGTAATTTAGAATGTTTTTAGAACGCTTTTCGCTCATCTTACCCTTTTAAATTTCGAATTTTTTTACAATTTATTCTTAGAGAGCATTTACATCTTATAAGTAACTACCATGCCAAATTTCATGTTTCTAGCTCCTTCAGTATAAAAAAAATCCAAATTTTAGAACTTTTTTCGCTCCTTCACCCCCTGGAAGTAGTGGCACCCACATAAAATATAGCCTATGTTAGACCAGGGATTGTCACCATCAATTTGCCACCATCAATTTTGAAATCGCTTCAGTAGCTCCAGAGATTACCCCCTACCATGCCAATAACACAAACAAATAAACAAAAAAACAATCTTTACTACTTTATAATGTGAGTATAGATAAGATGAAAATCTGTTTTATCAGGGGTTGACAGATTTCAGTGCGGTATCCTATAATTAATTTATCTTTATAATGAAATATTCGTAATCAGGTGCATATATAAATCGCGTGTTTGAGTAAAAGTAATTTGATGCCAGGACGTATTTTAGAATCTGAAGTAGTATTCACATTCACTTTAAAGAAAATTCTAATCATAATTGCCAACGCATGAAACAGAATCCAATTACAGAAACAATCGGATAATTAAAAATATATACATTTATAATAAAGATTTGGTGTTGGTTGTGTGAAAATTCCAGAGGCAGAAGTCTCACGACAGAAAAGAAATAGCCGCTGAATTGAAAAAAAAAAAATCCACATATAAAAATAACAACTGTTGTTTGTGGGAAGTCCAAAAATAGACAACACATTTTAGATGACGATGGAAAAAAATTCCAAAGTAAAAGAAATAGGAAATTGTAATTAAGAAATATGAGTTACTTAGAAGATTTTTTTTCATTTTAATGAAATAATTAGATTTTCCAAAATAGTTATAATATATATATATATTTAAATGCTTTCAATAGCATTTATTAAAATATTTCTTTATTTCCACATTTTTTTTTTCATGTACTTTCTACTATTATCATAGCTGCCAACTTTTACGCTTTTTTATTATCACTAAAATGTAATAGAAAATTGAACTTCATAGATTTATCATTTGTAAATTTCGGCTAGTAAATACGGAAAAATTTACTGTTAAATACCAATGGTAAAAAAAAAGCATAAATGCTAGCCGATATGCTTAATACCCGGGTTACAGAACATATATAAAATCACTTCTAATTGAAAACTAATAGATATTTCACATTTAATATATATTTTTAGATGTCCACTAACAACACCAAAAAAGCATTTTTCTGTGAAAAATGCCAATTACAAAAATAATAATCGATAATTTCACTTTGACCAAATGACAGAAGTTATGCCAAAAAAAAAAAAAAAATAGCGAAAATCACTATGATTTTTTTCTTTTGATTAGTTCAGTGTTAAAGTATTAGTGTTATTTTTTCGACATATCTGTTAAATTTGTTTTTTATTTATTTTATTTTATTTATTTTTGATGGTGTTTTAATTTCGTTATTGAAAATTAGCCGGGGAAAAAATGTTGAATTATATGTATTGTTTAAGTGTAAACGACTTAATTTTCCGTAATCGAGTAGCAGGCAATAGAGATAGATTTTTTAAAACAAATTCTTTCATCGAAATTTTTTTCAAAATCATTCAAATTCAGTAAAATGAGATACAGTTTTCAGATAAATTGCATTTGAAAGTACCCGTTTTTCCTATTCGATGGCGTAAAAGTTTAAATTGTGCGATGGTTAGTTACTATTTATTATTTTCAACTCAATCGTACTGATTGGTAAATATATCATACGAATTGACATTTTTCGGTCTGAGTGAAAAAAGCGTCCATGGCGGGGGTCGATCACAAAACAACTGGCTTAAATTGACAAGGATGTACTTGGACTAATTGATGCAAACAATTTACGTTGACAGCCTATTGGTAACGGCATCTCTTATCTGAAACAACTCAACGGAATAAAGCACTGCCAATGGAACTCCTTAAAACAATGGATACGTAGATACACTTTATATTTTATACATATCGAACGTTTTATGGCGTTCCATTAGCTGTGGATTTTTTCGTTGAACTGTTTCAGATAACATACCACATGATGTTACAAAAAGGTTATCTGCGCGAATTGTGTCAGTCGGTTACCGGTTCAGGTGGCTCAATTGGCAGAGCGTTGGCAATTTAAGCCAGATGTCTATTGTTCGTCACCCGTCATGGATACTCTTTCACTCAGTTGGAAAAGTGTCAGTTCGTGGGTTGTAAGTTGAGAAAAATCAGAAATATATTGGTTAGATGTTTACCACCGTCGATATGACTTCAGCGTTACTCACAAACGCGTTTTTGCTTTATAATATAGATTACCTAAAAATTCAAATTATACATCAGTTATGTGAAACTATTAGGTCTTTATGGTTTACTGGTCATTGGAAAAAGGCAAAATGTTTGATTTTAACATTCTTCGCATGTTTTTGCTGTATGAAATGAAATTGACACTTCCGAGAAAATATACGGTGGCGATGAAATCCATATAGGAATACAAATGTTCGGTTCCAGTAGCATTCACATTTTTCTTATTATTGTCTACTCAAATCACTCCTAAAACTAAATAATTCCCCCAACAATATTTATTATTTTACAACTGTTTCAATTGTTTCAACTATTGTCATAATTCATTTGCATGTAACAAAGACATTTTAATGAACTTTTTTCCGGCATACACTTTTTAAAATGAAAAGGAAGTAAAATTTCATATTCATGCAAACCCAAATCTTAAACTCATGTTTGTGAAAATTGCAACACCATGAAGGAATTCTCAGAAATTTATGAAATTTATTCCACATATTACTGATAGTGGTACAAATAAACGATCAAATTTACAAGACAAAAAAACAAAAAGAACGTCGGAAATTAGTACTTTGTGTGTCCGCCACACTGAGCAATGAGAGCCTGCGCACGTCGTTGCATTGAATCATACAGGTTCTGAATGTAATTCTGTTGAATGGCGTTCCAGATGGCTTCGATCTGAAGCCAAAGTTCAGTCTTACTGTGCGCCCCACCAGCTGTACGAGCGAGTCGCCAACCAATGAAATTCCAGACATGTTCGCTGGGAGCCATATCCGGGGAATAAGCATGCCATGGAAGAAGCGAAACCTGTTGTGTAATGAAGAAGGCTTGTGCAGTCTGAGAAACATGTGCACGGGCATTATCCTGCTGAAATACAGCGCCCGGAATCCGTCAAAGAAAGGAGATGACATCTGGCTCCACAATTTTCCTTATGTAGCGATCATTGTTGAAGTTGCCCGCAATGTGCACTAGATGGGATCGACAATTATACCCAATAGCTCCCCACATCGGGATGTCAGGCGTTTGGGCGGTATGACGCTGGATAACACACTGTGGAAGTAGAAGTTCCCCTCTGTAACGTCTGACGCGTACTCTTCCATGATTGTACTCCAGATTGTTGCGATATTCATCGGGAAAAGCAACTTGTTGCCACTGGACATGCCACGCGCTCTGTTGCTGAACCCATTGAAGTCGGAGGCGTCTGTGATTCAGCGAGAGGGGAATCCTACGTAGAGGAACCCTTGCACGCAGTTCATGCTGCAGCAGACGGCGACGAACTGTGGAGCTAGACAACAAAACACCTGTAGCTGTGCTCCAACGTTGTGTGGACACACGAGAGGATGCTGTACGGTCCGTCACAGCCATGCGGATGATGTTTCTGTCAACCCGTGCCGTTGTGCTATTGCATGCCCCACTGCCAGGTTTTCGCCTTGTTTGATTCTTCTCTGTCCATTTCTTCCAAACACGCATCACTGTTGTGGCATTACACTGCGTGCGGGCTGTGATTTCTCGATACGAAAATCCACATTCTTGCATACCGACGATGCGGCCTCGTATGAACTCTTTTAGTTGTTGGTATCGTTTCCTCCGCTTTTGACGAGGCATATTGACCACCAATGAAACGTTTACCGCAAACAGAGGAAGATCAACGAAATTCAAGGCATCTTTATAGTCATTTATATACCTGGAACAAGCGACTGATAAGTAGCCGGTTCTCGTTCCACGCATGCGCGATCACTTTGTAATTCTAATCATTTGCATGTCTTACCTCACTTTACATTTCCTGTAAGTTTGGTTCAATTTGCATAATTCCTTCATGGTGTTGCAATTTTCACAAATATGAGTGTATTTAAAATGAAATTATACATATCTACATGTTTTTATTCAAGATGCAATATACATGGTTCCAAGAAAAAATACACTCAGAAAAAGGAATTGATTAAAACTACAAAACATTTTTGTTGAGTACATTTTGGTTGTTTTAGCAAAATTGGAGTAAAATTGAACCATTTTACTTCAATTAACAAAACATTTTTGCTGACGATACAATTTTTTTTTGGAATTGCAAAAAAAAAGGGGTTTTCAACAAATTTTTTTTTTTTGTTGATTCAAACAAAATTTCCATTGACCCATATTTAAACAAAATTTTTGTTTAAATATGGGTCAATAAAAGATTTGTTTGAATCAACAAATTTTTTTTTTTTTTTTTTTTTTTTTTTTTTTTGCAATTCCAAAAAAAAATTTTGTCTCGTCAGTAAAAATGTTTTGTTAATTGAAGTAAAAGGGTTCAATTTTACTCCAATTTTGCTAAAACAACAAAATGTACTCAAAAAATATGTTTTGTAGTTTTAATCAGTTTCTTTTTCTGAGTGTAGAAAAATTATTAAAACCAAAATTCAAAGAACCCCAAAAACGGTAACATTGAAGAAATTACCTGCAATTTAAACAAAAATTACAATGGAAAGTAAAATCTCATACGTGCCTATTCAGTGTAAAGATATATTTATGTGTAATTGATAAGATTACTTCCATGATGCAAATGTTAAATAAATATATATAAACATATTATAAATGACACCGGAAAATGTAATAGATCAAAATTATTTATAATTTCAATTAAAAATACAAATATATGATTCGGTTGTATAAAATATCAAAAGTCTAGATACGTGGAAGTTATTCCAATGAGAAAGCTCAAAACATAAAAGATATTGTGAAAGCTTAGGCTTTGATCCTCCATTTGCGCGAATGTGGCAACGTGATCAACGAACCTATTTTACTCTGACCCCCCCCCCCCCAAACATGGTAATTGACTTTTTTTCAAATTATCATGTAAAATTGTTTAAGTGCATACTGACAAAATTTTAAAATTACAGAATTCATTTTTACTTAGTGTAAATTTCAGATATGAATTTTAATAACGCTGATTTTTTGCACGTAAGTCAAATAAAATAAAATCTATTACATTATTTAAAAAAAACTCAATGAATGCCATAATAATAAGATGAATTTTAATAACGAACACGCTTTGCACATAAGTTTAAAAGAAAAAAAAAGCTATCAGACAAAAAATGTTGCACATAAGTTAATTCAAGTTCATATTTGTCAAATTAGCTGTTTAAAGAACTCAATCACAATATTTCTGTTTGCAGTTCTCTTTAGAAAACCTGAATCTTGGATATCTTAGAAACTTGCGCTTATTAGTTACTTTGATTTAAACTCGAGTCCTTCAATTTCATAGCTTCATTTTTGGTTCAAATGAAATGCAGAAACATCAGCAGCTTCCAATTCTTCATTTTTCCTCTTCATTTTTAATACATGTTTTAGCGTTTTCGAATATACTTAAAAATTGTTTATAGCTTCGATTTGTCCGATATAGCGTATCAATATATATAAATCGATATAGCTTATTAAAGTGCACTATAACATGTTTCTTATAGCATGTCCACTATTTAAAATGAAGTGTGTATCATGCATCGTTCGTTTACGGAGATGCTGAAAAGACTTCGTGTACGTTATAGTCAATGGGCGATAAATGTTTGACATATTTTACGGTATTTGTTACCGTACTTGATACATTATCAAATTGAAATGCATTTTTGATATACAATGCAACATGGCTTCTATAGAAAATATTATGCGAAATATCAATTATTCATTTACAGGGTTCCACAAAAGATTTATATTGAATTATTGTCTATAGACAGAGGTTGTTCGAACTGTGTTTTGAAGGTGTTTTCCTATATCTAACACAATGAAATTTATATACATTATTCAAAAGCTTGATGACATCTGACCAATAAAAATGGTGCATGTAACACTTAATGTTCTTTTAGAGGGCCGCACATACACAAAGTATTTCAGATACATCATCGTGTATGATCGATAACTGCTTGAAGCACGTTTTCAATTGTGTGATATGCGTTTTTAAACTTAACTAAATTTTAGCATTTTATGTGCTTTGTGTAGATTATGTACAGGGCAACACAGAATAATTAGAGTACTTTATTCTCTTTTGACGAGGTTCCCTGAAAATTTGTTTGAATGGTGATACGCGTTGTTTGTGCATTCCTGTATGTGAATTTATTTACATTATGCACATATCTTAAATTATTATACATTTTATTAAACTAAATGTATAATAATTTAAGATATGTGCATAATGTAAATTCACATACAGGAATGCACAAACAAACTTGGATACATTACAGTATATAGATGGTAATTGCTGGACGTCCATTGTCAGTTGTGCGATGCGTTCTACAGCAGAATTAAATTTTAGTATACGTTGTGATGTCTATTAAAAAATTCTATAAATCATATAAAAGCTAACCAAAAACTCGGAAATCGATAAAATAATGACACTGTAACTGCAATAATGAAAATCTAGAATGCGTTCTTTGTAAAGAATAACAAATTTAAAAATGACAATATTTTAAAATAATATTTTCTAAAAATAGCTATATTTGGACAGTGCCTTTCATTTGTAAATACGATGTTATGTTGTGTGAATCAATTAAATGCGATTTCTTTTATTTTATGTGTTTCTGTACTATATATTTATATAAAAAAATATAACGTACTCTAATTCTTCTGCAGCACATTCTATTTTTTTCTGAAAAGAATAAAAATGTGTTTGCACACACAAACAAATATCTATTATAATTTAAGAATATCTAAGTACAAATTAAAAAGGCAGTTCAATAAATGAGTTTCGAAGAAACTAGTTAAACCAAAGTCTAGTCACAAATTTCTTAACACAGCATGATTTAAACTTTTTATTAAAAACACAGAATGACATCTGCTATTCGTACAAAATTTCTTAAATTTATTGAAGAGTTTCTTAATGAAACTACAGTTTATCCGGAACGAATATTATAATTTTGCAAGGAATAACTATGTTCAAATAATCATCTACATAAACTTGGTACCTTAACAAAGAATTTTGTTAAAATGGCAACACATTAAACTTATTTCGACATAATAAAATTAGTTTACACAATGAAAGTTCTCTCTAAAGATAATTAGATTCAACCATTCTGTTTAATGAAATAAGTTGCTTAGCCCGCATTTTATATTTCTTGGAAAATGCTACATCAGCTTGAATGAGCACTTTGTATAGTATTAATAAAAATGAAATAATGAATCATTTAAATCTGTGATAAGCAAAATTTTAATTATTCTCAGGAAGATTTTAAGTACTTTCATTCAAAAATAATTATATTTCAGAAATAGAGTTTATTGTTAATAGTTCTAAAACGCAATGTTGCGTACAGTTGGATGAGTTGTAAATGCAAATCCTATTCATAAATAAATCTATAATATTTTCAATTTATTTTGCAAAACTCATTTAAAGGAAAAAAATTATATTTTATTACATGAATATTAATTAAAGTTTGAAGATTCAAAATTCTATACGATTACTACATACTGGGAGAAAATAAATACCTCGTACAGACGGTTTAGTTTATAATTCATTTAATAACCACATATATCAAACACAATTTGCTAATAGACAAAATATAGATTTGGGAATTATGATGTCGCATCATGTATTATTCAATTTTTGTAATTATTCCCATCTCATTTAATTCCCTTTTCCAAATTTGTTCCCCTTTTTCATTATTTTAACGCTCACTGTTCTGCAAAAAATACTTTTTTCATTTTCCTTTCCGACCCTTTGTTAAATTCAGTAGAACAAATTTCATTACGTTTATTCTAATATCCTTTTAATTCAGTTACACTAAAAATATTTCTATTCTGTGCTGATAAAGTAAATGAAAACCACTACATCTACCCTTTCAAACAGCTAGCATAAGATGCCCATCTGCCATCTCCGTATTTGGTCACACAGATCTGCTGCTAACTGATTTTTTCATACACACCCTTTTAATTAGAATGATTCCAATGCGCAACCGAATAATTCTTGTCCAAAAATATCCAACGTACATATCAAAGTCATAACAAAGTCTAAGGTTCGTGGATTCAAGAATGCGAAAAACTCTCCCGAGCGCAATTTGTGCGGTTTTGTATTCCCGTACATGTTGGCTACTGCTGAAAAATTCATTAGGATGATTTATGGCAAAAATGGCTCTGTTCTCTAAATTTTTAATTGTCTTTATGCTCTGTTTGGAGAAATCATCGCCGTATTGTATCCCTTGGCAAAAATGTAAAACTTTCATTCGAGTTCATGTCATGATACGAGAAACAATCAATTCTCTCGCTAATCATCTTGCTATCAACACGTAACAATATCAAGGAATGTGTTACGGTTCCGGGTGCCCCTGCGCTGCCGTAGGCAGCCGTAGCCATGGAACGTTTCCTGTACTTGTGCAATTATATATAGAACCTGGGATTGATTAAAACACTTTCGTCTACTTATGTCCGCCTATTCTTCTAAGTGTGCCTACGCTTATTTCTTCTGAATTTATAGATTTCCTGGAAAGTAATAATGATTTTAGTCATCGAAATACTCATATTATGAAATCCACTTTACCACGATCAAGAACTATAGAACAGGAATGCAAAAAAGATATTTCTGAAAACTGTAAATGACCTCACTTTACTTTTATGTAGATGTGAAATATTTTGAAAAAGTTTGCAGAATGTGCCTTTAACTCATTGCCTAATAGTTCCACCCATTCCTTCCTAAGACATTATTTCAGATACTCCAAACTTCTGTGAGGTTCAATACAAACTTTTATCAGTACGATAATTACACTGCATAACCCATCTAATTGAGTTTTAGATAAGGCAAGGACCGTATTTTGGCTTTTAAGAAGTTTGGAAGATATTACTTCATTTCTGTGAGCTCCTTGCTCTGTATGCTGAAGCAGTATTTATCTCTAGAGTCTAATTTTTATCTCCCAAGCACTCTTGGGACCAGTGGAGAAAAATATTCCTTAAGATCTTCTAACTGTGCGGTTTATGGTTGATTTCCACGTCTTCATAAACAAATACAAGCAGTATTTTTCTAGTTGAACAAATCAACACAAAACAATAAAGGTCTCTGTCTTTCACTAAGTAAAAATGAGAATAAAAATAATTTAATTGCCTGTGACAGATTTTTTTAATTGCAAGAAAAATGGAATATTTATTTATACACAGCAAGTAGTTACGACTTAAAATCATTTAAAGAGAAAAAAAACTAAAATAAACCTCGATTTAACAGTTGCAAAGGGTTCCATAAACACCATCGCTAAATCAAAACATCTTTAAACAGAGGAGCAAATTTGAAAAATCGCAACAACGTAATATTTGGTTAATAAATTTCGAAAATTTCTTTACCTTTGTTAAATGAAATATTTCTTTTTGGAGAATTAAATGTATAACTTTTACTTTGAAAAAAGTCTTTCTTTTTACAATTCATTTGTTTTATTTTTAAATTTAGCTTGTGTGACACAGCCTTTTTCAATCGTTTCAAAAGCATTATACAGGGTGCAAAATGTTATTTTTCGCCGACCTTTACTTTCTCAACCGTTGGTTGTAGACATATAGTTTCAGTTACAAAAGCGTTAAAAATGAGGTAAATATTCATGTTGTGGCGTTAATTAAAGTAAAAAATCAATTTTATAAAAAATACGAATTCTAACTTTTTATACGGTCCCCCGGTCCCTATAGTTATATTTAGTAAATGATTGCACACATCATAACAAATACAACACAAAAAGTTTGACTACTTTAAATTTTAATGTTTGAGATTTTTTTCACATGATTGGGTCTTTTATTCAGGGATCGGTTAAAAAATGAATTAGAGTAACTCCAGATCGAAATCAGGGTGCAATGCCCTTTTTACGGCTAACTACCGTTAGCCGGTATCGCTAAATCGGTGTATCACTAAAGAGGGTATTTTCATCTAAAAATTTGAGCTGAATTTGAGAGGTCGTATACAAAGAGAAGAATGAAAAATTGAGATTAAACACAAAAATAAATATCAATTTATTATCATTTTAGAAAACGGTCTACTCTATCAAATGAATACATCAAATACCGGAATCTACTAGATGGTGGCAATGCACAATTGAATGCGTGACAATACTGAATCCTGGACACGTTGGAGCATTGCAGGCGAAACGACCTTTAACCGGTATCGCTAAAACCGGGTATCACCAAAGAGGTTTTTTTTCATCTAAAAATTTAAGCTAACTTTTAAGGGTCAAACAACATTCAAAAGTCAAATTAGGCAGCGTTGAATTTAGGGAGTGGCGCGGGTCCCCCTTCCCTAGGAGTAATGAAATGTCCCTCCCGGAAAACGTGAGATTTTGTTTTTTCAATGGTCAAAAAGTTCAATTTCTCCCCGGAACTCTATAATGTCCCTCCGCCGGAAAAAAGTGTCTGAATTCAACACTGAAAGTAGGTATTGTTTGTTATCTGAGAATAAAACTTTCCGGTCTTTTGCGAATGCGTCCAGTCTGTTTTGATTTTGGTTGAGTCGAGTTCGTTTAGCTGCGTTTGTCTGAGTGCCAATCTTAGTAACCGCCTACAAGAGAAAGCAAACTAAAACTTCGGAAAATTCCCATATCAGCGTAATATCCCTTTAGATTGTAGAATCGTCCCAGAGTGCTAGGCGCGGTTTTCAAAAACGAACAACAGAATCGGAATCAGTAAAATAAAATATACTCACTAAAAACTTGATTAATGGCATCGGAATGCAAACGACCAACCGAAATATAACGAGCATGAACATCAAGATTATGCAATTTACAATAGTATTGCAGCAAAAAGCGTTCGGGATAAAACACGAGCCACTAGCAGCAGACATGCTAGTCAGCGCAGAGATTATGATGGCAGGCTCTTACGCACACGCAATATACTGAAATTATACTTATTTATGGTGAATGTCAAAGGAATGCCAGAGCGGCTGCGAAGGTTTATTCAGAGTGTTTTCCTAGAGATCGACATCCAGCACATGAAACAATAACTGATGCATTGCAGCGTCTTAGAGAGACCGGCTCTGTTGCACCACGACCCAGAACAAGTAGACGCGCAAGGTGAAATGTTCGAGTGACACCGAGGGAATTGCTGGCATTCGCCCTGTTAAATCCACCAGTGAGCATCGTGGAAATAAGCAAGGCTTGTGGATACATGCGTCAGCGTGTCTGGTAGTTATTACATGCACATGGTGCGCATCCATACCATCCAACACAGGTGCAAGCATTGATGTTGGGTGGCCACGAAGACGGTTTGATTACTGTAATTGCATGCTTAACACTACAGAAAAAAATCCATCGTTCCTTTGTGACATTATGTGGACAGATGAGGCAACGTTTACACGGAGTGACATTGTCAACGTGCAAAATGTGCATTACTGGTCGCTGGAAAATCCTCACATCGCCCGCACAGTACGACACCAGGTACGCTGGTCAACGAACGTGTGGTGCGGTATATTAGGAACTCAGATTGTTGGATCCATCTTCTACGATGGAACCCTAACTGGTGAACTTTACCTGCACCTACTACAAAACACGGTACGTGACTGGTATAGCTCTCCGAAATGTATGCCGAGTGTGGTTTCAACATGGTGAGGCCCCTCCGCATAAAGCTTCAAACGTCCGTGCGTATCTGGCCAACGAATTCGGTCAACAGATCATTGGAAATGGTAGTCTGGTAGAGTGGTCACCGCATTCACCGGACTTGACTCCCATGGACTTCTACCTCTGGGGATACATCAAGGCACGTGTGTGTGTGTGACTGAGCCTACTTCTCTGGTTGATCTGAAGCAGCGCATGATCACAGTTACACCTGCAATGCTCCAACGTGTCCAGGACTCAGTACTGCCACGCATTCAGATGTGCATTGCCAACAATGGAGTACACTTTGAACAGTATCGCTAGTAGATTCCGGTATTTGATGTATTCATTTTTTATAGTAGACCGTTTTCTAATATGATAATAAATTGATATTTATATTTCTCTTTAATTTCAATAATCCATTCTTCGCTTTGTATACGACCCTTCAAAGTCAGCTCAAATTTTTAGATAAAATAACCATATTTGCTGATACACCGATTTAGCGATACCGGCTAAAGGTAGTTTTGCCGTTTAAAGGATATTGCATCCTGATTTCGATCTCGAATTACTCTAATTCATTTTTTAACTGATCCCTGAATGAAAGACGAAATCACGTGAAAAAAATTTCAAACTTTAAAATTTAATGTGTCAATTTTTCTCGTACAGAAGTCAAACTTTTTGTGTTGTATTAGTTCTGATATGTGCAAACATTTATTAAATATAACTATAGGGACCGGAGGACAGTATAAAAAGTTAGATTTCGTAATTTTTATAAAATTGATTTTTTACTTTAATTAACGCCACGACATGTATATTTATCTTATTTTAATCGCTTTTGTAACTGGAACTATATGTCTACAACCAACGGTTGAGAAATTAAAGGTCGGCGGTAGATAACATTTTACACCCTGTATAAATATTCATCTATAGCAGACTACAAACTAAACATACTATAACATAAAAACCAATCATACAAACAACTTATCAGACTTTTCATTCCTTAATTGATAAAGAATTCGGAAAAATATTAAGTTTGTATCTACTGAATAAGCGCTTAAAATCTGCCACAGCAATATACTGTAAATGGACACACACAAAATAATTTTATTTCTCCTTAGCAGTGTTCTAAATAAATTAATATAGTTTCTATCAGCATCTCATTTACCTCATTGTTTACCAAATTATAATTCTCCTACACAAGAATTCTACACAAATTATATCATATAATTAACAATAATTCATAAAAAGGGAAAATTCTCACATTTTGAAGCCTTTTACTAGCAGCATTTATTCATAATCACGAAAATGTTGTATGGCGTTACATCAGTTACTTCACTTACGAAAACAAAACGAAATAAAATCACAAATATTACATTTATATGATATAATCAAATTATTACAATATCTTGACCCGCACGGTTTCATATAGAATTATTCCTAATATTTTCTTTAATTTGTTTAATATTTATTTAACATTTTATTGTTATTGACAATAAATTATTATTAAATTTTCAAAACTTCCATGTAATTCCCTTTAATAGAACAACCAATTATAAGTATTTTCCGGTTATTCTAGCAAACATAGGCTATATAACTGTTGTCTATGACATTCGAGGAGCGAAGACAAACATATTTGATACCACATTTATCGAAATCAATCCACCTGCTCACATTTTACAGCAAACAAAGAATCTTACATTGTTCACAGTGAAACACACTAAACTTCTTTACTACGTGCAATTGGGTAATTTTTGTTAAACCGAAAATAATATAATTTTTAAGTAAATATAGATGATTCAGGACTGTTAAAATTTGGTGTTGAATTATAGGGAGTTCTACTTTTTTGTCCTAAAATTTCCATAATTTTAACGATGTTTTTTTTATTACAAAGAAAAGAGATACCACTTTCGGACTTTTTGCAATATATTTATTGGCATTCTGGTTATATATTTAAATTTCTGTGTGTAAAAATATTAATAATACGCCTTGTGGGAAGGGGTGCTTGCAAGCTACTTTTAATGGGGCGACCGTTTTTCTTTAGCCTCAAGCATCTGAAACAAATTGAGTCATCAAACTATAAAAAATCATTAAAATTTCTGGAGCTTATACCATCATTTAGTTTAAAAAGTTGTTTTTTATTTACAAAACGGTGGTCATCTGAACAAAAATGGTCACATTTTTTTGCCTATTTCTTTACATTTTGTTAGCTTGAAAAAAAACTTAATCAATGAAAAAGAAACACTTTCCGGTGGTTCCGGCTCCAGGAAAAACAATTACTTTTCATTTAAATGAGGGAAATCGGTCGAATAGTTCTCAAGAAAAATGGTCGACCAGTTTGAAAACATTGTTTTCAGAAAAACAAGTTTAAAGTTTTACAACGAGCAAAATATATTGTAAGGAATTTGGAATCTCGAAACCGCTTTAAATCAACGATCTACATTTGAGAGATGCAAGAAAAAAACGCAATAAATAAAAAAAAAAAAAATTTGGCAAAAATAATTAGAACTTCCCTTTTATTCGATTTTGGAGATTTGTAAAAGTACAACCTACCACTATTTTACAAACTATATATTAAATTTTGAGTTATCATTTATTTTTGTATGCTTTGTGCACTTTCAATAATGGTTTATTTATAGTGGCGGTTAAAAAATAACTTTCGTGGTAATTATGTGTATTGGGAGTTATTTATTTTTTATTATCTCGTTTATTTTGTAGTATCTTTTTTTCTGCAAACATTTTAGCAGATTGCAAAGTAACAATGTTTTCATGCAAGAAAATTCAGATACGTTTTTGATAGAGGATTTCGACTACAATACATGGCTTTAATGAATGTATGGGCAGCATTTCTGTACTTAATACGTATATTCATTACATGCTAAAATATTATTTTTAAAGAACAACTGTATTTCGATATAAAAATTGCAAATTAAATGTTTTACTATATCGTTGAATTCAACGAGCGGCGTCAAGTTCAACGAGCGAAAAATATTGTTAAAAAATGCAATATCACGGAACCGATTTAGGGCAACAATGTACGCATTTGTTGTTTGTAAAACATGCAAAATAAAAAAAATCGAAAATTTTGCCCCAAAAAAGTAGAATTTTCTCTTAAGGAAATTGTTAATCTGAGATTGTACTGTATTTCCTTTGTTTTATTCTTTGATGTTGCTTTCCCTTTGTATATGGGTAAAACAGAAAATTCAGGAAAAGAGCATACCAAGCGGCTGAAAAATCATTTTAAGTTATATTTTATATATTATATTCTCTGTTACGTCTCTATTTATTTTTTATTTTAAGGCTAATACCCCTACATAAGTATGATATGAATAGCTAGAATACATGTGCCTGTTCATCTTCAATGTTACCTGCAATAACTTTGTCTTTAGGTATTAAAAAGAGAAGAGCAATCCCTTTAAAAATCTATATGTTTTTGACTATGGTTGGCATAAAGTTTCTAGGCTTGTTCAGATGCTATAACTAAATTCCCCATTCTCTCCTAAACCGTTGTTCTATTTCATAATTCAACTACTCACAATTTAATTAACTCAAGAAGGAATCATTTCACTTTTATTCTTTTTGGACTGTTGCAAACTGGCAAAACTTCTCAAAGCTGGATTAAAATTCAGAAATAAAAGTTATACTCTTTCTCGCAAAACGGCGCATTATTTAGGATAAATGGTTTCAGAATATGGATGGTTCATCTTTATAGTATAGTACACTGCTCAAAACAATTAAAGGATATTTGAAGTTTTATATAAAATAAAGATATAAACGAAATTTTTTTTGCCGAAAATAGAAGAAGAGAATCACAAATGCAAATTTTTCTGGTTTTCAAACTGTGGAGTCTGCAAATTTTGAGTTCGACGTCAAAAACGTCGCTTCAGCGGCAGCGAATGAAATTTGACTTTCAACTGGATAAAAGAGAATGAAGACAAGGATGATCGGCATTCAGTGATTGCTTTGTTTCGATGAGTACGATGTCTCAGCGAAGTCATTTGACAGATTCAGAAGCTTGGAGAATTGTTGGTAGGTTAGAAGGGGCCAAACTCAAGCCGAAGTAGCGCAAGCCATTGGAGTGTCACAAAGTGTCATTTCCAGGATCTGGAACCGTTTTCTGGAGAGTGGATGTGCAGGCCGAAGACCAGGGCAAGGTCGTAGACGGGCAACAACGCCCAATGAAGATCGGTATTTAGCGTTAACAGCTCGGAGACACCGAAACATGAACGCTACTCTTCTCCAACAACACCTTCGCTCGGCTACAGGCACCACGATTTCAACTCAGACTGTCCGAAACCGGCTCCATGCTGTAGGTCTGTATGCTCGCCGACCGATGGTATGTGTTAGATTAACATCAAGACATCGTCGCGACCGCAGGGAGTGGGCAACCGAGCATGTCAAATGGAGGAGAAATGAATGGAGCAATATTCTGTTTTCTGACGAGTCCCGTTTTTCTGTGCATCCGGATAATAGGCGTATTTTCATCTGGAGGGACCGTGGAAGTAGGAATAATCCTGCGTTCGTGCACGAAAGTGTCAGATTTGGCGGTGGAGGAGTGTTGGTGTATGGTGGCATCTCCATTGACGGGCGCATTGACCTCTACATCATTCGAGATAGAGCTCTGACTGGTCGCCGATATAAGGATGAGATCCTCAGACCTATTGTAGTCCCTTACGCTGCAGCAATCGGAGATAACTTCATTTTAATGGACGATAACTGCAGGCCACATCGTGCAAACCTGGTGGAGGATTTCCTTTTCGAGGAAGGAATCGTTCGAATGGAATGGCCAGCGTGTTCTCCAGACATGAATCCAATCGAGCACGTTTGGGACGCTCTAGGAAGACGAGTTTCTGGCCGCCAACAACCCCCACAAACTCTCCAAGAACTGGAGAGAGCTCTTCTGGAAGAGTGGAGCAGAATACCCCAACTCGTCATTAATAGCCTCATTGAGTCCATGCCTCAAAGGTGTTCAACGTTTCTGGCCGCCCGTGGAAACCATACCCCCTACTGAAAATGATTTTCTTTGAAGAAAACACCTTTTCTTATTCTTTTTTTCTCATATGCACAAATTGTGTTTTTTTCCTTTTGTACACAAATGCGCAATAAAATGCATTTTTTCTGCCAAACATGTGTAATTTATTCTCATATAACCTACTATGTCTGTCGACCATGTATCAATCAGCTAAAAAGTTTCCCAGATACAAAATCCACCTAAAACTGCAATATCCTTTAATTGTTTTGAGCAGTGTATAAGGGCAGATTGGTTTAATTAAGCTCATACTTTCGTGATAATGAATATTCAAAAAAGTGATGGAATTTCTGTTACGCTAAAAATTGACCTTTTTTGGCAGTTTATGGTAAAATGTATATCAAGAAGGATATATAGGGGACTTTTGATTGTAAATCTATAAATAATGTATGAAAAATCCACCATATAATGAATGTTTCATATTTTCATGCATGTCTGTCTGTAAATGGTTAATATTCCACCATCTGCCGTAAAAATAATGAATTGCCAACATCACCTCCACAAAATAAATAATTTCTGAAGCGTTTCTCCAAAAGAAATTCTGTTTAGTTCTTTAATCATTTCCCTCAATCAATACGGGTAATATCTTAAATTTCGTACCTTGGTTCCGGAAATTACACTAGCTTTAAAACTATACCAGTGTAATTTCATGAACTTTAAAAGTACCCATGAATCCATGAACTCAACGTTTCATAAAATACAGCCGCTTCATTGTTATTTAGTAATGCAAATCTTCATTCTTACTACGTGTTTGTTCTCGATGAAAACTAAAAAACTCAAAATGTTCTGGCCAAAATTTCGAGAAAATTCGTCATTGTGCATTGCTGGGAAACATCTGGTATAACGTTATAAATTGTAACAAACTTTCTTAAGTTAAGTCAAATGATGTACAAAAATTTCTGTTAAATAATCTCTTAATTTCTCGTTGAATAGATATGTTATATAGAAATCGTAAATTTTTATACTACATTAATTAAACGTATTCATATTAAAGTCGGTCCCGGTTAAAACGCTCATGGTTATCCATGGCTTCCCGCTTAATAGGCGGATTTTTTTCCAGTCCCTTCAACATCAGTATTAGACTAATGTAAAAATACGTTTAATAGACGAACGGTTATTAGTTGATCCCGCTTAATACGTGATTGAGCGTCTGTTCTTTAAAGCAGAAAATCTCATTTAAGGTATCCACACACCTTTGAAACGTCATTTTCGATGAAAATATCGATTTTTCATTTTTGCAATAATATAAAAATGCGATATTTTACTTATCGAATTTTGCTTTAATTGTGTCTTTATCTTAATTAGAACCCGAGTTACAGCCGTTTAAAGTTACATCTATTTCAGCTTGCCGGAAAATTTTACAACCGGAAAAATCGTTCTGCAAACCGGAAGTAAGCTGAAATGTGTTTATGTACATTTTCGAGATTTTACGTTTTCGAGAATTAGCATTCAAATTGGATTATATGTTCAAGAAAATACATGGAGTATATAATTAAACCTTTAAAGAATAATAATTACATTTATAGCAAGAACCGCACTTAAAAGTTATTTTTAGAAAATGAAAATTTTCAGATTTTTACTGTACGCAAAACATCCTATAGCAAAACATTATGCATAAAATGCCTTGAATTTTATTTTTACTTATTTTACAAATGTTTATTGAGGGAATAGACTACAATCATGATGATATGTTAATTAGTTTTATTTTTACATTGGTATAAGTTAAAAACTGGCAAGAAATTTTACGAATTTTTTATTACATTAGTACTTTAAGTGCCGTAGCTTCTGCGATAGAGCTGCTATTATAATGAGGCTAGTCTACATCCTACAAAAAGTTATTCTCTTTATTATGCTATTTACAAAATGTGGATGCATTGATTTGATTTTGAGTTATCATGTTTTGCTCAAATGTCAATTTTTCACATAATTTTGACTATTTTTTACTGTTAAAAATATGTGTAATTTCTAAAATAATCATCTATTTTTCAAAGTTTTAACTTAAATGTCATTAGAAAAATTTTCATAAATTTCAAAAAATCACCTCCGAAGGTGTGCGGATACCTTAAATCGAGAATTCCCAGAACAAGATGCGAATTATTTTCCTTTAAGGCAATTTGGCTTTTTTTTTTTTTTTTTAGATAAAAACCATTGCTTTCGAATAATAATCTTCATCTTATTTAATTACAAGTTAATGCAGGCTAATATTTACTAAAAAGAAATAGTGGTAGCTATTTGAATTAAGAAAAAAACGCGCCAAATTTGCAACATTGCAAACTCTTTGATCCCATTTGTGTCCATTCTTTGTTTTTTGCTTCGTGTATGCTTTTACTTAAGTAGCGAGAGATAGACAAATTTTCGTCGCTTTTTGTTACTTACTCTTCTTTCTTTGCGCGGTATATGCTTTCCATTTTTTTCCACTTTCGTACAATGTAGAAAATAAAATCTTCTCGCACTGTTTTCTTTTAAACGCATTTGAATAGGAATGAAAATGTTGTTTTGTTTTCAGTTCTATTTCTTCATTATTTTTTGTTGATGACAGCCTGCTCCTGATTTATTCAGGGTCTCCATTACTTTTACCAACAGTTTTTTGGAGACAGTTAAATAATAATGCAGTTAAATTGTAATCTAAACCTGCATAAAACACAATTTTTGACCATAAACATATAAATGTTCATTGAGGTGACTAGATGTGTATATAAGTTCATTTCCTCCAACATTATGTAAATCAGGTTTACTACGCGATCCCGCTTAATACGCGACTTTAGTCCAATCCCTTGAAATGCGTCTTAACCCGGTTCCACTGTATTTAAAATATTCATAGCATATTTCAATGAAATATTTGTAATTATAATTCAGTGAAATATGTGCAAATATTATAGTACACTCGTAAGAAAAAGATTTTTCACATATATTTTTCGAAGTAAGATTTCTTGAGCACGCGTAAATTTTGCTAAAAACTTTATTCAACAAACTTTATGCAACAAACTTTATTCATATCGTAAAATAGAAATTTTGTCTTATACTATGGAAAATTAATCAAAATTAAAAACCATTTTTATTTTTTATAACTTTATAAAGATTTGAATCCACTCTATAATTCGTACAACATTTTCTTTTCCCTTTAGAAAAATAAATGCACTCCATTTTTATTCATAACATTATTTCGTCACTCAATAGTCGATTGAACTGGTTTTCTCATTAGACAATAGTTAAATCCAGATTTTTTTTTTTCAAATCGTTTAACTAATTTCGCTTAAGGTTTATAATCCTTCATCACAAAAAAAAAAAAAAAAAAAAAAAACTTTAGACAATCAAATGCATTTGTTTAACATCTTAAGTAAAAAAAAAAAATTGGAATTGAAATGTGCATGAAAAATATAAGATACCTGATATTAGTTTTTGAAGAAGGAAACTTTTTTTATACACATTTTTTACTGAAAGCAAATATATTTTATAAATTTTACAAACATCAAGAAAGTCGAAAATGTTTCTTAAAATCATAAGAAATTTAGTGGCAAAAGTTATCGCGATACTATTGACAACATAGTAGCTATTAAATTATTCTACAAAAGTTATATTTTATTTAGAAGAAAAATCCAAAGAAATCTCAGAAATTCAGTTCTAAGAATTTCAGTTCTATAATAGCTAGACATTTCAAGCCTGGAAGTTTATTTCATTTCCATTTACATGGCTGCGAAACGAATTTCGCTTTATTGCTTTCACTTTATTTACGCTTTATGTTAGAGCTTTTGAAATTTTCATTTTGGAATATGTACTGAATTTTTTCGAAATACGGAATCGAATAATATGGATTTTTCATGTTTCCAATAAATTTGAAAATAAAAAGAATGTGTGAAAATTGAAGACATTTTCAAAAATCTCTCATAAAGAAAAATTTAAGAAAACATAATAGTCGTGAAAAAAAATAATGAAGTTGCCTCTTGAAGTGCAAAACTGTTTTTGAAAGCATTTGTATAGGAAGTTTAAATATCTCATATATTTTACGAACGTCAAACAAGTTTGATGTATTATAAGATTGGAAGATATTTTTACATCCAATTTTATTACACGAACATTGAAAGCGTTGCAGTTATCAGTATTCTGATAAAAATGTTTGTAGTTTGGAAAAGGATAAATCGCAATGAAATAAATAAATGATTCCGGGATAGCGCCTCTAATCACATACATATCAGACATTCACTTAGATTCATATGACGACGAAAAAAAATTAGCTCGTATCTTTTTATTTTTTTTTATTTTATTTATTTTATATTTAGGCTTTGATAGTCAAGTACATCGTTAGAAATACGAGTGATGTTATAAAAATACAAAATTTGCAACATTCAAAATGCTGATTTCGTAAATATAGGGAATTTTTATACTTCGAAAGAAAATGTCAAAATAATTAGATAATTTTGTACTTTTTAATCTATTTAAATTAAACTAATTTTTTCCAGGAATTTTTTATACGTTTACTGATATTTCTGGTGACGGAAATTTCTTTAATGTTTCAGAAAGTAGCAAACATAGATTTGAGAATTCCTTGATAGGTAACAGCGCTAGAATTAAATGGTAATTTCCACTAAGACTGTAATGTTCAATTTTATGTTAATATTTTGAAGAAAATCCGTTTTTCGACAGTACATTTTCTGATTTTTTTAACGAATTTTTTAAGCACTGTGTTAAATTTAAAAAAATACTGTTGTAGGCTTAACCAATAAACCAATTTTTCCAGTAATTTTTTTATACATTACTGATTTTGTTCCAGTGACGAGAATTTCTATAATGTTTCAGAAAGTAGGAAATATAGATTTGAGAATTCTTTGATAGATAACAGTGCTAGAATTAAATTGTAATTTGTACTAAGCATTTAATGTTCAATTTTATGTTAATATTTTAAAAAAAATCTGTTTTTCGAAAATACATTTTCTGATTTTTTAAAGAATTTTTTAGTACTGTGTTAAATTAAAAATATATACTGTTTTAGGCTTAGAGAAAATGACCTTTATCCCTATAACGTATCTAGAATATTCTCAAATCACTATTCGCTACTTTCTGACATATTCAGGAAAACACTATCATTAGAAAACATTTTCCCGTGAAAATACGGTAGTTGTAGATGTAAATAACAGATTTTTATTTTCAGTGATCTTGCCAATGTACAAAAAAAAGGACTTATTTCATCACCTATAAGGTGAATGGTTAGTTCTCACTGCTATAACATGACTGACAAGTCTCTCGAATACTGAATAACAGTATTTCCGAAAATAATTATTTACTCTATTTAATATAAAAAATTAGGACTAGTTAATCGGAACAATACTATGCAAAAAAACGGTCTTTAAAATTCGGTAGACTTGGAAACACGCTAGCATTTTAAACATTCAAGTGGTGTAAAACTGAAAGTTTAAAGCTTAAAGTAAACGATACTTAGAAGTAAAGTCTGGCGCATCGAAATACTATCCAAATTTCGTAAAAGGATACAAAAGGTCTAAATTGCATGAACGATCCAAACTTGGGTCTTAATTGAGACAAGAATATGTTCCAAATTTGGATTACCCGCTCCATCATAAGAGAAAAGAAATTGATGAATTTGTCTATTGATTTCGAAAAAATAACTTTCAATTATTTACTAGTAAAATTATATAGCTATAGACAGTTTCAACTTAAAACAGAAAGAGTTGATTGTTTCAATGGAATTCCCAGTTGTAAACAACTCCACTCCCTGTATATGAGTAGTTGTATATCACATCTTAGAGGAGTCAGGACAAAAAAAGTATAAAAGTAGCACATTTGCACTACAAAATGAAATAAAAGTAAAGGATTTGACTGAAATTTCATCAGCTAGTCAGAAGAGAGATATCCAGTCAAATTTAACTAGCGTAAAGCAGCCAGTCAAAGTTAACTGACTGTAGGAGGGACTGGTCTTCGCTGACAATGTGTCAGGAAGAGAAGAAAGTAGAAAAGTGGGTGAAAAAGCATTAAAATATAAGAATTGCGTAGAAAAATAAGTAAAAAGATGAAGAGAAATGGTGTTTAACTTTTTACAAAGGGGATTCGTTCTCAAAAAAGGCAAGAAAAAAACAGAAATGAGCGCAAATCTATTCCTACAAAATAAAGGCAGTTTACATTGCCATACATAAAAATATAGTTTAAATTGCAGTTAGCATAAGAAAAAGTATAGAAAATACATAGATTTTTATTTATTTATTTTTTAAAATTTTTAATTTTAAAGACAAAAAAATTATTAGCACAAAAAGGATTGCTCCGGGTAAAATAGTAGTATACCGAAATCTTTTACGTTTAGAAGCACTATAAACGTCGTAATCAGATAGTTCATATACAATATCATCGGGAACTTTATACAAATTACTGTAAGGAATTACTGAGAGGAATTTATTGCGATTAGCCAGTGGAAAAGTTTTGAGGTCATTTCTGATAGTAGAGTTACGTAAAAATATAGAACCTTTACGGATAATTCTAAGAGTTTTATTGTGGGAGCGAGAAAGGAAATCCATAGTAGTTTTACAAGTGAAACACCAGATTGGAAAGGCATAAGTAACAATAGGCAGAATGCAAGCGGTATAGATAAGCATTTTGTTATGAATAGAATGTGAAGGGTTGCGTAGAAGAGGGTGATAGAGATTTAGAAATACCGGCGACCGTAGCAAGTATTATAAGGATATGTTTTTAAAAGGTGAGACGTTTGTCAATGATAACCTCCGGCTTTGCATAATCTGATCAGGGTATGGTAATATTATTGATAGTGCGTCTATTAGGTAATTTTGAATATATTTGTAAAGGAAGTAGGGGTTCAGTAGCATAAATAGTAGTGTCGTCCGCATATAAAGTAAGAAAAATAAGTAAACTAAGAGGAATATCATTAAAATAAAGAGAAAATAAGGTTGGGCCTAAAATAGAGACTTGAATATCCGCAGGTAATGAAGTGAAAAACAGACAATGAATTATTAATGCGAACGAGGAAATTACGATCGCCTAGGTAGGAGTGCATAAAAAGTATAAGTCCGGAAGGGATGTTAATCCGAATGAATTTGTAAATAAGGCCCTCATGCCAAACTTTATTGAAGGCCTTGGCGATGTCTGAAAATATAGCAGCAGTCAGTTTTTTCTCGTTGAAGTTTTCAGTAATGAATTCCACAAAGCGAAAAAGCTGTAGAGTAATCTAGAGTGTTTGGCTTTAAAGCCGGGTTGTACAGGATTGAGAATATTGTTATTGATTAAGAATTCATTGAGTTCGGATTGAATGACCCGTTCAATGATTTTAGAGAGAGAGGAGAGGAGACTCATAGGGCGAAAAATAGTTGGGTCATTAAGGTTACAGGAAATCTTAGGAATTGGAGTAATAATAGAAGTTTTCCAAGGTTTTGGAAAATAGCAGAATTTAAGGATGGAGTTTACAAGATGGGGAATATAGATGATACAGTTAATAGGAAGTTGTTTGAACGTGTAGCTGGATATATTGTCATACTCAGGGGCTTTACCGTTTTTAATTTTTAAAGTGGCATTAAAGTGGGTTTGGCTAGCGATGAATGGTTTTAGATAAAACTGATTTTCGTAAGAATTAGCAAGACAATCAGCATTTTTTTTATCTGTATAGACAGTAATGTTATTGACAGTTAAGGAGGTATAGGGGTATAATTATATTTCTTTTTTTTATGCGCCAAAGAGAATTATTTTCGCTAAAGATATTTTCGAGGAAGTTAGACCAATTATCGTGTTTTTCTTTTTGAATAAAATACTTTTATTGTATTATTAAGACTGTTAATAGCAGTTTTTATGATGGGGTCTTTGATTGGTTGAAAGAGTAGCCAGAGGATATTGCGTTGGTTGCAGACATTCCGAATATGAGTAGGAAGAAAAAAAGAGTTATAATTTTTTAATTTAGAATAAGTAGCATGCTTTTGGACAGCATTAATGAGGTTTAAGTTTGGACGATTGTTCGCCAGTCAATGTCGTTGAAATCGACATAGAATGGGTGGATTTCTAATTTTTTCTCACCTGATACGCCGTTTACAATAGCATTAGAAGCAGATGGATTTTGACTAGTATCATTATCTTGCTTTATGTCATTGGGAGCATTAACTCCAGAGAAGACGTTAACAAATTTATTGCTAAGACGGATATTAGCATCAGCCTCGGAATAGCTTCTTTATCCTATACGGGCAGAAGTGGGACTTGAGCTAATACTTTTAAGCATATTAAGATTCTCCATAACGTCACTTTTAATTAATCTACAGAAACCATTAGATAGAATTAAATTTACATTGTATGGCTCCCCTAAAACGGAAACAGCAAAGCTACATGAAGATCTTACTTGAGCTTTTAGATCATCTTTAGTAGAGTAGTCCGAGAGGAGTTGAAGTAAATTGATTTCAGCGTCAATAACAGAGAAGAATTCTCGGATAACCACATAGGCAGGTTCATGGTTCGTTGGAAAATGATTAAATTCAGTGAGAAAATCTACAGAATCAGTTCCGTCGAAATTTGTGCCAGTTTATCCATGAGAATATTTGCGGCCGTAGCCAATACATACAGTATACTTCGGAAACGTACCAACAATAGTTATAACTAATAAAAGCACTCAATACTTTAAAGAAAATCAACACACGTCTTGAGAGTGTGACTACTCAAAGCAAAATGAATTTCAACATAATTTAAAACTATTTTTTTTTAAATTAAACACACAGTAACATTTTTTTCCGGTGACTACCAAACATTTTCTTTTGCATCGATGGTAATGATATCGGGAGCAGTCCTCTTAGACAGTTTATGACAGTTCTCGACAGTTTATGAAGTTAAATGAATAAGCTAATGTTTTTAATGCTATTTAATCTTAGTCAAACGTTTATGAGATCTTACGACCATCGAAAAAGACAAAATTTTCTATATCAGGAAACTAACGTTTGGAATGAGATATAAACTTACACATCTATGTTTTTTGACGATTATGGCTCTTTTTATGAAAAAATAAATATCAATCATAATTTTTTTCAATTTGATTTATTTAATTAGTTTCAAAATTAAAAATATGTTTTTGAATCAACAAATTAAACCTAGTCATTATATCTCAGTCGGTTGATTTTTCTGGGAAGACACAAATTAAAGTTTGTTACATGCATTTAGCACTAGCATCATTACATTAGCATAAACTTTGAATTCTTCTAACTGTAGGAAGATTTTTAAAAAATCATGTAAACTATAACCTTTTCCGAGCTGCCTTACTCGAAGGTCTGAAATATGACATCAAAAGTGTAGTTTCCGTTTGAAAATTCGAAGTTGGTACAATGTTGTATATGAAAACTATTCCAATTTGCAAAATTGTATCCATATTCGGAAAGTAAACACATTTCACAGTCCAAGAGTACCTTTTGCATTTCTCTCTGTGGTAATATGGTGAAAAAAACATGAAGTGATGCTTTTTTCTTTTCTAGACTGTACACTAGTATTCTACTTGAATATATATTTTCTTACTAACCATTTTTAGTTGATTAATTTTTAAATTGGTCGTACATTTATAAACATATATAATGTATGTAATCATCTGTAAGGTCTATGTGTATGTATTTATCTGCAACTTTCAAATATTCTTATACAGAAAATTTATAATATATTATTTATAATATATTATTAATATATTATTTATTAATATATTAATATTTTTTTAATATATTATTATATAATTTAATATATAATGTTTATTAATATATTATAATAATATATTATTTTATTAATTTATAATATATTATTTATAAATCTGTGAAAAAAATTAATATAACATTGAAAATTTATATTGTAAATTTATGACAGTTTATGAAGTTAAAATAAAAAATTAATGCCTTTAATGCTATTTAATCTTAGGCAAACATTTACAAGTTTCTTCTTTTTTGTGTAATATGCTATGAAGGGGTGAAAGTTTATACGCACGATCATAAAAACAAAACTTAACGACCCGAACATAATAGAAGTCAGATTTTTTTTAATTTAATGGAATCTTCTTATACTTGATGTCGTTAAAGCTTCTTATGTGATTAAGATTACATTTGTGATTTTGCGCTTCAGTTTATTTTTACAGTTTTTTCTGAGTTTTATAACGGAAAAATATCTTCATTGACATAATTATTACTTTGAAATATAACAGTCTCTTTGTTTAATTGTAAATATTGCATGAAATAAATTATTCTTTAAAATTTATTACCTATTTTGTTTTCGAATCATAAAAAATAAAATATTAATTATTTGTTTTTATATGAGCATAAACGTTATAAAAAGTGAAATATAGATTATTTTGAACAAAGGGTTATTTATTTAGTTTAAACGGTATTCATTTTCTGAGATAAAAATTTCAGTCCAAAAAGTATATAGAGAGACAAGACATAAACTTTAATGGATTATTTTTTAACACAATTATTTCAAATTGGTAAAGTAATCATACAACTTGTATAAACTTTAATGTTTAATATCTTTAAAACTTCTGTAACTTTTGGTTTAGAACCATTTTGATTTTGAGTGTTTCGTATGTCACATAAAATTATGTTTTCAAAGCTAACGTAAAGGTTTTCCCGGAAAAGTCCAAAAAATAAATTTTTGTTCTCTCTGAACATTATTCCAAGAATTTTAAATGATCTTTAATTGTTATAGATTTAGTTTATTACTAATTATCTCATGTTTCTTTTTAATATTACTACATAATTTCACTAGTATATACTTAGCTACAAAGTCATTTTTTCCCTCATCATGAAAAATGTGTTTCCACTTAAGAGCCTACGCTAGTCACGGGAAGAAACGCTCCAGCTAATGTTAAGTCTATGGGAAGGTTATCGCGCAATTTCTCGTTCGCATTTTAATATTTTTAAATGATTTTTTTGCATATGATAGCTGAGGTCGATCTCTAACGTTGTTAGTTTTTACTTTTTCGATTTTGGTTACGGGTTTTTTTTATAAGCGGACATTTTCAATTTTGGAACCGGTTGGAACCGGTTCTGAAAGTGAAATTACTCTTATATAAAAAAACTGGAACCAAAATCGAAAAAATAAAAGCTAACAACGTTAGAGATCGACCTCAGCTATCCTATGCAAAAAAAAAAATCATTTAAAAATATTAAAATGCGAGCGAGAAATCGCGCGATAACCTTCCCATAGACTTAACATTAGCTGGAACGTTTGTTCGCATGCCTAGCGTAGGCTCTTAATATTAGAAATAGATTCAGAAGATAGTGCAATATGCCAATACCATAATGACAGAGCCAACGACCTGCGCTGACGATTTGCTTTTATAGCCTATACATGACTTTTAAATAAAAAGTTTACACACACACACACACACACACACACACACAATATATATAATATATATATATATATATATATATATATATTGTAATAAAAAACAATATTAATACATTTTACTCCTATTTACTTTTATTTCTGTTTTAAGTATCAATGCATACATTTAAAAGCACACTTATTTTATAATCATGAATGATTGTAAAACTGATTTTTTTAAAGGAATTTTATCATCCGCCCTTTTTTCTTTCACTTCATATTAACAAAAGCGTTGCCAGATTATATTTTACGATCTTATTTAAGAAGAGAATTAAAGAATTTCTAATTTTATTTCTGATATTTTAATGATTTCTTTTAAGAAAATATAAAAATAGGAATTTTTTCATTTATAATTTAATTAATAATTTAATATTAATAAAATTTAAAACTGCTAGAGAAATTTAAACAAAAGGCTCATATAATATATATTCAGAAAACAGATAATAAAATACACTACGTTTAATTCTTGAATACTATCTCTTGAATACTATCATAATTCATTCAGTATAAAATTTGGAAGTAATTAATAGATGGTTACTTACTGTTCATTGTTACACTCGAAAGTGCTTTTCAAATGGGAATAAAATAAATTTCCTTAATGACTAGTTGTTTACTCTTTCTAATTAATGAACTGAACAGTGAAAGAAACTGAAGATTAATCATGTGTGTATCATGATTAGTACAAGAATCAGAAATGCAATGAATAAATAAATATAAATTATCAGTGATGTCATTCAAAAGATCGTATTTAATATACTTTTCCATTATTATGCAATAATTTCTCCGTAAAAGCTTAATAAATTAAATTAAATATATTATAGTAAAACCTGAAAAATACACATCTGTATATGACAAAATTCTACCTTAAACAGAAAAAGTTTATGCTCTTGGTGAAAAGCAATATAATGCAACTAGCCGGTCTTCGCCCGTCTAACCGGTTGTTTCCGAGTGGGGCCCAGATATATAGTGCAGCGTACCGCCCTGACTTCGCTTGGGGCCCAGAAAGTGCATTTTACATAAACCAGAAAAATATAAGTAAAATATTTCAAATTAAAAGTATACGAAAATATCTAATAAGAATATAAACAAGAACGAAAAATCATGCGTGAAGCATAGATTATGTAACACTTTCCAACGCTTCCAAAATAATTTTACAAATCATACCGTTTAATAAGCTAAAAGATAACATCTAAGTAATCCGAATACTTTTATTCAGCCCTGTATAGGATCTATAGATTTGTATATATACTACATAGGATGTTAAATTTTAGTTCAGTTAGGAAACGCGTAGCACAGTTTAAAATTCTCCGTCTGGAGTTAAATAATACGGAAATGTGTTCGCGAACTTTTGTGCTTCCCTGTATAGGATATACAGAATTTATACACACCACATAATAGACAAAAAGCGAGTTAAAATTAAAATCGCGATCAGTAACTTAAAACGCACTTCCAGGAATTATTGTTAACTTACAGTAGAGAATTCTTTTGTGTGTCCCTGTAAATGAACGATGACTGCTGTACACACACTATTCTGTAGTAAGCCTCTTGAAATACACCTTAGTGATATATATATATTTCAATGCGTTTAAAATAGGGAAACATTATTTAAATAAACCGCAGACGATTTTTCTCCATAGACGTAATGTAACAGAATTCTTTTGACTGTCCCTGTAAAGTAACTATAAGTGCTATGCACACCCTATTCCATATTAAGCTTCGTCTAATGCACCTTAGTGATATATATAAATTTCAATGCGTTTAAAATAGTGAAACATTATTTAAATAAACCGTCAATGATTTTTCCCTATAGACCGCAATGTAACGGAATTCTTTTGAGTGTCCCTGTAAAAAAACTATAAGTGCTACACACTTCCGTTGAAATAGGGAACATGCTATAGATAACGACTATAACATATAAAAATTGCAGAGCAATCCGAGCATATTTACGGGAGTTAGAGCACGGACAGACGGACAGACGGCAGACGGCCAGACGGCAGACGGCCATACGGCCAGACAAACCGAAGTCATAAACACTTTTCAACTAGGTTGGAAAGTGTTAAAAATGATTAATTTACTAACAAATAGAACAACAAAACTCCGATAGTGTTTGGAACTTTTACACATGTGAATTTAATAAACTTTAAGTATGCAAATTTATAGTTTCTGTGTTATTTTAACGCATGTAGATTTTCAGAATATTTGTTCTGTTTTGAACAAAATTCTATTTTTTACCTCTGTTTAATATGACGTAAAACTTATGTTAATTTATTATAAAAAGATTACTTGTTATTTAATAAAATGTGTGTTAATAGTGTCGAATTGACAGGAAACTGTAACTATTATGAAAAAAAAAACAGCTTTCGAATAGATTTGTATAATACTGAAAGAGGTACTCAGAAATTACTAGACTTCTTTTTTTTTTTTTTTTTTTTTAAGTTTATCATTTAGTGAATTTTTTTTTTTTTTTATGAAACTTTTCCGGTTAAGACTTCTATTATCTTTATAACATATAAGAAATAACCTATTAATGAATGCCTACAACTTTAAGGGGTTACAGACGTTTCAAAAAATCGATTTCTTTGTGTAAACTTAATCCTTTTAGTGTGAAGAAATATGGGCAAAAAGATTTAAAGTGATATCTCAACTATTAAGAAAGATGTGAGGAAAAATGTTATCGCGCACACGATCTATAAAACCGACATCGCCGAAAAGATTCTACTTAAAGATTTTACTTCCTTATTGAAGCTGCAGAAGCCACAAGAGAGTCCAAAGTATGGCGTAAAAAAGTAAATTAAATGTAAGTTTATAAAAAATATATATCAGTATATTTTTTTCTCCTAATACTCTAAACTCGATTTTCTGGAAACTACATTTTTTAACGTAGGCAGCATGATAACTTCAACAATTTTCAACATTTTTGGATAAAATCTACGCTTATCTACGGATAATTAAACTGTCTAAGAGTCATCGAGCCATTATTTGAAAATTTCATTCTTTTATATTTTTTCATAAGTTTCAAAATCAAAATTTTAGATAAAAAATGAAAATTATTTTTTCAAAATAGCGATTTTTTTTTTTTCAAAAATTCAAACATTGGAGCCTATGGTCTTTAGCTACAACCTTATTTTACAAGAAGAAACTGAGATTTTAACACTCGAACGACGCGACGGTGAGAGACCATTTTATCAATAGAAAAAATGTCCATTCGAACCGGATATTTCTTCATACAATAAGTTAAATATACACCGCACAAAAATAAGTTAAATAAATAAGTTAAAAGTCCTAAATAAAAATTCTGGTATGAAATATTTTTATGAAACTTGTGTAAAATTTCCCGTCGTTCTAGTGTTAATAATTTTTTGCTTCTACAGGAAGTTAGAATGCTGCCAATCAAGCTCGGATATTGTGGAACAGGTCAAGGCCGCTGCATGTTTCCGACGTAATATGTGATCTAATTTAACAAAAAATATATTTTTAAGTACTTGAAGTAATAAAAAACAACGTGGAAGTATTAGTGTTTGAAATAATTTTACTCTCTTCCTAAAACAAATTTCCAAAATATGTCAATTTTTTGCCTCCGAATCTCTTAAATGAGGAAAATAAATCTCCTTCCCAATCTTCATTACCATCGCCTTTCTAATCCCCGAAGATTGTAATTAAGATCACTCAAGTAGATGCCAGTGGAAGTTCTCTACACTGTTAAAAATTTGCAACAAACTGTCCAGTCATTTGACCGTTTTTATAGAAAACAATTACATAACCGTAATTAAATTATATTCTGACCATATTATTGCACATATTATGGCCATAATAGGGTTAAATTACGGTAACGTAACCGTTTTCTATAAAAACGGTCAATTGACTGGACAGTTTGCTGTACATTTTTTACAGTGTAGAATACCAGAACAGTTTCTGGTGATTTGAGTGGACACTGCCATTTTCTATTTTCATAGCGTCCAGCCTTCCGATTTTCTTTTTTCAATTAAACTTAACCAAAAATTGTATTCCTTAAAATACATCAGTAAATAACTACATAAAAACAGGAGACATTTCATTAAATAATTTTTATAGTTTTAATTATTTTTATTCGACTCGAAAAACATCGGAAATTTGGCGACTATAAAATTGGCATCTAGATTCTCTTGTTTTAGAGGGAAAATTACTACTGTAGGATAAACTTTAACCTCCATTCATTTTATTTATTTATTTATTTATTGAAATCCGCGGTGACAATTGGACAGCCTGACATAACAGCCTAAACAACATTCAGTTATTTAGGAGGAGTGAATTATTACTTATTAATTTTTAAGGGTTTTCTCACTCTTTATTCCACTGCTGATTGTGACATACACGTGAATGAACAAACCACCCTATAACTCTAGTAAATAAACATGGATTTTCTCGTAATTTGTATATTTTGTTAAAGTTAACTACGGAAAATTTTCTACTAAAAATGGAGAGAGTAGAGTTTGTAGTTTGTTTATAGGGATACACAAATTCCGTTACTTTATGGTATAAGGGAAAAATCGTTTGCAGTGCATTTTAATGATGCCATGATATTTCAAACGTAACGAAATTGATATGCATCACCGAGGTGACCTACAGTATGCTTTGCATATCGTAAAAGGTGAGTATTATTTAAAGTTCGGTTACTGGGACACAATAAACCTCCATTATATTATTATCTATAGTGGAAAATTGTTTGCAGAGCATTTGAATGACTCACAATTCCTCTGCTATTGAAATATGAAATTACACTACTTGCTATGCATCACTAAAGTGTACTGCAATATGTATTCTATATTTTAAGGGCTGAGTAGTACTTATCGTTCATTTACAGAGACACGCAAACAAACAAATTCGATTCCAGAACTGACTATAAAATGTAATTGATGGAAGTGTGTTTTCAGTAGTGGTATAAGTTTTTAAACTAAACTAATTTTTAGTGTATTGCGTGGTGTGTATAAATTCTATGCATCATTTAAAAATCATAATTCTATATTTAAATTTGCAGGAGCGAATTCGTCCATTTTATCCGTTATGGACAACAGTTACTTAGAGTGGATTTTTACAGCGTTATATATGTCTGACACTTTATTTAGAAATCGTGTTTCATTATATATAGAATTGACATTTCTTAACAGTGTTCTAATTAGTTTTAGAAAGAAGCATTTCATAATCTGTGCCAGGTGCATGATTTTTCTTTCTTGCTTCTTTTAATTTATGTAACAATATCTAGCTAACGTAAAATATTATGAATATTTTATCCTTATACATCAACAATATATTCCTCAATTGAATACAACGAAACAAGGAAAATGCATCATGAATAGAAATTATGAAATTACAATTCATGACTACAAATGAATATTTTATCTTTATACATAAATAGCATATTCCTGAATTGAATAAAACGAAACAAGGAAAATTAATCATGAATGGAAACAATGAAATTACAATTCATGACTATGAATAAATACTATACCACCTGAAAATACTGCTCAACTTTACTTAAATTTTCAGAAAAATAATTTAAATTATGCAAAATATTCTTGACAAAGCAGTATTTTCACACTAATTAATAATGCACAATGACGTATGTAATTCCCAGAAAATTTCTACAACTTATTCATTCATTTTCTTAATTAAAGAATAGTTTAATCAGAATTCCTATGAGAATTTTCAGTAGAATAAATCTGTTCGTATAATAATACATTTTAACTTTTGGGAAGAATTAACTCAACATAGCTATTAATTAAAAATAGTTGAGAAAAAATAAATTTCATAGTGAATTATTTGCTACAGATGATTAGACTTAATCATTCTGTTTAATTAAGCTAGATTCCCAAACAAGGCTATGTAAATTTTAAGAAGAGTTTAATCACTTTCTAAAGACAATTAAAACAAAATTCATGATTCTTCAAAAATCAATCATGTAAATCTGAGATTCTGAACCTTTTAATCATTCTATAGGAAACTTACATTTACTCAAAAATAACCCATGTAATAATAATATGGCTAGAAGTGAAAATAACGATAACACAATATTGTCATAAATAAATGTATTAAATGATTTCTTTAGACTCAATTTTGTTCCGTGCTATGTGTATGAAAGTCTATTCAGAAGTTCAAAAATTGTATTTAATTACGTCAGAAGCATTTTTTATGATAAATATCACAGAACATTTTAAAAGGCGTTATTTGATTAAGTTTTACAGCATGTTTATATGAAATTATTTTTATCTTGAAAAATATATTGACCTTATATTATCAGTTTCTTTAAAATATTTTCCAAGATAAATGTTTTCAAGTAACTTAAATAAAGTTGTTAAAACTCGTGCTAACATTTGAAATAAAGAAATAAAAGATGGAATAATTTCACGTAAACGCCACTCCTTTCATACAACCACTCTAAATCATGCAAAACGTTTAGACGTTATTATTAGTTGAAAGGTACCAGTACGATTTTGAAAACGATGATTTCTGGCAGAATTAGTGCGGAAAATTTGTTTCCGGACAACACTGCAATTTTTTTATGAGTGAAAACTGAACTTTTGGTCCATAATTCGTAAAGTAGAGATTTTCGTAAAACAGTCGTGGTATCGTATTAAAATTTTTGTTCGACAATTTTACTTACGACTAAATATTTTATTTAATAGAACGGCGAATTTGTATAGCAGTACTAGATTCAAACCTGTGATTTGTTAAATCAAACATTTCTATCTATTTACTTTGCAATATATATTCATCAAATATGAAAGCCATTACCAACCACTTTGCTTAGCAAGTGAACTTTGTAGGTATAATTAGCGATAGCATTCAACCAGTAGTTGTCTAAATTAAAGTTATAATAATATGGCATATTATCAAAAGCTTATAAATTTTAATTAGAGTTTATAAGGATGAATTCGAGTAGCATGCATCGAGTAAAATGCTTTATAGTAATGAATTTTAAATCGTATTTAACACTTTGCCATCCTACGACATCACAATGGTGTCGTAAGTAAAGTAACTTAATTTTAATACTTAAATGCTACATTGGCACCAGAATTTTGGAATGAAAAATTCAATTTTATCAAGTACATGAAGAAAAGATTTTACTTATTTTCGAGTAAATTTGTTTCTAAATTCTGGTGTCAATCCATCATTTCAACATTTTACGAATAGAAGTATTTTTACGAGACACGCGGACAACAAAGTGTTAATAAACTTTATGAAACTGTGAAAATCTTTCTTTTTGAAGAATAACAAAACGAATTTAATAAAATATTAAATAAGTTAGAAAAATCCGTATCACCTTTTTAGGCTCATCTGTACTACTATATACACGATGACTCAAAAGTTACAAGGCGATTTCAAAAATTACTAACATTTGACTTAGTTCAGATTGTTTCTATTCCTTTTTGGACTTAAAATCTCAAAATTTTGAAGTTTTACCATTCAGAAGTATTCTATTGTAACAAAATTAGAAATGGTAAAAATTTACTTTCAAAACCCTCAGTCTATTACTCCACATAATTTTTTTTTCAGGCAGAGTGCTGTGTAACAGCAGAATATGGTGTAACTTTTAGAATCAGCTACAACATATTGTTGTGTAAAACGTGTAATTAAATCACGTGTTGTCATATCTGAGGTGAACTTACTAACATTAAAAAGTCTGCAAAGCCTAAAGTGCATGTATCTCACTGATAGAGTAAGCGTTCGTATGTTCAGCCAGGCTCAGAAGCCAGTCACAATGAGATAAAATAGGGTTTAAAGAAAAACAATTTGAATTTATTTTAATAATGTACTACAATAGAATCATGGACAGTTTTATACAGTAATCCGCCTTTTACGTTGTGTTTTGCAACACTAATAGCCGGACTTCAAGGTCTGACTACAGGAACTTTTACCTTATAATATGTTTTATTGAAACACAGAGGTTCCAAAAATATTATCGATTTCAAATATTATTTGGAATATCTACACTTACCTTCATTTTTTTGTTGTTGATCATTTTTAATATTTAATAAGTATTTTTTTTACTAGAATAGATGTTATTAATATAAAATAGTATTTTTTTATTTAGTTTTATTACCACTGTGAATAATAATGCGTCTAATGACAATTCTAAAAACGCAAAGGAAAAAAACATATTCAAACCAGACATTCATATGGGTATTCAAATTCACAGAAAATGGAAACGACTTATTTTCTGTTATTAAATTTAATCTAATAGACACTGTTAGTAAAACAGAAATAGTAAACGTACCATAACAATTTTTAACAATAAAATAAATCAATTAATAGTATTCCCAACAGACAATTTTATATCTGTGTATGAGACAATTATTGAAAATTTAATAGAAATAGTTTTATTGATTTTCCTATCATACTTCACAAAGATAAAAGTTTTTATGAAACGTTTTATGTTTTCAAGCGAGAGTATTTTTATCAAAATCTTTCTAAGTTCATTGTTTATTTATCTGCCAAGATATTTCCAATAAATTAAACAGCCAAAAATTCATTCTTTAAATAAATCCTCTGAATGCACCATATAGCTAAAAAACAATCCTGGGAAAATATAATTTCCAATAATAGTTAGAATAATATTTTACTTTTAAACCATTTTCATCTTGATAAGTGAATATCTAATAGTTTTAGCTAATGCAAAAGGATTTACCTTTCATAAAATAACTGAGATATCTCAGGGAAAAAATATATTAAATTTATGGTAGTGGAATAGGCTTGTATGTTTTATTAAATGAAACAAAGAAAATATTATATAAAGACACATCTAGGAATAGGAATTGTTCCATATTTTTATACTGCTACTATATATATATGTGTGTGTGTGTGTGTGTATAAATTCAAGCAGAACTTTTACAAATAAAACAAGCATATTAACAAACATGCAGAATATGTCATAAAAAAAAATTATTTATAAATGAAGATACATTTTGCGAAAAGTAAGTAAAGTTTCTAAACACAGAAATGAAAAAATATTTTAAAAATATTTTATCATTATTTCATTTCATTTTAAAATTTTATTTTCCTTATCATATTATTTTGAATATGAGATTAGTATAATTGTAAAAGAAAAATAATTCAAAGATTAATTATTGCATATTTTTTTCATATAAATTCTGAATTTAAATTTTAGCAGTGTCTACTAAATAAATATCCCTCTGAGAGATAACTAAAAATATTTCGTGGATTGTATGAAAACTTTAAGTTAGCTACATTTAATATCTGACCTCATGAACTCCCATATGTGACTGCTTATAAAATGGAGTACAAAGTGTCATCTCTACAAATGAAAGTATTCCATTACTTAATGCAATAAAAGAATCCATCCATCACACATTACCTTCACGAGCAGGGAAGACCGAGCGAAGCTCGGTCAAAATTAGCGTTAAGTTCCAATATCATGGACTCATGACCAAAATGACCCACTAATCAATTTTTCTCGAACATGTGACCGAGCCCAATTGTCTTCTCGTGCCCGAAATCCATAGGATATAAAATTTAATCAAAATAGTCTGAGCCGTATTTTATATAAAATTAGCTTTGTTCCACAGTGACCCAAAAATGACACACTAATTGGATTTTCTGGAACATGTGGCCTAGCTCAGTGATTTTCTCGTGCCCAAAAACCGTATGATACAAAATTTAGTTCAAATCGTCTGAGCCGCTTTTAAGATAAAAATAGCTTGACCCATAATGACCCACAAATCGAAATTTCTTGAACATGTGACCTAGCCCCATAATCTTCTCGTTCACTAAAACTGTAGAATACTAAATTTAGTTCAAATTCTCTGAGCCACTTTTAAGGTAAAAATAGCTTGACCCATAATGACCCATGACCAAAATGACCCACTAATCGAATTTTCTCGAACATGTGACCTAATCCCAACAGTCTTCTCGTGCCCGAAAACCATAGGATGCAAAATTTTGTCTAAATAGTCTGAGCCGTTTTTTAGATAAAATTAGCTTGACCCACTTAGACTCAAAAATGACCCACTAATCAAATTTTCTCGTACATGTGACCTAGTCCAATGATTTTCTGGTGCCCGAAACTTGTAGGATACAAAATTTAATCAAAATCGTTAGAGCCGTTTTTTAGATAAAATTAACTTTACCCGCGTTGACCCATAAATGACCCACTAATAGAAATTTCTGGAACATGTGACCCAGCCCAATACTCTTCTCGTGCCCGAAAATGGTAGGATACAAAATTTCGTCAAAATCGTTTGAAGCATTTTTTAAATACAATTAGTTTGACCCTGACCCATTATGTCCAAAAATGACCCACTAATCGAATTTTCTCAAACATGTGACCTAGCCCAATGGTTTTCTCGTGCCCTGAAACGGTAGGATACAAAATTTCGTCAAAATCGTTAGAGCCATTTTTAAGATAAAATTTGCATAACCACACACACACAAGATTTGCTCGTATTAGAATATATGATTTTGTGCTAATACATAAGATTATAATAATGATACATAAGGTTTATATTGTTTCGTAGTTTCATGGTAGTAGTAAATCTACTAGTTACAACAGTGCAGCGATTTAAACCATAATGTAGCATCCTTTAGCAATTTGATGTATTTGAAATGAAAGGAATTTGTATATCAAAATTAGAGGTAAACGATTTAAAATGTTAAAAAAGTGAAATTCGGAAGGACGAAAATGTTTTAGATATATTCTTAATTTAATCTGCAGCTGTATAAAACTTTACATTTTGAAATGCCCTGCTACGTTTTAGTGAACAAACATAAAGTAAAGAAGCCTTTAATTTGTTATTTGTTGATATATTACAAATGATTATTTATTGTTACTTATAAGAAGTTTGCTGAAACTTTTTGGCATTACCCAGTTAATATTACAAAATTAATGCTTTTCATACTACTAAATCTGTCTTAGAGTTTTACGAGTTCATTCCTATTTGTGTCATTAAAAATAATAGGTTAATCAGGTGAAAGTGTATATACCTGATGATAAAAGTAGGGCTTAACGACCCGAAAATAATTGAAGATAGGAACATTTTTTCATTAAATGGGATTTCATTACATACAATGTTCTTAATGTTACTTTCTTTTGTGATTAAGATTTCGTTCGTGATTTTGGTACTTTATTTTCTTTTTGTCATCTATCTACGTTCTTTATAGTGGCATATGTTGTACGGTAATACAAGGTCTTTATTCACCTAAATATTTCTTTGAAATTAAAAGAAAGGGCTGTTTGATTGTAATCGATTAATTTGAAGCGGATAAAATAAAAATAATCTCTGAAGTTCACTACAGCAATTTGTCATACTTGTCGTTGCTGATTTGTAAAAAGAAGACAGAAAATACACGGGAGTAAAATCCTATTTTCTCTCAATATAATGAATAAAGAACACCACTATAGTTTCGAGAGCAATTAATTATCAGCTATCTTCATCAGATGTTTTGTAGCAGAGAGTAGTTAACCTGATATGAGTAAAGTGGATTCAAGAAGGGGCTTATAATTCTTTAATCCGCCAATGCGCAATTTGAACTCCAGGTGAAACGTTTTTGAAAGTATCTCTAGGCTTAGATTTTAAGTGAATATGTACCGTGGTGTCTGTATTGCGATTCAGAAGCGTTTATTTAATAATAGAAAAAAACCCATATCTTTCGGATTTTCTGATATGATACCATAAACTTTCAGAGTTTTGTACTTCTTCAAACAAGCAAGGATTTCAGTTGATCTTCTTTTTTGGGGGGGGATAAAAATGCCAAATAATCAGCAAGTGTCATACTTGTTTTTGTCTGAATTTTAATGTTGACTAAATGTGGGTTGATATTTATAGGATTTTGAGAGTTTGAGTAATTTCTGTTGCAGTTATGCGATCTTGAATTTGGGCATCAATTACTTGATAATATGAACTTTTCGATAAAAAACGTTTTATTACTCTTTTTTTAGTGAAATCAATACAATACAATCTGTGAATTTGTAAAAAATAAAGTTAGTTATAGGAGTTGGAGGGTTAATCTATATTTAAAAATGAAAAATGGTAAAAGGAATGGTAAACGGCCAGTAATAAAGGTGTTAATACGAAATATTCTAAATTAATTTACTAGAGAAAGTGGGAATATAGCCAAATACACCGCACAAATGCAAGAAGAGATATAAAGAATACCGAAATATTTCTAAATCACTGACAAGACTGCAATAACGAATAATGAATATAAAGAAACAAACGGCTTGAAAGAATGTTTCAGTTTTCAATTCTATATGTTTTTCATTACCAGTTAATATAATATATTTGATAGTAACCAGACATTCGCTTTACCGTGGATTTCGTTCTAACGAAATTCAATAAATGTGATGTTTTGAGTCTAACATGCATTTTAGTAATGTAAAACATGACATATGGGACCTGTTCAAGGCTTAAAAAAAATTACTGTATTTTATATTTATACATTGACCAGATGCATATTTTACAAATTAGTAACTGACATTTATACTAAAGTCGATTATTGAAGAAGACGCATCAATAGAAACTTACGAGAAGAAAAATTAAATGATAAATAAAATGGTAAAAATAAATTAAATAATTAAATATTTTAATAAGTGATCTGATCTACCGAAAACGCTGTTATTGCACTATAATGCAATGATACTTTCAATATACAAGGGGAATTTCCTCTACAGATGTTACAGAAAAAACTGGTTCAGTGTCTGATAATGGGAAACATTTTGGTTATAGGTGGCCTTAACGAGATAAAAAAATGATCTTCGCAAGATGAAAATTCTCAAGTATATATTTCATCCAGCCGATCCACTGTTTCATGCACAAGAAATTTGTTTCGATATTTATAACGTGTATTTAATATAAAGAAGCTATTTATGTATTTTTGTATACAAACATAAGTAATGTATCTAATGCATATAATTAGTGGCAATTTTTTAAATAATTATATAAACAAGCATCAAAGCCCACGAAGTTTCTGAAGCGTAAATTGCACCAAGATTTTTAAAAAAAGCGCCAAGGCCTCTATAGCGAACAAGTACCGACACATGTTTTCTTTTCGGTTTGAAGTTGAAAATTATCTTAACACTATGTCGACATAACACTATGTCGGTGACGACTATACTCGATACCAATTTAGCGCGTTTATGTATACAAAAATTCAACTAGGTTTTTTGAGCAGTTATCCTCTATTGTTATTAATCACGGAATGTCTGTCGTTAAATAAAGTTCTTCCGGCCTGTACCGGCAGGAAAAGATAGCTTTCATATTCCATGTTTTTAAATATGTAACTCATTTTACACAAACACCCTAAGCTAAAGTGAACCCGATTATAGAAGATTCAATCCCGGTTTTCGTTAATACTGAATTTTGATGCGAATTTATGCATGAAAGTTACAGCATAACAAATGTCAGATTGTTTAAAAATATCAGCTATCCTAGAATTTCAAACTGCCATTTCTCAGCCATTTTTAAGGTAAAGCCAAAATAAAAAATGCTTTGGAATCCTTATATCACGAAGTAACACTTAACGGAAACAACAAAAAATATAATTTTTTCGTAGATCTTTTTGAATTTTTAAAAATTTAAAAATTTTTAACTGGCCGCCATTTTGAAACAAGATGGCGGATGAAGCTGACCGACGAACTCGGTTGAGACCTTCGTATGTCATGTACACATGATCAGTCACATTCATATCGCTTCATAAATACGAGAGTTACAGCACAACAAAAATCAGATTGTTTCAAAATGTCAGCCACCCTAGAATTTCCAACTGTCATATCTCAGCCATTTTTTAAGATATAGCCAAAACAAAAAATGCTCCGGAATTCTTGTATCCTGATCTAACACTTAACGTAAACAACTTTTTCATTATATAATTTTTTGTACATCTTTTGGAATTTTTAAAATTTTAAAAACTTAAAGCTGGCCAACAAACTTGGTCGAGACCTTGGTATGTCCTATGCAATACTCAGTCATATCCAAATCGGTTCATAAATAAGAGAGTTACAGTATGACAAATGTCAGATATATAATTCTATACTAATAATATATATATAAATCAACATTTGAAGGGAGGGTGGTTTTGGGGTCTGGGGGACATGATCGAAGAAAATAACCAAACTGGGAAAGGAACCAAACTTTTCTGGAACTGGTTTCCTCCGAACGGCTGTAATAGGTAGCTTTTAGTAATTAAAGCTACCAAAAAATAAAAAAATATATTGTTAATGAATTCTGGTAGTTATTTTGCATAAATAAAAAATAATTTACAATGATATTAAATGGCATTAAGACAAAAAATGTAAAGAAAACCAAGAAAAATGCAATCAAATTTCGAGAGAATAAATAGGAAGATATAATTAGGAGTGACACTTGTGAAACTGTAAAATTTTTTCCATTATTACAATAGATAATTAGCATTGCTAAAAATTGTTTTCATGTCAACTAGAAGCGCAAATTTCGATAACATTGTGTGAACTGAAATTGCACGAGTGAGACGTCTTCTGTGGTATTCAGTATCCCACAGAGTCTCATGCAGTGTGAAGGAGAAATTATATTGAATTTATTTAGCCTAAATTATATTTAAATACAAATTGTGTCACAGGCATGATACTTTTCGCTTTCAAGCAGTGTCAGACATCTGTAATTGTTATTCAAACATAATCGTGTAACGCTTTTCCACCGCCACCCGTTTCACCATTGTTTTTCAATTTATCAAGTATGCAAACGATATTAACTTGTGAACATTCGACAAAGTGTGTAATTTCAAAAATACCCCTTCCTACCCTTCAACTCATTGAAATTTGCTTAAATCAGCAGCATTACCAATTACATGCACGGTTATTGAACACAACAATAGTTAACTATCTATGTTAGTCCTTAAATACCATTTTTGACCGGTGTCGCGTCAATTCATCTCGCACAATTCGTCGCAGCGTCAATTCGTCGCAGCGTCAATTCATCGCAGCGTCAATTCATCGCGAGCTCAATTCGTCGCGAGCTCAATTCGTCGCGGCTCAATTCGTCGCGACGTCAATTCATCGCAGCGAAAACGCACAATTCATCGCGGAACAATTCATCGCGCACAATTCGTCGCAGTGACAATTCGTAGTGGGCTCAATTCGTCGCGACGTCAATTCGTCGTGGTATCAATTCGTCGCGACGTAATTCGTCGCAGCGAAAATGTCTTTCAAGGCTATTATGATAAAAATAAGGATAATTTAGTAAAATTATTTAATGATAATTTGTTTTTTAGATATACAGAATTATAACTAACATTTTAAAGACGATTTCGGAGGAATTTTTTTTATAAGTGATTTTTTGGGGAAATTGTTTATTGTGAACATGACAGTTTAATGAATAAGAGCAAGTCATTTCTTATTTAAATTAGAGATAGAATAAATATTGCTTTAGATAACCGAAAAAATGGCGAAGGATTTAAGATAAAATCACCCAGATCAAGAAAAAATGACGAATAAAAATGCTAGAATAAAAAAATATATATATTAGTTGACATATGTGTACACAGGGTACAACCCCCCCTTCCCTTATATTTGAAAGAATTAGGAAGTAAAAAAAGTATTGAGAGATGTAAACATAAAATACTTTTTGTGATTGCGATTGAACTGATTGCTGCATGAATGCAATTTCATTAAGTAGTAGTTTGGTTTTATAAGTTTTTTCATTTATTTCATCTATACTAATAAAAGGAAAGTGTTTGTCTGTCTGAGTTCTGTGTACGTGCGCGCGAGGACAAGCGAAATCTACCGCACGTAGAAGTCTGAAAATTTGGGTGTGGATAGTCCAAGGCAGGTCCTACAGACCTGACGCTCAGATTTTTAATATTTTAAGAACTAGGGCCCTTTTAAGGTTTTTGCATCTAAATTGTTAATAACTTGCCCCATATTCATCTGATCTCCCTTCTTTTTGTGGGCCTTCCTTCATTAAATTTCCCGCCCATTTCTACATTTCAGTTAGGACCCGATGCGGTGTTGACTTGAACCTTTTGTGAGACATGCATTTCCACCCTCTCAATGCGTAACTTTTTAGTTGAGTCTTCGACTCCATAACCCGGGCCAACACCTTCATATTTTTACTGTGGCACTAGGGCCCTTTTTTAGCATTTCTTTCAAATTTTATTCTAATGATTAATTTATACCCTATGCTTAATTTCGACTAATTGAAGATCTAAAGCGCTACGTACTAGGATCTTTTAAGATGCTTTCCTCTTAAGGTCTTACTCAAAACTATTATTTGGCCATTTTTGGGACCTCTAATATAGCTCCCTTAAAAATCGACTGATCCACTAGTTTTTTTTTTTTTTAATGATAACTTTTTTGGACTTCCAGCTACTATATGAACGACAAAAATATTTCTCGGACAAGTCCCGGGCCCCCTGGGCACTTTAAAATGTTTGTGCCCTAAGTTATTAATAATTTGCCCCATTTTTCTCAGATCTCCTTCGTTTTTGGTGCCTTCTCTCCATTAGGCTTTTCTCTTCATTAGGCTTTTTTCTTAAGACCCGGGCCCCCGCGGGACTCGGTATAGGGGCACCGTTGAAGTTTTTGTTCCCTAAATTTTTAATAACTTGCTCCTTTAAATACTATTTTTTTTCGTTTTTGGTCCCTTTTCTCCATTGAGTTATTCCTACATTTCTACATTCCAGTTAGGGCCCTGGGGCCCGACTTGAGGCCTCTTGAACTTTTTGTGTGCTATGCATTTTTCACGCCCATAATTTTGTCACCCTCTTACTAAGCGACTTTAAAGTTTAGCCTTGGATTACTCTCCCCGGGTCACCACGCTTATATTTTTATTGGGCCTTTAGGGACTTTTTTAAGCATTTCTTTAAATTTTGTTCTAATGATTAATTTATACCCTATGTTTAATTCTAATTGAAGTTCTAAAGCGCTAAGTACCAGGATCTTTTAAGATGTTTTCCTCTTAGGCCTCTTAGGCCTCAAAACTAGCAGTTAGCCCCCTTTGTTAGCTTCCCTTAAAAATCGGCCGATTCACTAGCTTTTTTTTTTGTCTGACACTTACTTAGGACTTCCAACTACTACTTGAACGACAAAAAAATATCTCGGTCCTCAGCTACCACCAATTTTGAATATTAATCCCCTTCTTGGGCCCCTTTATGCAGCTTCTTTTAAAAGAGTCATAGAAGCTTGAGCTCTGGTCTGGTTATGGTTATTATCACGGGCACGGAAAACACCGGGTGGGTCACCTAGTTAGAAAGTAACCCATAATTTTATTATATTTTAATTATTTTCATCCACTAATGCTGCTTGTTGTATTCAGTAAATGTTTCCAATTTATGATTTTTTACATTCTTCTATAGAAGAAAGTATTGTAATCGAACTTTATTTCACCTTCCGGTTTTCGATGGATTTACACATTTTAGGGGTCAGAGATTCCGAAAAAAAAGTTTTTACAAATTGTCTGTCTGTCTGTCTGTCCGTCCGTCCGTCCGTCTGTCTGTCCTCATTGTATAGCCATTTAAAGATTACAATTTCAAAAAGTTGTAAAAATAAAATTAGAAATCCTAAAAACTTTTTCCGTGAAATGTTATGTCTTGATCCAAGGATTCTATACCATTTTTTAATTTGCCTCTATCTTAAAAAATGGCTGAGGTATAGCGGTTTGAAATTTTAGGGTGGCTGACATTTTCAAACAAGACAGCAGAATTTATCCATCAACGGGTTTAATTTATGAGTTTTAGTTAACATGATTTCGGCAAATTTTCTTTCATCTCCCCACTCTTTTTCTCCCCTATACTGAGTTCCAGGGGGCCAGGGTCTTAACTGGAACGTAGAAATGGTGAAAAGCTTAATGGAGATAAAGCCCCAAAAACGGAGGATATCGGGTAAAAATGGGGTTAATTATTAACAATTTAGGGCACAAAAATTTTAAAGTGCCCAGGAGGGTCGGGACTTGACTGAGAAAATTTTGTCATTCTTTTGTAGTTGGAAGTCCTAAAAAGTTATCAGTAAACAAAAATGTAGTGATACATTTCAGACACGTTGTGTTGAAGAGGCCGACCACGTGCTAACACGTGGTGACGTGATCACAAGTGAAAAAACGCAAAATATAAATATTAAAATGAACCCAAGGTCTCACGCTCGCTATTATTTTAGCGATGGACTAACACATTAATTAAAAGAAGTAAAAGGAATTCTCTCACCCATTTCTAGCAGGAACGATGTGATGCACACATGACTGATAATACAGCACACTCATTTTAGGAAAAACTGAGACAAAAAGCCTTTTTGATGGTAAAAACAAGAGATGATTTATTCATCTATAAAACTCTGCATAGGTGAGGGACTCCGGTGACATTGTGTACTCCATGACTGATGGAATTGAATAAGATAAGATCTCCCAAACTACACTGAGCACATCCTGAACATAACTGATTTTAACATTAGCGCGAAGTGCCGAGCCAGGGTTGCCAGATTAAAATTTTCGAAAGAGGCCAAATATCTTCTGAAAAGGAGCCAAATAGGGCCAAACTTTAGCATAATAAAGCCAAAATAGAGCCAACATTTAAATCTTAAAATTCATACGTTACACATGGGAGTTTGGGGGGGGGGATATGTGTTGCAATTTTTATCTTTTGGCATTTGGCTTTCATTGCTCTTCTATTCCATGATTATATATCTTAGGGGGAAAAAAGCAATTTGTCTTCAATACAAAATTTCTTTCATTTTGTATTTTTAAAGCTCAATTAATCAACAATTTTATTATAAAATGCTTAGCTAATATAAAATTTCTAGCTAAGTTAAAATTACAGATATAATTTTACTTTTTATTTTCTTTCGTCTTTCTTTCATCAATTATCTCTGATTCCATTGCAAAAAAAAAAAAAAAAAAAAAAAAAAAACTGTTATTAATTATCTTAGTTTTTCTTTATGAATTAAAATAAATAAATAAATAGCTGAATAAGACTACAAAGAAACTAATTTATCCAATAAAACAGAATAAGAATTAGAAAATTTCATAAAACTCTAAAATTACTTCTTATATGTTTTTAAGAGGAATTTCACAAGAGCTTACCTGTTTCATTTACAGAAAACTAATTTAAAGTGTTACATTAAAATATAAATGGAATCTTTTTTCAAGTAACAATAAAAATAATAACAAAATTATATAAATTTAATTACTTTATTATACATTTAAACACAGCATAAATCATAATCACAAAACAGCATACTATTTATGCATACACAGTAGAAGAAATATAAATGTTACTTACAAAAAGTCTAAAAGTTTGTCATCATCGGTGGTGATAAGGTTAGTATTGCTATAAATTTTACTACTAAATGAATCCAGCATGTCAGTAGAAGGCTCGAAAGTACTGCAACATATACCTTTATTTTGGAAGTATGTGCGAATCCTGATAATCGATTCTAACATATTTAAAGAAAGCTTATTTCTCACTTTAGTTTTTATAAGACATAATTGGGAAAAAATTCTCTCGACTTCAGCATTGCTGATTGGCAATGATAGACAATTTAATGCATAATCGGCCAATTCACGGTATGGTTGTTTACTTATTGCATTGGTATATTTTTTAATTTTACTCCAAAAGAGTACTGTATTTTCTCCAGGGAAAAAATCTTTAAAGATTTCTTCTTCTTTCCATACATGTAAAATGATTTTCCTGTATTGTGACTCAACTTCTTGTGAATTATCCATTAGATGGGGTAAAGGAAGTTCATTGAAGTTTATTCTGTCTACTTGGTTAAGAATTTTATTAGGTTTCAACCAAGACATTCTTTTGAAAATTTCCTTATTATGAGGTAAGCGATCTTTAACTTCCTTTAGCAACTCAAGTAGAAATTCATGGCATCTTTTCAGCAAAATATTTACTGCATCAGCATTGCTATTGTGCTCTTTATATTTCAATAACTCATGAGAAAAATGAGCTCCGAAATCAACATCATTTATTTGCAAAAGATTACCTTCGTGACTGTACAGTCGTCTCTCTAAAGACTGGTAGTGAATATTTAATTCTTTTACCAAGTTTTCAGGTTCGACATTTTGAGATTGAAAAAGAGCATTTACTTTTTCAAATTCTTGAACTATTGGACACAAGAATACGAAATATAATCGATTAATGTCATCCTGAAGCATGTCCGAAATCATTCGAGCTTTGTATCTTGCTTTTTGTGTGGCACTTCCGCTTTCCTGTTGGAAAAAAGTCTTCAACTCAAGCCAATTAACTAGGATATTGTAAATTACAGCTCCCCTTACTAGCCATCGCGTGCAAGAAGTCTTTTTAAAAGGCAGAGGATTGCCAACTACATCCTCATCAAGATTTATTGTTTCAGAAAGCATTTTAAATTTTTTTCTTCTTTCAGTTGATTTTTTAAACCAAGATGGGATTTCTGTTAACAGAAATCCTAGATGAGAAGGTAAAATTTCAAATGACTTTTTCACACATAATGCCAAACTGTGGCATATACATTGCATTTTTATGCAATTAGGCGATTCGTTGACTATTCGCGACCAGACAGAGTTATTTTTTCCAGTCATATTCCTAGCACCGTCTGTTCCAAAACCTATACAGTTCTTGAGCTGGAGATTAAATCTCAGTAGCAAAGAGCTCAATGCATTAAAGAGTGCTTCACCAGTAGTTTCTGTCACTGATACCAATCCTAGAAAAGCTGATACAATGCATTCATTTGCAACACTGTAATAAACAACACAAACACAAACTTTTTTTTCTGTAGTGATGTCAGTTGTTTCATCCATAATAATGGAATATTTTTTATCTTTCAATTCATTGATGAGCTCTCTCTCTATGGAAGGTGATATAACTTCTGTTATGAGCTTTGAGCATTTTGTTCGATGCAACTTCATTTTTTCCATTGTGCTTCCTTTAGAATTCTTTTTAATTACTTCACTCAAATGGTCAATGGATGAAATGGAGCAGTGACAACAAACGGATGCTGTTAACTGCAGCTCAGTTTTCTTTAACTCAAGATTTTCTCCAATACTGATAAAACTTGTAACTTTTTTCTTGGCATTAGCTCTTTTTTCAAATTTCAGATGACTGGTCGATCTAGAATGTTTCGATATTGCACTTTTTTTTGCTCGAAGGCAACTTTTACATAATTTGCAATATGCTCCTTTTCTGTCGTCTTCCTGCAGCCATGGGAATTCTGTTTCCCATTCCGGTAAATATTTTCGTGCTTCATCATAGCTGACTTTCCATTTAGATTTAGACATTTTATGAAGCTTTGTGTATAAACACAAACTCAATCAAAATCTGATAACTCTTATAGTTACAATTTTAACTCCCAAGAATATATGGAGACATTCAGACGAAATACTATTAAAAATCAAAGCAACTGTGTAAATCAGATTAGTAATCAGTTCAGGGGTTCAGGCAGATCAACGTTATTATTTTCTCTCACATGGATTCTATTTACTTCTTTCCCGCGTCTCGCCTATAATGTACACAAGCTTACGCTAGAGTTCCCCAGATTCTGAAATCACGTGGCCTGCTATGCTGCAGTTTGATTGGCTGAAAATGAAGCTGCCACTGTAGTATATAAAAAATAAAAAAGGGCTGATTTCTTTTTTGATTTGATTTTATTTATTTTTTTTGTCCTTTTTTAGAAAAGCAGGACATAAATTTTATTTAAAACAAAACAAAAAAACATTTGTGTGAAATTAGGCCAAATTCGGGGCCAAATTCCCTACGAGGCCAAAAATAAAATCTCGGAGCCAACTTCTTCAGTTTGGGGCCAAATTAGCGAAATTTGGCCTCGAGGATGCCAATCTGGCAACCCTTGCCCCGGTTGCCCTTGGCGATAAAACCCGCGATCGTCCAATAGCGATGCGCAGAAACGGAGCGAGCTCCGAAAACACGCCAACTGTTGGCGCGCGCCAAAGAGCGATGAACCTACCGCAACGCGTTCCTCGGCGAAGCATGTGGAGCACTTTTGCCGGATCGAAGGAACGCGAGAAGCGGTGAGCCGATGACGAATTCCCCACGAAACTGCCGCGATATGCATCGACTGAAATGCGAAATATCGGAGTTTGACGAAAGTTAAAATGAGAAAGAAACAGCGTTGGCAGACAACGGATACGTTAAATTAAAAATAATTTAAAAACGCTGATACGGGGATAATTAAATACTGAAAGAAACATATTAAAATTAATAAATTTAGAGATTTAATGGGAAATTGAACACGTGCAATCGTACACATCGCGATTGCGCTAAAAATGTTGCGATTACATCGTGACATATTCCCCCGCAAATGAAAAATTTGTAAAATTTAGACTGGGAATGAAAAATTTGACTGGGAAGCGACCATTTTACATGGGCGAGAAAAATTTGGAAAAAGGAAAAAATTTGAATGTGAAGGAAAAATTTTGCAAAATTTAAAAAGAGGAATTCGAAGCAAATTTAGCAACAAATACGAATTTTGACTATGAATGAAATTCCAAAATTGCTGAATGTGGGAGTAAAACGAGTCACCAGAGAATACACGGGATTGACAAAGACGACTATACAATAAGTCGTATACACAGTAAATTTCTGTTGTAAATGAAATAAATACAGTAATATACACATAAAAAAAACAGCATATTATTACATAAATTCAGTGATACATATTACAAATTACCTTCTGTGAGACAAACACAATTTCATAATTAATTTGACTTATTAAGATTAACAATTATACTTCACCATTGGTAAAAAAAAATTCTTTTAACAATTTAACAATCTAAAATATTTCAAAAGCATGACACAATTAGTTAAATGTAAATTCGTTGTAACACTAATTTTTTTTTTTTAAATAATAAATAGATTAACACATTAATTGATAAAGATGTCACAAGAAAAATACATTATGTGCACTAGTAAATAATTTTTGAATGTGAAGAGACCAACTGCCATTGTTTTGACAGTGATGAAAAAATTTAAACTTTCCAATTATCAAAAGTTGAAAACCAAGAGTTAATTGCAAAACACTTTGGATTGCAATACTTAAATGAATGAGTGAAAGGAAGTAGAACATAATGCTAATGATTAGCAAATGAAACAACGTTCCAACTATAAGAATAATTAAAATGGAACACACATGTACAGAAGTACAAACTTATAAAATTATCCTAACAAATTTAATTGAATAGTTACTGAAATGAATTATTAAAAGTACAACTTGTAACCTGTAAGTAAACACAGTATTCATACATACTTTATAAAGCCTAAGCACACAGTGAATTGAAAACAACTCCATATCATGAACATTGAATGGAAAAGTACGAATGCATGAGACACCATTGTATAACATTACACGATTAAAAATGTGCAAAAAAAATTATTTGACTCAAAATTATGAGACAAAACCATTGAATAAATATTAATACCTTGAAAAGGATGTTATGAAAATGAGGAAAAAATATATATGTAAAATTGCAATAAGAGCAGGTTGAAGTAAAAATAAAATCCATCAAGTAGAAAATTATTGGTAAAATGCTGTAAGAGAACCCATTGTTTATACACCATAACCTAAAATTTACCATCATTTTTTTTTTTTTTTTTTTTTGTAGTTATTCAAACCTATATATACATACTTAGGTATATGAACATATCCTTTTGGGATAGTTGTTGTAAATGAAAAATGCAAGGCCTTACGAAAAACATAAATGCATAATTAGCTTTTCAATATTTCAAAAATTTGACTATGTGTACACATTGATTGCTTTGCAATTTATACTTAGCAAAGGTATGATTGTTCATTAGGTACCATGGAACAAACATATAAGTGCAAAGAAAATAATGTCAAGCACTTGAACTAAACACATAAAAATACACAAAAGTTGAAAAAACAATTAATAAAGGGCTAGCAAAAATTATAAAAGGGGGAGTTGCAACTCATGAGTGATTTAAATAAGGGCTAGGGAAATACACAAAATACAATTATAAGAACAGTAAGAAAATACAAAAAAAAAAATCTGTCAAAAAGACAGGTGCCAATCGAAGATATAAAAAATATAGTTGAATAAGTAAAGATTTGCACGAAATATACAAACTGTATATCTCAACCTGTTTGTTATATAAAAAAAATTTGCATGAGAAAATTATATAAGTTAAAAAATCACCAATGAATTACACAAAAATAGATACAAATAATTTAAATAATTGGTAAAAATTGTTAATTTAAAATAAAAAAATACCTTGAGATAAATAAACTTTACAGATGATTATGCTGGAGCCACATCAACAGGGAAAAGGAAAATTGTGATAGTATGCAAATAAATATTGCATATGTTAAATATTTACGATAATTACAAATTAAGATGCTGCAAAAGGAGTTCTTTAAGAGAACAGTTCAGGAATGTTATTTATGTTAGGACTTAATCTTGCAGAGTTCAAGGCAAAGGTGAGTACTTGTAGATGAAAACAGTTCACGAAAAAGACAGAGAAATTGCAGTTAAGATGAAACACTAGCTGGAGCACACGTTACTGGTTCAGGTACGAACTTTTAAAATTGTGAATAAATTAAGGAAAAGCAGGGATGAGCAGCGGTACATGCCAGAGGAGAGTTTACAAAATGTCATGAAAGATTCATAGCAGTACCACTCCATTGGGTACTATGCACTCTCTCTAGCACGTACACATATTTCACAAACGGGAAAGACTTGGTCACACCATGTAGAAAAAAAACTGTTGAATGTGGAGCAGACACAAAAGGATTGGGTTTAACTATTTTATAAGGCTTGAGCTTAACCTAAGCCTAACTTTTGAAACAAATAATTTAAAAGACTCACATGTGGGCGAAAATGCCGGATGGTCAACATTAAAGTTCCGTTTGTAGAACTGATTATTTGCTATACAGTTTTTGCACTTCGGAGGTTTTGTGCAGTGGCCTGGTTCATGTGCTTCAGCACACCAGGGACATGCACGTGACTTTTTGCAAGAACTTGCAACGTGGTTGAAAGATTGGCAATTATAGCACCGGATAATACGGATAAACCGTTTCACGAAAACGTTCTGTTCACCAATTTTCAAAGTCTTGCAGTTCACAAGTAGTGTGGCGATGTTTGCTGGCACTTGAAAGATGTAATTGTAGTTGTTTGATTTTCTTGATTTATTTTTCTTTATGAAATTACATGAAGGGGTAAAGCCAGCAGTATCCGATATTGCTTGGATGATATCAGGGATACTATATTTCTCGTCAATGGCATAAATGATGATTTTAGATGGCTTGGAGGATTTGTTAAACGAAGAATTAGAATTACTAGAAGAATTTAATGTAGAATTGTGAGCCTGAAGAGACTTTACTGCAGGGGATTTTAAGGTGGAATTTAATATGGAGGTGTCATGTTCACACCTATGAACACAGGGATCCAGCACTATAGGAGCACAAGCTGGGGTGTTGCACGTCTGTGTTGATGCATCAGTAGAAGACGGCACATTTTGCTGCAGGTCCTCAACCTGGGTAGTAACATGAGAGACTTCAATCTTCTTGTTCATTTGCATTCGCTGTAATAATTTTGTATTAAGATTTTGAAGATTGTCTCTTTCATGCACTAGGCGGGCAAAATCTGTTTGCACCTCTTTGAACAGAGATTTTAAGGGCTCTATTCTAAAATTGAATACATTTAGAAGCTGCTTTTCGATTTCTGGCAATGCCGGGTTACTTACACTGCTGTGTTTCTTGATTTGATATTTTACATCTCCTTCCACCGTGTTGGATAGGTCCATTAAGATGGCTTCAAAACAAGTGAAACCTGGGACTTTCTGCCACGTCGGATTAATCATGCCATTTTGCACATTCATGTTGGTGATTGAAAAACTTTAAACTTTTGATTAAAAAAATATATAAAAAAACTAAGAAATTTAAAGGAAAAAAAAAGATTGGCACGAGTTATGCCCTGTCAGTGCATCAGTACAAGAATATGAGAGCTTTGCATGAAAAAATAATTTGGCAATGATAAACACATTAAAGGACTTGATTAAATTTACAGCCAGAAAAAATGATGAAAAAATTTTTTTTTTTTTTTTTTTTGAAAAATTTACATTCCAAAAGACTTTTTTTTTTTTTTTTTTTTTTTTTTTTTTTTTTTTTTTTTATGAATTTAAATTTTAACTGATTAATTACTACATTCTATTCTATAGCATAAAAAAATAACTTTAACGATTGTACAAAATTTTTAGGGTGAGAGTTTAAGTTTTTTAGATTTTAAATTTTAAACAAATTGAATTTATATGGGAAAAAAAAATAGTCCACGCTAAAATTACGACCTGGATCTGAGGCACCATATGTAGTGACATATTTCAGACACGTTGTGTTGAAGAGGCCGACCACGTGCTAACACGTAGTGACGTGATCACAAGTGAAAAACCGCAAAATATAAATATTAAAATGAACCCAAGGTCTCACGCTCGCTATTATTTTAGCGATGGACTAACACATTAATTAAAAGAAGTAAAAGGAATTCTCTCACCCATTTCTAGCAGGAACGATGTGATGCACACATGACTGATAATACAGCACAGTCATTTTAGGAAAAACTGAGACAAAAAGCCTTTTTGATGGTAAAAACAAGAGATGATTTATTCATCTATAAAACTCTGCATAGGTGAGGGACTCCGGTGACATCGTGTCCTCCATGACTGATGGAATTGAATAAGATAAGATCTCCCAAACTACACTGAGCACATCCTGAACATAACTGATTTTAACATCAGCGCGAAGTGCCGAGCCGGTTGCCCTTGGCGATAAAACCCGCGATCGTCCAATAGCGATGCGCAGAAACGGAGCGAGCTCCGAAAACACGCCAACTGTTGGCGCGCGCCAAAGAGCGATGAACCTACCGCAACGCGTTCCTCGGCGAAGCATGTGGAGCGCTTTTGTCGGATCGAAGGAACGGGAGAAGCGGTGAGCCGATGACGAATTCCCCACGAAACTGCCGCGATATGCATCGACTGAAATGCGAAATATCGGCGTTTGACGAAAGTTAAAATGAGAAAGAAACAGCGTTGACAGACAACGGATACGTTAAATTAAAGATAATTTAAAAACGCTGATACGGGGATAATTAAATACTGAAAGAAACATATTAAAATTAATAAATTTAGAGATTTAATGGGAAATTGAACACGTGCAATCGTACACATCGCGATTGCGCTAAAAATGTTGCGATTACATCGTGACAAAAAGCTTAGTGAATCGGTCGATTTTTAAGGTAGAGGTCCCAAAAGGGGCCAAATGATAGTTTTGAGTAAGACCTTAAGAGGAAAATATCTTAAAAGATCCTAGTACGTAGCGCTTTACATCTTTAATTAGACGAAATTAAGCATAGGTTATAAATTAATCGTTAGAATAAAATTTGAAAGAAATTCTAAAAAAGGGCCTTAGGGCTTCAATAGAAATATGAGGGTGGTGGCTCGTTGAGAGGAGTCCAAGACTCAACTTAAAAGTCACGCATTAGAGAGGGTGAAAAATGCATGGCACACAAAAGGTTCAAGTGAACAACGCATCGGGTCACAGGGGGCCAGGGCCCTAACTGCGATGTGGAAATGGGGGGAAAGCTTAATGGAGAAATGGCCACGAAAACAAGGGTGATTGAATAAAACCGGGGCAAATTATTAACAATTTAGATGCAAAAACCTTAATAGGGCCCCAGGGGGCCCGGGTCTTAAAATATGAAAAATCTGAGCCTCAGGTCTTGAGGGACTGCCTTGAACTATCCGCACCCCAAATTTCCAGACTTCTACGTGCGGTAGATTTCGCTTGTCATTTCGCATACGCACACAGAACTCAGAAAAACAAACAATTTTATTAGTATAGATGAAATGAATGAAAAAACTTTTAAAGCCAAAATATCATATAATGAAATTGCATTCATGAAGCGATCAGTTCAATCACAATCACAAAAAGTTTTTATGTTTACATGTCTGAATATTTTTTTTACTTCCTAATTCTTTCAAATATAAGGAAGAGTGGGGGGGGGGGGTCCTCTTTTGTACCCTGTGTGCGCATATGTAATTTTTTTTCTAGTATTTGTATTCGTCTATTTTTCATGCTGTGGGTAATTTTATCCTAAATCTTTCGCCATTTTTTCGGTAATCTAAAGCAATATTTATTCGATCTCTAATTTAAATAAGAAATGCGTTGTTCTATTTCATTAAACCTTCGTGTTCTCATCAGGGAAATTCACAATAATAAATCACATATAAAAAAAGATTCCTCCATAATTGCCTGTAAAATGTTAGTTACAATTCTCTAAATCTAAAAAACAAATTATCATTAAGTAATTTTACTGAATTATCTTTATTTTTATCATAATAGCCTTCAAAGACGTTTTCGCTGCGACGAATTGACATCGCGACGAATTGACGCCGCGACGAATTGACGCCGCGACGAATTGACGCTGCGACGAATTGTGCTCGATGAATTGTTCCTCGATTAATTGTGCGTTTTCGCTGCGACGAATTGACGTCGCGACGAATTGACGCTGCGACGAACTGTCGCCGCGATGAATTGACGCTGCGACGAATTGACGCTGCGACGTATTGTGCGCGATGAATTGTTCCGCGATGAATTGGGCGCGACGAATTGACGCAGAACCATTTTGACCTTGTCGTATGCAATATATATGTTCATATGTCGAGCATTTTATCACAAAGAAGGGTTTTGAATAATATTTTGGCTCATTAGATCATACTAATATACATTTTCACAAAAGGATTATATTCTATGGCTCTAAATGCTTCTTAAACCACAATAGAGTTTCAATTACGCTTATCTGGCTGAAAGTAGTGAAAGCTCTTGAAACCATTATGACAAAAAATATTTGAATTCATTGAAAAATAAACTTTAGATAAACTTAATGTTTTTTTTTTATATTTCTTAATATTCAACTGCATATAAATGATTAAATTTTAAACATTATTTTAATAATGACTAGCTATCCGCCCGGCGTTGCCCTTACCCGAGATAATAACAATCTCAGCGCAAGGCGTTAATCCCGTCCCTCCCCATACCCTCAAATATAACGAATAATTTGTTCAAGAAAACCACCTTCACCTACATTAACGCGATCATTAAAAAAATAATTACATTTTTCTGATAAATAGAACATAAGGAAGAAGTTACGCTAAAATATCCGGCAGATTACAACACTTCCCATCCTCAATTTCAGATCTATATCTTAATTAGTTATCTAAATTTTGTTCATTAGTAAAAATTGGCAATTATTTCCTTTCATTTTCGCAAACTAAATGGGGGATCGGCCAGAGAAACAAATCTCTTTGTAGTTCAGTTTTTAATGAAAGCAGATCCCTGTCTGAAACTGTCTCGGATTTTTTTTTACTGGCGCCAGCAGATTTTTAGCAGTTTTTTGCATAAATTAAGAAAAATTACCGGCCGAATTTTTCAAAAATTGCATAGACGGATACAGAATTTTTTTTACATATGCTCAGAAATTTTCAAATTAATATCATAATTAGTTTTCTTAAAATTCGCTAATTAGTAAAATAATTTCGAATCGTTCATTTCCGCTTCCAAATCCACAACAACAGTTCTTTTCTTTAGCCATTTTGATTTAAAAAATGGCATTTTCAATGCGATATTTAATGATATTCTAATTAATATCTAGAGTAATTATCAAAATATTAAAATTCTGAGACTCAGGTGCACATGGTCAGACCTTGGACTATCCACACCTAAATTTCCAGACTTCTAGGTGGGCTAGAATTTGCTAGCCATCGCCAACAGACACACACACACAGACACACACACACACACACACACACACACACACACACACACACACAGAGCGAAACTTTCTTTTATTAGTATAGATATTCTATTTAGATATAAATCAATTTATAGCGAAAGGTAATGCTTGAATTGCACGCTTTCTGATAAAAATTCATTTGCATACACAAGGTGTCCGAAAAATCATTCTCTTCCTTAGTATAAAATTTATACATATCCACTATATATAAGACAGACACATGAATTTTGTGCCAAAATGTTGGGAAACAAACCAAGGTTTTTTTTGTTGCAGGTTTCTGTAACGTGGAAGTAGTGCAACAGTATCAGTGCCAATAAACCGGATGGCAAACAGAGAACTGGCTGACTATCAACTTCAGCTGAAAAAATGGAAGAAGTGAGACAGCATTTTATGTAAAGTCAAAAGAAATCAGTGCTCACGGCCTCACATGAATTACAGATACCAAAAATGTCTTGTTATACCAGAGAACAGACTGGCCTTTTTCTTGATTTGCGAACATTTCTGGTTACCTAGACATTCATACTGATACACTACGGATACCGGCAACATAGAAACTTGGTTATCTTTCTAACATTTTGGCACCGTTTTACATGTCTATCTTATTTATAGCGGATATGAATAAATTTTGTAATCAGGGAAATACTTTCGGACTACCTGTAAGTCTTAATGACTTAGCAGGGCTGTCAAGCGCGGCGCCCTTTGAAAGTTTTCCTGGGACCCTTTCGAACGTTTTCTGTCATTAGCTCATTTTAATCAAATAAAATTCCATTTTAAAGGATTAATTTTTCAAAATCAATAACATTTTATATTTTTTCAATCGTAGTAGTGAAGAAGGTTTTTGCCTCCTTTCCCAATCATTTTTTTATAATGGTAAATGCAACTCTAAGTTTCCTGTTTTTTTAATTACTTTTACATGGTGTTCTTGAATTGTAGAGACCTTATGGTTAGCACTGTGCGATGTATGTGCATTGTATAATATAACACATGTGTGTATAACTGCCACTACTACAGTGAGATGCTATTGCTGTATATTTCTAATCGCATGAATAAAGTTATACTTTACTTGGTTAAATTAAGAAATATTTGTCTTTTTTATAGCGTATGCATACAATTTAATCACATTAATTACACACAAAATTAATTATTCTGGAAAAATCATTACTTATTTGGTTTTATTTTTATTGCGGATCTTAAACGTAAAATATTAATCATCTCTATTTTTATCATAGTTTTATCATCAAAACTAAATTAATGTTGGAAATGTTTTTAATATTTAGTTTAAACGACTTACATTTTCTAAACCAAAAACATTAAAAATACATATATATAGACATAAAATTTTACGTTAACGATCTTTAAATTATTAGTCTGTAACCCTATAATTAAAATATTTTAATGATAATTTAAAATAATGTTTTCTAAATTTAATTAATTCGGTATATGTTGTGGTTTTTGTTTTTTCATATTTTAAGAGAATGTGTCATTATATTAATATGTTTTAAAACATTTATTATATGTTTTAATACATGAGTTGGAAGGCGAAAATAACAAGAACGAAATATCATGCGTCAAGCATAGATTATGCAACACTTTCCAATACTTCCAAAATACTTTTACAACTATTTACTGTTTAATATGGTGAAATAAACAAATTGGAAAACGTATAGCAGATTTAAAAACGAATTTCAAGAATTATCAACAATATTCGGAAAAATTTCCGAATTATTTTGAGCAAACTCCTATATGATCTATAGATTTATATATATATTACATGGAAAGCCAAATTTTACTACAGTAAGGAAACTCATAGAAAAGTTTAAAATCCCCCTTCTGGAATATCCGCCAATAAACGGTTATGCTAGAGATCTTTTCTGCTGCACTGTTTACAATCTGTAGAATTCGTATAGACCAAGTAATAGACAAAAATTGTTAAGTTTAAAAACGCTCTGCTCAACTAAAAACGCACATCCAGCAATTATTGTTAATAGACAGAAATTTAACCGAATTCTGTTGTGTGTCTCTGCAAATGAACGATGAAAGCTATACACAGCTTCTTGTAATACGCCTCAGTGATATATATTAATTTCAATTTGGTTGAAATAATGAAACATTAAAAAAACCGCAAACACCGTTTTCCCCATACACCGCAATAGAGCGGAATTCTTTTGAGTATCCTTGTAAAAGAACTACAAGAGTTATTCACACCACATTCTAGAGTAAGGCTATTGTAGTGTACCTCAGTGATATATATCAATTTCAATATGTTTGAAATAGTGTAACATCATTAAAATAAACTTCAAATGATTTTTCCCGATAGACCATAATGTAACGGAATACTTTCGAGTGTCCCTGTAAAGGACCTATGCGTACTACATACTTAATTTTAAATACCGAACATAAAGTTGAATAACATATATCAATTGCAAGACAATCCGAGTATATTTACTCGAGCTGGAGTTTGGACAGACAGACAAACCGAATTCATAAACACTTTTTCAACAGTGTTGGAAAATGTTAATAATAATACATAAAATGGAAACCTAATAAAAAATTTTAAACATTTAAAAATCCTTAGGAAACTTTTATCTCAGTTTATTAATTTATAAAATACTAAATACTTTTTTAACATAGAAAATATTCACTATTAAAGTAATTATCGTAAATAATGAATAAATTTCTATAGATAAATTAATAACAAACTCCTAATTTCTGGTTTTTGCATTAACTTATAACAGGTTTCTTCTTTTATCAGCCATCTTATGATGTCGGGTAATTTTTGTAAATTTCCTAAACCGAATGAAATATTTTTAAAAAGCTTAGTTAATTTAATATTTCGATAGGTTTTAAAAACTTTGTCTATTATTAGAATGTGAATTTTAAAAAGAATTTATTTCTCAGTGCATTTCATTATTAATAAACATTATCATTCTAATCACAAAAATAAAAATATATTAAAATAAGACTCAAACGTTCTCTCGCAATAATTTGGTAGTGATAAAGTTAAGAATATTTTTTGAAAATATTCTTAATGAAACAGATTATTTAAAAAGAGTTCGTAGAGTAAAAAAAGTCATGAAAACAAAACAAAAAATAAATCCCATTTGATCATTATGTGTACACATAACTTGAAGTCCCATCCATAGAAAATATTCATATAAACTAATTTTAACTGATCGGCAAAAAAATAATATTTTTCCTCATGGCGAAGGTAATATGTGAATTATAGATCTGACATTCCTGAACATAAATATAATGTCCAAATTGTTCTGCATGTATAATTTTTTCGAGAAATATTTTTCTAAAATTGAAAAATAATGACTGATTGTTATATAAATTTATAATGGTAGATAACTTTAAAAAACACGAAAAACGTATTTTCACTGTCTTAGATAACAAATCAATAAAATATATATAATGAAAATATATTTTGTTGGATGTTGATGATATTTTGTTGATATTGATATCGATATATTTATGATCTCGTGCATTGATCCTTTCGTGCCCCCCCCCACCCCCCGCTTTCGTGTCGAGCAGTATATACTTAATTATTCTAATTTCTTCTGCCTTTGTGTCTTCGCTAACGTTTATATACATTTATTTATAGATTATTTTATATTATTCTATTCATTTTATCATTTACACAATTTCCACTCATGATATAGTAAGACATAAAATATATTAATATTAAAAGTGTCGTCCTACCTAAAATAAAAGGCACGTGATACAGTAATTCATTGTCATATTTTCATTTAGTGTGGTGAAATCTATAAGAATAAACCATTAGTTTTACAAGGAGTATTTTGGTGTTTACCAGTGTTAGAACACGGTATACATTGAATATTTAACATGTCAGTATTTATAACACTCATTAATATTACACCGCAACTACCGTAATTTCCACAGAACAGAACTTCTGCAATTTAGACAAGCATTTGTTACATATGCATAGTTTTGAAAAACTTTCCATGAAAATTTTCAGTAGAATAACTTTGTAAATTCATTCACGTGATCATATGTTTAAACTTTTGTGAAGAGTTTACTAAAATAGCCATAGTTCACCATACTGTAAACATAATTTTCATATTGAAATGATTTTCTAAAAGTGATTAAATTCAAAAGCTCTGTTTAATTCAACACATTGCCCCAGTCATCATTTTATTACTTTCTTCTATGTGTACAAGAAGAAAGTACTGGATTCATGAAAATTATCGATTTCCCGTTTTCGAAATATTTATACTTTTTAGATGCTACTGAACATGGTTTGATTGATTTTAGAAAATGTCTGTCTGTGTGTCATTCGATGTGTCTGTCTGATGGTATGCTACACAAATATTGTGGGCGCTCTATCTCAAGAACTAATGTCTGGAATTTAATTAAACTTCAGATTAAGTTAGACACTAACATGCATGGGTGGTAATTAGGTTTGGGTAGGGGAGCTTCTATGTTATGTTTTTTATCATTTCTTTAATAGCTGTATTTCAAGAACTAATGCACAAAATTTCATGAAGATTCATAATCTGTTAGATTTCACATAAATTGGTGCTGCTTAGCTTTGGACGTATACCTCCCAAAATGGGGGTTCTACTATGCTGTGATTTTTACGATATCTGCAATAGCTGTATCTCCAGAACTAATGCAAAAAAATCGGTTACCAGGACTCATTTAAGCGATAATTGCTAGGCTTGCGTCATCAGAAGGTGTATGAATTTTTAAATTAAAATAATTTTTAAGTGTGTTGCGTGTTGTGTATAAATTCTATAGATCATTTACAGTGCTGCACGAAAAGAGACACATACATTACCAGCTATGGATAACAACTGCTAAAAGTGGATTTTTGTTGCGTTATGTATGTCTTAAATCCTTAATTCAGAATTTCATTGTACATAAAAATGAAATTTCTTAACAACATTCTAATAGTACTGGAAAGTATTTCATAATCTATGACTGATAGACAATTTTTCGTTTTGTGATTTTTAAAATCTGCAACATCTACTAATCCGAAAATAGAATGAATATGTTATTTTTATACACACCAACAGTATATTCCTCAATTTAATAAAACGAAACAATGTAAACGAAACAATGAAACGAATCATGAATGGAGACAACGAAATCAAATTTCCTGCCTATGCATGTATGTATGTATGTGTGTGTGTATTTGTGAGGGAAAAACGAGCAATACCTCAACACGATTGGATAACTTTATTCACGAGCTATGATGATGGGTGATATCAGGAGTTTTTATCAAAGGCTTGGTGTAGCAGGTTTCTTTCGTTTGATGAGAGAAAGCAAAAGTGCTTGTCTATATACTAAAATCTGCATACTGAATCTTGTTAACTCACTATCCATTCACTTATCCACTCACTCCAACTATCCATTATTTATTTTTCTCTAAGTGCAGTATATATGTTCGTTATCGTATTCAAATCTAGTGTGCTAAATTGAAATATTGCGATTATTTCATTATTTGCTATTCCTATATATGCATGCATATAGTATATATCACCTCAAAGTACTGAAAAACTTTATTTAAATTTTCAGAAATGTAATCTAATTATACTTTAAATTTCTTGACAAAGTAATGTTTAAAACACGAATTAATAAGGCAGAACGACGTGTATAACTCCCAGAAAACTTCTACAACTTATTCGGTCCTTTTCTTAATTAATGCATAGTTTAATGAGAATTTCTATGAGAATTTTCGATAGAATAAGTCTGTTCGCATAATTATACGTTTTACGCTTTTATAAGTATTCACTCAAAATAGCTATTAATTAAACATAGTTTGTATGAAAAAGAGAGTTTTCATACGGAAACTATTTCCTATAGATGATTACACTTAATCATTCTGTTTAATTAATCGAAATCTTAGTCACGATTTTGTGAAATTTCGAAAAATATTACTCTTTTTCTAAAGACGATTGGAGCAACAGTAATAACAGTTCAAAAACCAACTATATAAATCTCCGTTTGCGAATATTTTAATTATTCTAAGAAAATATTCTCATTTACTCAAAAATTGTCCATACCTTTAATATAGAGGTAATTAATGAAATGGCGAAAACAAAAAATCGTCATAAATTTACTGATAAAATAATTTCTTCTCAGTCAATTTTATTCATACATAAAACTCTAGTCTTACTCGAATAGTTTTTTAATTAAGTCAAAAGCAGTTTTTATGATAAATATTACACAACTTTTAAAGCTATTATATAATTAAGGTATATAGCATTTTTTTTCATATTAAATGGTTTGTGTCATTAAAAATATATTGACCTTAAATTATCGTTCTCTTTCTGTAATTAAAATATTATCTAAGTAAAAAAGAGGAACTGAAATAGAGTGTTAAAATGGGTTATTACCATTTCAAAAAAAGAAGAAAATGTTGGTTCAATTTTAGGAACTACCCCTCTTCCTCCCAACTCTAAATAATGCAAAAGTTTTAATATTAGACGTTATTATTATCAATCGTTTAGTACCAGTGCCATTTTAATAACGATGATTTGTCACTAAATTAAAGAGATTGGTATATTCTTAGGTAGATATACATTTTTTAACATTTAAATTTCAAGTATTGGTTGAAAAGGAACAATGTGTAATAATGCATAGAGTTTCGAATAAAAATCGCGATATCATACTGAAACTTTTTTCCAACAATTTTTAGTAATAATAAATATTTTATTGAATAGAATGGCAAATTTGTAAGGCAGTACTAGATTGAAAGCTGTGATTTGTTAATTCAAACATTCCATCTAATTACGTTGTAATAGATATTGATCAAATATCAAAACCATTAGTAAGCACTTTGCTCTGCAAATGAACTTTGCAGTACTAATTGGCGATACGATCAGTATTTCTCTAAATTAGACATAATAATATTACTCATAATTTCAAAAGATACGAATTTTAATTAGAGTTTCTACGGATGAATTCTAGTAACATATCAATATACTAATGAATTTGAAACTATACTTAATGAACTTTACCAAACTGTAAAAACCTTTCTTTTTGAATAAAAAGAAAACGATTTTCTTGATACATTAAATAAATGTAAAAAACTGTTTTATATTTTTAGATCCATCTGAACCCGTATATACAGGATAACACAAAATGTATAAAGGGATTATAAATGTTTATAACATTTGATTTAGTTCATTTTGTCCCCCTTTCTTTTAGATTTAAAATATGGAAATTTTGAAATTTTATATTACAGAAATGCGCAATTGAAACGAAATTCGAAATGGTAAAAATCTACTTTTAAAACCAACGGTCTATAACAAGTGCAAGATATTATGCAGGCAGCGGTTTAAAATTGCATGTGCGGTTTAGTAACAGAATGTGGCGTAACTTTTAGAATCAGCCATAGCATCTTGTTGTGTAAAACGTGTAATTAAATTGCGTACTGTTATACTTGTGACAGAACACAGTGGTCTCACTCCGGGCACACCTAATTTTAATTCCAAACTTGCATTCCACACCAAGAATATTTAATAAAATTTAGTTTCTACAATGAAAGCTTAAAATAAGTTCTTATTTTCGCAAAAAGTCGCTTGTAAATTCCGGTGCCAGTCAGTAATTTCTCATTTTACGAACATACTTTGTCTGTGCCGGAAAGGGTTAAAACGTCTGAAATGACAGTTAAACAAATATATACAACGGATAGAGTAATTTTTTCTATCTTCAGGCACCCCGCAAAAGAAAGCTACAATAAGATAAAATACTTTATAAAAAGTTTATTTTTACATTAAAAGGAAAATATATATATATCACTGGAAAAAATGGAAATTATATTATTTCACCAGCAAAGAATCATGATATTTTTATACTACGAGTAATCAGCCATTATACTATGTTGTTGCAGACGGACTTAAATGGGTGACTACAGGAGCTTTTACCTTATAATATGCTTTTTTTAAGAAATAGACGCTTAAAAGTTCTTTTCGATTTAGAATATTATTTGGAACATCCACTTAGTTTTCTGAAAGTGGCGTTACATTTGGTTCAAAACCTTGTATACTATAAACAAAACATGTGAAACATTCTTGAATTTTTAAAGAAACCTTTCTATCTCCCTCAATAGACGTGCTAAGGATGATATCCTTACACAAATGAACGTAATTGCTCTACAATATCCACATAGCCATGTGCGGAAACTATAGATAATTTCAAACAACTAGTGTGATCCCAAATGTTATTGTTTTCTTCTAATTTGTTATTCGTCTAATTGCCCTCGTGCTAAATATTCACTGAAAATAAGAAGAACATGTTATTTATATTCCGGAAGTTGTAGAAGAATTCATAATGTACTTCTCAAGATATTCACAAAACGTCTAAAATCGAGAGTGTCCGGTAGTTTTTGACCATATCATCAGAAAACAAAATCAAAGATAAATTAATTTCTACATGAAGATACATTCTTAGAGCGGTAAAAAAGTTCCTAAACATAGAAAATTAAAAAATGTTTTGCAAAATGTTAGCATTGTATTCCGTTTTATAATTTTCTTGTCCATATCATACTATTTTAAATATTAGTTTGATTGTAAATCAAAGGATGAATGGTTATTATTATATAAAAAAATCTATCTAAATTCTACATTTAAATATAATCTATGCCTTCTAAATAAGTATTACTTTAAGAATTAACTAAAAATGTTCAATGGATTGTATCAAAACTTCAAGTCAGCCACAGTAAGTATACGACCCCATGAGCCATCTGTGCCGATTTGGCATCTAAAATACAAAATGACGTCTCTACATTTGAAAGTATTCCGTTACTTAATGAAATAAAATAAGCTTTACATCAGATATTACCTTAATTGTTTTGCTGACCCATAACAAAGTTTACTTTGTTTTGTACTTTTATGGTAGAGTGAATCTACTGCCTTTAACAGCACAGCCATTTAAACCATAATGGAGCATAATTTATAACATTTATGAAAAGAAGAGAAAATGAATATTCGATATATCCTTAGGTATATTATGTATTTAATCTGTTACTGGATAAAATTTTTAATTTCGAAATTCCCTATTATAATTGATTTTTTTTTTTTTGCAGTAGCTTGAAGCGAATTATGTTTTAATGAGTTGTATTCATATTTATCACGATCCAATTACATAAGTGGCTGCATATGTAGAGATCATTTTAACGTCTGCTGATTTTTTCATAACATTATGGACTGAACATTATATCTTTTCATTCTTTAATATATCTTCATTCTTTACTAAAATATATCAGATGTTCTGTATGTAAGTAATTACTAAAGTACTTGATCTTAAAAAGTAAAAAATATACATACTTGTAAATTCCTCACTATATTTGTCTTGAACAACTGAATAGTTTTACAAGTGATGGTGCCAGATAGCCTAATATGTATGAATTTTAACAAAATTTCTATTTTTAAAATAATGTTTTAAGGGGTATGGGATATATTTTTGGAATGTAACTCCATATAAAATAATTTTGTGTATGATACAATAAATAAATACATATTCAGTTTTAAGATATAGATATAATCTATAATTTCTGATAATATCATGTAAAAATAATAAGTAATTAGAGAGGTATTTTGCACAAAATTTTAATAAACGCATTTTGAGATAAATAACTTTAAATTAATGTTTTAGTATCTTTATATGGTATTATTTTTGAGTCAGTAACACTTAAAGACACTTTTAGAGATATATAACCTTTAAAAAATAAAATCTTCTATAAATATCTTACATAAAACGTTTTTTTAAAGTGGATTACCTATGAAAACTGATTTTAAAACATTAAAAGCTCTGCCTTCTTCGGATAGCTTTAGCAACATTTTTAGCTTAATAGGTTTTTCAGGTTGATGCACAAATAAATTCTTACAATACTAACAAGCTCCAAAAAAGGCGTTTAGTTTCTTTGTGGAAAGAAAGGAAGACGTACTCTTCCTTTCTTTGTCGTCGGAAAAAAATAATTCTTTAGTTTTTAATGTAAGAAAAACTCAGCTGAATGTTTTATTTATGCAAACCTTAAGTGATCGCAGCAATAACCGTTTAATAATTTTTTAAAGAGAATAAATACCTCATGCATTTTTATTTATAACTGGCGTAATTTTAAGAATGTTTAATACGATTTCTTTTATAATGCTCAGAAAATAATATATGCCAATTTTGACAGATGGAATTTTTTGAATATTTAAAAGTCGCACGCCCATCCCATTCAGCTAAAAACAGTAATCTTATCTTGTATTTTGTATTTATTTATGTATTTTCCTTTTATGTATTGCAGAGAAATCACAATTTTTTTAATTAATGATTATCTACTGCGATTGAAATTTGAGCTATGCTGTAAAATAAAATGCAATTATAAATAAAACAGTGCTGACAGACGGCCAATAAAATTTTACTTATTTAGAGGATTTTGGACAAAAACTTGAAAAGCTTCCCATTACCACCAACCTACTTGACTCACTCGAAAATTACATTATGTCTAGTTGAGTATTTCCAAGTTCTCGTATTTGAGTAGTGACAGTTTGGACAGAATCTTCCAATCTGAGCGTGTGCATTGTGCGTATGTTGTCGCTCCCTAATTTATAAAGACAATGTCCTGGCTTGAACTTACATAAGTTAAATGCAATTTTTTAATATTCTTATTTGTTTTGATAATGGTTTCGAACAACCCGAAATATGTCAACACTATAATAAAACATTTTTACTGTTTATAAAGTTTTTATTTTACAATTTATAGCAGTTAAAAGATATATATTATTACAAGGTTTTATAATTTGTCATATATTTAGATACGTTAAATGTGTATAGCAATAAAGCGTTGTCTTAAATAGCGCCCGGTTGTGCAAAACCACTCTGGCTAGAACATCGAACTGCCGCGTAATAAGTGAATAAGAAAAATTGGCAATGTAAAAAACATGAGCATTTTTGAAGAATTATAAGCAAGCCCTGGATTAACAAACAGTCAATGGAAATTGCTTTCATTTTTTGTCTTAACATTACTTCTTCTTATTCCCTTTTTATTATTGTAAAATTTCGATTTTTTAAATGCAGAAATTAGATACCCCTACTCACGAACTATTCCTTTACGCATATCCTTCTGAATCAGCAAGATGTTCTTCAATTTCAAATATTTTAAAGTATACCTTAATTAAGCTGAATTTTTATTTTGGAAACAGAATTTCCTTATTGAGTATAAGGAACTTATACTGCAAAATATCGTTTTTGAGTTTATATGGTTTTTAGAGATAAATATTCATAGATTATATTTACTTTCAAAAGATTAGCTTTCCCAACTTAATAATTAAATTATTTTAATATTTAGAATAATTTGTAATTTTATAAAATTTTTAAACAGGTAAAATTTGAAAATAGGTACTAATTACGATTATTATCTTTAACTATGGAATATATTTTGTATATGTGCTGTGATTTGATGTTTAGTGTATGTTTTTCATCTTTAATTGATGCAAATATATTTTCATTCTAAAAAGAGGAATTCTCTGTATTCCCGAGCTTTTCGAACAAGGATATGGCTCACAAATGGTTTCCCTGTAATAGCTTGTTCTATATGTGACTTGAATATTTTAATCAACGGATAATGATAATAAATAATAATTGGCTCATTAAAAGAGGTCAACACAAGTAGTTCTTTATACAACTGATTAAGAGATGGTTAAGTGTAGTATTGTAGTCGTACACTCAAGCTGTGTACACTCTTTGCAATTTTCAAGGAGTCTGAATTCCTAATCATCTCATTTATTTGTAGAATTTGTAACGTTTTTCATAGATTAAATAATGCGAAAAATTCTTTTACAAATTTGTGGTAAAACTGAATGCACCCTGTGAACGTACATTTTTAGAAAAAAACAAAATACAATGAAGAAAAATTCGTCTATTACAGCTCATTTTAGTGTTATTTCAGACTCATATATGTTAAAACAGAAGCCTGTCAATGACGAATATCAGTAATCTTGAAGCGCAGGAACGTGCCAAATTAATATATATATGCTATTGCAATGGTTATTTATGATCCGATATCTTGATCATCTTGAGAGACTATTAATGTATTTATTAAGGTTATGGTAAAAATATATTTAAAAGACAATTTATCAGCATAAGTTATATCATCAAGCTCTACGATAATTTTAAAATTGGTACAAATTAAATTCTTTTCTCTAATTATCGAATATATTTGGTATATGTGTTATATGTGCTGTGCTTTGATGTTTAGTGTATGTTTTTTTCAATTGATGTGAATATGTCTTTGTTCTATAAAGATGAGTTTCTTGGATTCCCTAGCATTTCAATCAAGGACATGTATCTAAAATTATTTCTCTGAACCCTGTTGTCTAAGTAAGTACTTCCATATGTGAGTTGCCAATTTTAATCATTGTAATAATCAAAAGAAATAATAATTGGCTCAATAAAAGAGGCCAACAATAGTAATTATGTACTTAATTGATTAAGTTATGGTTAAGTTCTGGACTGTAGTCGAAACGCAAGGTGTATACAGTACACTCTTTGGAATTTCCAACGACTCTGAATTCCTAATTATCGCATTTAATCGTAGAATTTGTAAAATATTTCATTGATTAAACAATGCGAAATATTCTTTTAAAAATTTGTAGTAAAACTGTACGCAACCTGTAAACGTGCATTTTTAGAAGGGATAAAATATATTGAAGAAAAATTCGTTTATTGCAGCTCATTATAAGCTTTTTTCAGCCTCATGAATGTTAAAACAGCAGACTATCACAGACGAATATCAATGATCATGAAGTCAGGATTTTGATCCCAGATCTTGCTCAATGTAGCAAACTATTAATGTATTTATTAAGATTATAGTGAAATTATTAATTGGCTAATTGGTTATGATGAATATATTGTGCAGTGAATGAATGGGTTGAATAGGTTATAGTGAATGGATTGTTTTTAAAACCCAATTCAGTCGCATAAGTTGGATCATACCGCTACACGACTGTTTATAAATATATGTACCTGGTATATTTTTTCATTATGTGAAATAAAAGAGCAACTTTCGTTTTAATATTTTTATCTTTAGAGTATTTTATATAATCTAATCATTGTCTTAAATCAAGAAAAATTTAAATTTAGAAAGCGTTTATACAAAAAATATCTACGATTCGTTGAACCAAATAACCTAAATAGTTTCAAAATCATATTTCAGTCCAAAAATAGCTCCTAAGAGAATCTACTCCGTATCTCAGAAATTTACGACGTAATATTAAAAAAAATCTACAAAGTATTTCACAGCTTACAACTAAACTATTAAAATATTTATGTTTTCCAAATTCACTGGAATTCGTCTTATTATTTCAAAACAAGGCCTTAAAACCTTATTTTGTTAAATATTCATTTCTCTTTTGAAATTTATAGCAGAATAAATTATGTTTTATTAAGAATAGAAAAAAAAAGCTCCTACATTGTTTTATGAAAGTCTGATTTTTAGCTGAATACCTAAAGAACAAATCCAATTTTAACGTATCCCCTGAAAAACAACTCATAAAAGTTCTTTCTAACTCAGGATGGATAATTCTGTACAAATAATTAATAGCTGAATACCTAAAGAACAAAGCCAGTTTTAACGGAGCCCCTAAAAAACAACTCATAAAAGTTCTTTCTAACTCAAGATGGATAATTCTGCACAAATAATTAAGGAAGAATTAATTCGATAGCTGTACTTTTAATAATTTCGTGGTTTTTTTTAATTGCTAGAAATTCATTTTCTTTTGAGATACATCATTTGTTAAAATTTCCAGTTTCTATTATTGATTTTAGTTTCCTCATAAAATCTGTATTCCAAACCATCGCGTAAAACATTAATTATGTAACAGATGATTTTTATGTGCTTATAATAGACTATGTAAGATTATTTTCAGCGACCACTTTTTAAGAAAGTCATTAATTTTCTTTTATAACTTAATGTTTGATACTAATTGTTAAGAAGAATGCTGACCGAAATATGTTTAGCTTAAAATTATTGGCGAATAATATATAGAAGAACTTGCATGTACTTTCGAAAAAATAACATTGTGAATAAGGAATTTCACTCCATAATAAAATTAAAGCATGTTTTTCACAGATAAAATTTAAAGATTAATTTTTCAAAAAATATGATTTTGAAATATGAAAAAATGATTTTATAAAAGTTGAATACCATTATTGAATGTTTAAACCAACAATAGTCTTAAATAATCAGCAAAAAACTCTCTGCAAATTTTAATACAAAAAAGATACGTTATTGAATGCGCAAAAGTTTTATACCTGATTTTTATTCGAAAACTTTTACCTCAAACTACTCAATCAGACTCAACGAAGAAAGCTGCTACAGTGGAACTCCAGATATACGTTACCTGAGTTGTACGTTTCCCTCAGTTATACGTTTCAACTCAGTGGTCCCGGCCGCTTGCCATTAAAAATTAGCTGAGTTATACGTTTTGAGTTGTACATTTCCCTTAGTTATACGTTACGTTTTTGCGTCCCCGGCCAAAATTTTGTCTCATTTATGCATTTTGTAACTGGAAACATTGACGACGCGTCGGATGAGCATGATTTGAAAGATCCCACTCTAACTTCGGAGCTGCTCTAAGGGCTTTTGACGTAGTAAAGCAGTTCGTCAGTAGTAAAAAGAGTAACGGTAAGGCGGCTGCATTATTAACACAAATGCAAAGTTTGCAATTCACTGTCGGCACTGCCGAAAAGAAACAATCGAATATTAGTGATTAATTCTACAAGATTCAGTAAACTACTGAAATGTCTTTTCATAAATGATTTTCATTCCAAGGCGATTCCAATCATTTCTTTTAAATACACTATGTGTATTAAAAATATTTTTAACAAAGCTTTTATGATAAAATAACTTCATGTATACTTTTCTTACGTACTTTTTATCTATTCTGTTCCATTTTCGAAACTTTATGTCATGAGTGCAGTAGTATTTAGGAAACTTCCGTTTTCGATGTAAAAGGTAACTGGAACTCCTCAGCCCATCAGCGGAACAAAGTTTTTAGGATATATTTAAAATATGATTCCGGTAGACCATTAATTGAGTTGTACGTTTTACTGAGTTATACGTTTTGTTGTCCGGTCCCGAGCAAAACGTATAACTGGAGTTGCACTGTATATATGTTGGAGAAAAACATTACAATTTAACTTCCCTTAGATAATTCCCATTACAGATACTTTTCTTTATACATAAACGGGTTTGTATGGCGTTTCAAAACTACGGATTATTACGGATATTTTTCGGATTTATTTGTTATTTATGTTCAATAAATACATCTTGGATATTTCATAAAATGTATCCTGCGAATCACATTTGTCCCACAGAGAAATTCAAAATATAAAATAAACTGTCTTAAAGGACAAAATATTGCACTTTTCAATACAGCTAAACCCTTTCGTGTACGATTTGCGCAATTTACATGGGTTATCAAGCTCGCCCACCGTTCACGTGAAAATAGTGGCCAAAAATTTACCACGTGCAGCTATTTTGTTTATTACTTTTTCTACCACAATCAATAGTTTCCGGTACAAGTTTATAAGAAATATATGTATGTAAATAGAAAAAAATATAAACGAAAATATTTCCATTTTTCAGGATTGGAAAGTATCAACCGTACGAAGAGTGTTAAAATAACGTCTGATTAGACGGATGGCAGTCTTATAGGGAATGCGCAGGACTCTAGTAATTCAGTCTTATGCAAGGTAATATCGTATGATTAAGAGGTATAGAAGCTTACTTATCCTGTCATGATTTGATTTGATAGCCTAAGAGGGAATTCTCAGACGAAGAAACCAAATCCGCAGAGCATAATGTCGCACCTGGATTCCTTTAATAAGGTACAAATCAAATCAAATTAAATAAAATTAAATCCTCTCATGAACTTAAGTTTAAATTCACATAACTGGAAATGTGTAATATCAATAAATGAATGTCGCTATCAGAACCGAGTGACGTGTTCAGAGATAATGCCCAAGTGTCCTTTCGTACTTAACCAAAGAAACTATACAGCCAGTATTTGAATATTTTCTCATATCACGTATAGTTTTTGAGATTGGTATGTTAATTCCTGATATTTCTGCTGGAACTCGCTGTGGGCACTCTCAACGAGTATGGAATTTCAGGATTTAGTTGCTATATCTAGATAACTTTTTTATGACCTTAGCTGTGTGAGTTTAAATTTTAAGGAGTTGAGAGATGATTTTGCTGTACATCCTATATAATGAAAATATATTTAAACATATTTTCAACATATTTGAAATTCAATGACGTACTGGACGTTGTTGATGGAACTCGATGATCCTCATATAGAAAGTTATTGCACTTTACACTCATTCAAATATGCTCCATTCGATTAAATGAAAAGATCTATGTATGAAATGCCTATTTATGTGAAATTTTTTGAGCATTCTTTGATTCGTTTCAGCAGTAACTTTATTAAGAGCCATTACAGTGAGGTTTAGCTTATGTATGATGTGTTTCCGTATATTTGCCAGGAAAGTTTTCGCAGAGCGCTATTGATATGCTGGAAAATTCAATTATGCATTTTAATAAATAATCAATTTAAAGCAATAAATAATCAATTTAAAGCAAAAAAGCTGACATTTACATACATTTGTCAGGTTTGGTTAATTTTATGTAGTTTCTCAACAGTATTTTTATAATAACAGTAGTTGTAGTTATTGCAAAACATTTTTTGATTCGTAAATAACATTACTGTAATAATGCAAATAAATAATGAAATAACTTATTTGAAGAATATTCTTGAGGCACCGCAAAAAAATAAGATAAAATATTTCATACTAGCCATGATTGTTTCATACTCATTTCGTCGAATATATTTATTCAGAATTACATTAATCACAATTCTTTCCCCGTTGCACATTTTTCTCCTTTTAATCAATGAAAGTTAATTAAATAAACCAACAATTAATGAGATTTTTGAGAACATTTCTTTGAATATAAATTCAGGGAAACTTTTAGCGCAGAACCTAATTTAATAAAGATGCAAAAAATAAAAAGTTGTGGGAAAGTTTGTAACTATTTTTTTGCCTAAGTAATGCAGCAAGGCTATCATTATATTGAAATAATTCATTGGAAGTTCGAGTACAAAAGATTTTAATTATGAAACTAAATGATCTTTTTTTTCGGGTGATGGATATGTTTTCATTAGCTTTCTACGGATGTTTGCTTCAAAAGCATAGCTGCCAACATGCCGATGTTATTCAAGTCAAAAAAATACATTTGTTGTCACTTATTAATTAAAATTGAATTAGTTTGTCTTAAACAATAGATAGCGAACCTTAGCATTCTAGTGTCTTCCTATCTTCCATGAAACTCCACGCTCTGGATATCCCATCTTATGGAGCCAAGAAAATTTTAGGTTGTCTTTTTTTATACATACTATTTATTTTATTTTATTTAAACATTAATATTTCTGGTTAAACTTGGTGAGTGTATGTCTCTTTTCATGTAACACGAGCCTTTGTACGTCCTATACTAGTAAATAAACAGTCCTTTGAAATCCGATGAATCATTTAGGCTAACCCTGTATTTAGATTGATTGATGATTGAATCGGTCATTTCAAAAATTCATAATTCCAATTTTTAAAAATTTTTCTCATTATTCTTGCAAACGTAACCTTCAACGTAGGTTCCCATGTGTAGAATAAAATTACATAAGTTTATTTATCCGTTGCCACACAAAATTGACGTTTATTGCGAAAGCAAGATTAATTATTGACAATAATAAGATATATTCCAATAGCCAATGACAGAACAAGAAGAAACTATAATCAAACACAATGTTGATTATGACTATGTTCTTTAACCACTTAAAGTGAGGTGAGATATGATATATCCCACTTAATTTTAATCCCTAAGTGATATATTGACACCAAAAGTTAAGAAAAACATTTTGCTTTAATAATATACGTGAAGAAAAGCTTTTACTTATTTCTAAATGATTTCGTTTGTAAATCCTCTTGTCCTTCAATCATTTCAATATTTTTGTAACAGAAGTACTTTGTCCCTCAAAGGGTTATTGAATAGGTACTAGTTTTTACGGTTTTTGAATTCTGTATTACTGAATAATGACTTCGTTAGATTTATCGCAGAATTTTGCGATTTAATAAAGCGAATATAACCCTTCAAAAACAGTAGTATTGAAAATCCGTGATATTTTGTTCCTATGCAACCCTTAAGATGCAGGCGTAAATCATTCATGTCAGTTTTGTCAAATACCTGAAAAATATATGATTGTAATCTTTTTTTGTATCATTTTTAGGGCATTTAATCTCATTCCCTGCGAAAACAACATAAGTCCATACGTTTTTTAAAATTATTTTTATTTTATTTCTTATAAAAAAATAACTGTTAACCGATGTACATAATTAAAAATTTAGGAAATATAGTGAACACAAAAAAGTTCATATTTAATACTTTGGAAAATTTTCTATGGAAAAATTTCCAAAGTATTAAATATGCTGGATTTTCTTTGATTTCGTGTTTGCCCCAGGGTTGGTGGCTCACGAAAAATATTCCATCATGTGCTGCATTTGTAGTCTTGCCAACATGTTATAGTGAGATAGTTCCAGCCTGAGTACCGTTCCCAAGTGGTTCAGTTGGTAGAACGTCAATGTGCTATACTAATTACCCGGGTTTGAGTCCCGGCTTGGGTCACTACGTTGGCTATACACCTATTAAGATATTAAAATTTGATTATTACAAAAAAGTTCTTATAATATCTAGAATTTGTTTGTAACATAGTTTTTATTGATTCCAGAAAATTATTGTGAGTATTGGACTTATGTAGAATTCATATGTCTGATTCAATTATTTTTTCTTATTATGCTGGAATTTCATGGAGATCTGATAAATTATTTTTGCACATACTAGTTTTTAAAATCCTTTTTATTTATTTGATTTATGATTATTTGGGAAATCTGCCTGAATATCTGTATCTAAAGTAATTATTTGAATAATAATTCCCTGTAAAACTTTGACGGTACCATTATATTCTAGAAATCCATAGCAAAATAAAACAAAATATATCTATGTATGATTACCACATGGGTTTTCATGACCTTTTATAGTTACATAAACATACAAATTGTGAAATCTGAGAGAATGTCTGCAACTAAATGATTTGATCCATATTTACAATTGCCAGTAATTTCAGGGAAAAAAAATCCGGAATCATCTTAATTTATCTCGTATCAATATTAATCACATTTTTTAAAAAAAATTTCTTTAATAACATTTTTTACCGAAACGCTAAATAGTAATTAACATGTGTTTTATATAAAAAGGGATTAAAATAAAATATTATATCAAAAGGGATATTAAACGCAATAAATATTTATTTACGCCAAAAATTCGTAAAGCAAAAAAAAAATAAAAGCTCTAAAAGTCATCGATTGCAGCTGTTTACAACCTAAGGCTTATGATATTCGATAGTTCCGTTATACTTTTAATTTTTGTTAATTTCTGTTATACTTTTAATTCCGTTATACTTTTAAGGCCCGTCTGTATGTATCTTTTTGTTCGGATTTTGAAATTGTGAATACGAATACCTATCTTTTTTCTCCAGGGTATGATTACTGTAGCTTAATCACTTCGTTTGGCTTAAACTTTCAAAAGGTTTGTTATGACAAACAAATCAAATATCAGGTAAAATATGTTTGAGGGCAACATCTAAATATTGAAAACTACAATAAAAGTTGAATGCAAATTCTGTTAAAAATTGTTAAACAACAATATAAACATATTCATGTGAAGAATGAAATTATTTTCCTGAATATCTATAAAACAAATCTCGTCCTGTTGGTATTTAGCTTTAACATAGCAGTTTTTAACATTAATTTGTCCTAAAATGACAACTTAAAAGGTCAAATTAAAAGTTAATATTTCAGTGAGAATGAAGTCGACTATAGGATATATGAGAGGGTGGAGTAAGTCAATATTTAGTAATTGCGAAATGAAGAATTTTGTGAAACTTGTCGTATTCTCATTGCATTAAGTGGTCCAACTTATTTTTCCCTCTAGCGACTCCCTAATTGAACAATGACTTATTTGACTGCCACACTGAATAGAAATTAATATATGTTCAAAGAAAATATGGTTATCTAGATTTTTCAGATTTTTGACTTACTCCACTGTCATTCTCTAACCCCCTCATAAAATGAGGACAAATGGTACACAATTGCTTTTTTTCAAGTTTTTTTTTTTTTTAATATTACTTTTCAATTTATAATAGTATTGTTAAAAATTCTTATATAGAAATATGTACTATGTGATTTCATGTGATTGGTGGGTATAAAAAAAATAACAACTATTAAAAATTTGACCAACTGGTCAATTGTTTATTAGAATTGTTTACAAGAATCCTACCAGTCGTGTTTTAAATTACAGTTAACCAGTGCTGGTAACCGGTACACTGTCAAACATATATATATAAAATCATTTATTTAGCTATACTCGTATATTTATTTCTACACCCAATAATTTATTTTATTTGTTTGGGCATTATTTCCTAGCTGGAAGCGGATGAAGTATTTTTTTACGGCTTATCTTCGTTGAATGGAATTAATGAAATTTAACGATCGCTATAAAAACCCATTTGAAAAATAAATGCCAAATAGTTATCATGAATATTTTATTTTACATTAGATACCACCAAATATATTTAGTGAGAAAAATAATTTTTTCGACTAAAGTAATTGACAGAATTTGATCAAGACACGAGACAACACTTATACAATATATTGACTATTTTTTATTGATGTTCCGTGATAGTCCAGCGGATAATGTTTGGAAACAAATGTCTTATAAATGGTGCTAGGTATGAGTGAGATATATTAACACTGGTACAGAAGATTTGGGTAGGGGAAATTGTTGATGGGTACGCTTTGTTAATGAGCGGCGACATTAAGTTTGTTGCCTGAATAAACAAAGCAGACGCTCCCTGCGCAGAGAAATGTCTACAATCGCCGTAGTTTCAAGAAATTTGTTATATGGCTTGCAATGTTATCGTTTAGCGTTTTTGGCCTAATTTTTATCAACCATGCAACGATATTGCATGTTATATGAAATATTTCCGCAAATGTAGACCTTAAACAATTGTGATTGTAGGCCATATTCTGCCGCAGTAGTAGTTACTTTCTTTTGTTTAAGCAAGAAACCTAAAAGCGCTGTTCACTAACAAAACACAACGCATCAATGATTGCCAAGACGATAACGTCCACCACGTTTGATTCATCTTGCTCATACCTAGCACCCCCAAAGCAGAATATTTTGCAATGTTCTGCAACGAACCTTCATCTGATCAAAAATGTTCTGCGGGAATGAAAAAGTAAAACACAGGGAGATTTTCTTGTATATGTAGGAGTGCTATTTCATTTTGTATAGAAATGCTAAAGACAATTCATAAAACGCTAACACACACACAAACTAAAGAAATGACGAATTTCACGATTTTACTTGGATCGAATGATGAATTTTGCGGTTTTTTTCTCGTAATCGATTGACAATTTTTGCAATATTTTTGAGATTTTTCTCTCGGGTAACTTTCTCTCAATGATCGACTGACAAATTGCGTGAGCTTTTCCCACGACCAATTGATGAATTTCCCAATATTTTTCAATGAACGATTGACGAAGTTGTTCAGGTGACTGATAGATGAATTTAGCACTTTTCCCAATGAATGAATGAATGAACGGTGAATTTTGTTGAAAATGAGAATTTGAAATGTTCTGCAGAGAAATTCATTGTTCTGCGACGTATGTCACACTTTTAAGCATATTCTGCTTTGGGGCCTAGCACTATCTATATACATTTCTTTCAAACATTGTCCTTTAGTCCACCCTGTAAGAATACCCCACTTATTATTAATTCACTTGAATAATTCATTTAAGAAACTTATTCTGTTTATATTTTACAAATAGATGATTTATAAGAAAATCAATAAAAACTATGCCTTATTAACTGAACATTTAACAATTTTCAAAATAAAAAAACAATCAATAGCTCAATTTAAACAATTGATTAAAAAATGTTCACAGGCAGTATCCAAACATAATTTATCATAGTCTTACATTTTTTGTCAATATTGATGCAAATAACTTTAACCTAATAATTTACTCCTTTCAGTGATTTTGTTTCACCGTCTTACTAAAAGAATTAAGAACTTCAATCAATAAGATATTAAAAGCAACTATACTTATTCATTATCGAGTACCGATATCATTTGTCATGACTCTCAATATTATTCAGATGTTAATTACATTAAACTTTCGAATTATTTACGAGGAAAAGATGAAAAATCATTATTTTTCTACCACGACTTTGAAAATTTAAACTTTGCTAAATTATTTAATTCTTTACTGAAAGAAAATAATAAGATTTTTTGCAATTATTATTTACTGACATGTCACTACTACTATAAATAAATAAATTTATTTGTATCGTGAATCCGCTTAAAATACAACAATCTCTGGATTGCATGGAGTTACGTTATAACGAGGTTCCGATATTTTGTATTCTTTAAAAAAATACAGTAAATTCGGTGCATTTTATAACAACCTAATTTATATTATTTTAAGTAAAAGTGTATTTTTGGAATGTAAATTAAACTTGCTGCGATAACTATGGAAATACGAGGTTATAATATATCAATCGTAAAAATTCGCTTAAAAACTGATATTTACATAAACATGACAGTTATTTTAAGATTCATGTGTAACGAATATAATCAACAAGAAAAATACTTTAAAACACATTCATTTCTGTAGAACTATTTTCACATTGAAGACATTTCATTTGCTATTCAGATATTTTTATCACTGATTTATTTTTAAAAATAAATAATGGTTGTAAAGATTTGAAAAATACAGGTTACGCAAAAAAAATTTGAACAAACTTTCCCTTGTTTATCGATTCGTTAACTTTGTTCAGAATGAACAAAATTCGACAGTCATGTATCATGGAATGTTTGAAAACGTATGAGAGGAAAGACATAATTTATTCAATAAAGTGGGCAAAAAGTACTTCAAACTAGATTGTTGAATTAGATTCATTTGATGACAATCGATAAAAAGATATCTCGTGTTATAATTATGCATAACAAACTTTGATTTCGTTTCCATTGTTTTGTAGTTCATAAATTAAAATTTTATACGGATGAATTCGGTTTTAACAGGAACGAAATGGTATATGCCTATGTTATTTTCTTTGATTATATATTGAATGCGGATTTTAGTAAAATTTCTGAAACTGTTTGTAGTGTTTTTATTTTATTTTTCTTCAGAAAGAGTTTTTTATAGAAACGAAGTATTAATAACTTACTATCTAAGAAAGTATCTGAAATTTCAAAGTATCATTTTCATCTAAAATTGCACAAGTTATAATTGAAAGCAGACTTCAGTTCTATCATTAAATTAATAATATGTAAACTGTACTTTTAGAGATGTTTGTAAGTATTATTTAATATTGCTCTGTTGTGACAAACCTCTTCTAATTAACCTTCTTATTACGCTTTTAAATTTTTCTGTAAAATGGTGGTTTTATTTTTATTTATTTATAAAAAAAATTATTCGAATGGAAGAACAAATACATGGACAGAATGGGGTGTAATCTTCCTAATTGGGCAAAAAAGACCGGGTCAGGATTCAAACCTGAGATCCCTTGGCTGAGTATTGAATGCGTTCTCAGCCAAAGGCCTCCGGGTTGGAATCCTAGACAGATGTTATGATCATTAGGGTTAAGTGAGTGAATTAGTTTATCTATTCAGCCATATTCATCCGGGACTGCTCAGTTGGTAGAGTATTGGCAGATTCAGCCAAGAGATCCCGGGTTCGAATCCTGGCCCGGGCTTTTTCGTCCAGTTGGGAAGATTACATCTCATATGATTTCTTTACCAATCTGAATAATTGTGTCAAAATTAATCTAGTACATGGACAGTATTTAAAAAAAAAATAACATATATAAGTGTTGCTCATAAAAAAGCTGAATTTTGCAGAAGATATATTTCAGAACAGAACATGAAAACTGTCGTCTGTGTTTTTAGTCGTTAATATACAGAAAGAAAAGGAAAGTATACTTTTAAGAAATATATTCCGTCTCAAGGAAAGAATGCACAAATTAAAGTGCTTGAGTATTTAAAATGTTCGAAGCACTTCAAGAAAACTTAAATGATGTTTCAGCAAAAGGAGTATCTGAACTTAAAATAACATGTAGAATATATTTTTAGTAAATGCTTTTTTTATTCGACAGTTTTCTATGCACAATCGAAAGAGAAACTTTCTCCATGAACACATAATAAAAACTTGGTAGTGTATTTTTTATTGAAACAATAATAATGTAATTAGAAAATTCACTTTCACGACGCCGATTTCAACTATTTAAGAAACCAAATAAAAATATTGTAGATTTTATTAGTTAAAGAATTTGAAGAACGTTAAGAAAATTACATCTTTCATTACTTTAAATGATATTTATATATTTTGTTTTGGTTATTAGAAGGAAGGATCCTTTCCTTCAAAACGAAATATAGTATAATTCGCAAGTATTAATTAAAGATAATCTGTAATCCTTATAGAATTGCAATGTAAAAAAAATGTTTGTTAAACAAGGAAAATGTATAACCACGAACAAAAATATTCAATAACACCTTCTGAAATACCCACAATTCCAAAAAAGCATTTTTTATCTTTAAGTTGCTCCGAAACTAATATATTTTCAAGATTTAAGAAAAGCATACATATAAACAAAGCGTCTTTTGCTACCACTGACTTTCAGAAATGTTTTCATGTAGTTTTATGATTGTGTATTAGTCAGTTTTCTCAACCTGGAACATTGATTTTTCGAATGCTAACAACTCTCAAGTAAGCATTTTCCTTTTCAACAAATAAAGCCGTGCTTGGGTCCGGACCCAGTATAATGAAAATAGAAAAATAAACAAATGATGAAAATAAAATGAATAATAAAATTTAAAAAAACGGTCGATCACATCCCGGTCGAGAAAATGTAGGTCCAGTGCCGCTCAAGTCTAAAGACAAAAGATCGGACTGCAACCGACCCGTGGGTAACAAGCAACAACAAAATTCGAGTTATTTAATTTTGAAAAGGTGGAACGAAAATCACTGCTGTCACATTTTTTCCCGAACAAACCACAAAAAAAGTATAAAGGAAAAATTTATTCTGCAAGTTTAATAATTTTAAAGTTCTGCTGCAAGTTCATTAATGCACTTTTATTATTTTTAAACAATCAATCTGATCTCATACAAGTAGTCATTTTTTCAACTGAGTAAAAAAGTGTCCAGGTAGTGTCTCGAACCCTGAAACTTTTTGCTTCTATGGGGAGCTACCATGACTAAATCCCAGCCAACACAATCATTCAGACAACTGTTTGGTAAAGACATCTGGTCTGTTTTTTGAAACAGGTCAACAAACCAAACCGCAAGTAAAGAAACTCTAATAAACGATCGATACGCATATTTTAATCTTTTCATATTTTAACACAATCAAACTGATCGTTAAATAAATAATAAGAGTAGTATTTTTTTTAAATGAGCGGAAAAAAATTCCTTACTGGAGTTTCTAAACCTGTGGTTTATTCTGTGGAGCTGTTTCAATTAACAGTCCAGAAAACATTAACAAATGATTGTCTGAGTGAAATGATTTGACTGTGATTTCGTTTCAATAGTTCAGTTGGAAAAAGCTTTGGGAATGAAAGTCCGGCCAATGAAATCATGGGTTCGAGAGCCGACCTGGTCACATTTTCACTCAGTTCGAAAACGTATTACTCTTAAAAAATAATGCTGCTTCAAATGTACAATTCTGGAAAACTTAATGAATAACATAAATTTGAGTAATATCATTTGAGTAATTTAAGGGGGGATCAAATAAAAACGGAACAATAGTTATAGTTTAGTTTATTTTTGTATGAGTGTGGTAAAACTTTGTGTAGAGGCAAACCGGGAAGTAAGGAACACAATCTCTACTTCGGAAATGGACTTGAATTGTAGATAGGCACGCATAAGCACGTGATATGCTCTGCGGGTTGGACAACAGTACCGTCCGGCTTGCAATCGGTTGCTGTTGTTATTCATCTGCATCTCTGGAATGTTTGCGAGTAAAAAAGAGCAATGTAGCGTCATTCTTATTTAGTAGCAGAACGAGTTGGATTTTGCGAAGTGCATCGGCAATAAAGGCATTGTATGGAGAACATGCATTGTCATTGACTCGTGTGCAGGACGGACACATGCACTTCCGCTAGAGAATCTAGTGACGTTTCGATGAAAAGTGTTGAAATAGAAACCATATAGCATAGATCTTTCGCAATATGACTTTCCCATTTTTGGTCCGGTGAAAAAAGCATTGAAATGTTGCTGTTTTTACTCGGACAGCGAAGTCATGGACAATGTTTGAAACTGGTTTCTATTTCAGTCAAAGAACTTCTACGAGTAAGGTATTCATTACTTGCTGAAACAGTGAGACAAGTTCTTGTGTAGCTTTGGAGATTTTGTTTAAAATAAACTATGTCATTTCATTCTTTTGCTCCTGTTCCATTTTCATTTGATCCACCCTAATACAATAGTGTACAATACTTTCTCAAAAGGTTTCGATCACTCATTAATTATACGAAATGACCACTACAATTGCTGCAGAACAAGGAAAAAATAACTACATAAGAACGTGGTTTAAGTAGTATTCGTGTTCTTATTCACATTAAATGTGTTTATATGAATACATTTACCATAAAATTAATAAATTCACTTTCCAGGAATACAGAAAACATACTTGCGAATAAAAAAAGTACAAAAAAATTAATTAATTCAACGGTACTTTTATTTTTATTTTTATTTTAAAACACATTTTATTCTTGATAGCACGAAATCATGTTTTCAATCCCATAGATCTTTACACCATTTCAATCCCTGTTAAATCAGTAAAAGCTTAATTTGGCCAGAATATGTATCGATATTTATAGTACATTTATTCTATTTGAACTTTCGGGAAATAAATTTATAACTTCATTGTCAATAATTCTCTGTCTGAGTAACTACACATTAAATATATTTCAAAGTAGTAAATTGGCAATTTTCGCAATAGGATACATGTTTTACTATATTTATTTGATTAAATTACTTTATTTAACTAGGGGGAAACTTCATTGTCAATATTTAGCGCATTAAAGGTAAATCGGCTCTAACAGGGAATAAGAATATATAATAACTCATAACGTTTGATTCAGGAAATGTGAGAATATTTAGACATAATTTCCGTTAAAATGTAATTTAATTTAAACTTACAGCGATACATTTATGGAAAGTTGTGTTTAATCGAATTTCAAATTTAGAGAGACATTTTAAAATAAAGTTGTACTTTTAATCATGTAACAAAGTTCGACAAAACAATACACATGTGCATGTCCTCAAAACCTTTTAATGTAAAATAATCATTATTGACTGAAAGATCAGTTTAACAAAGTAAAAATATTATCTCATTAGATTAAATATGTTTAATTTCATGATGAACGATAACGTTTTACACATGAATAAGTAATGTTTATTGTTGGATTAAAAAAAATATTTTCTAGAAGATGTTTTATTATATTTTATTTTACTTTATTTTCAAAGTAATATTAAATAGGTGTCAGTAATAGTATGTCTTAAATCATTATATCTCAAAATAGGTATGAAGGAAAATTTCAATTTATTAATAACATTTCTAAAGATGTATTAGAAGATTTTTATAAAAATGTAGTTTGCGAGTTTCGCACGGTTATTTACAGTAAATTATTTAAGTTGAATGTATTTAGCACAAAATATATCTGTGCTTTACTCCATAACCCAGTAAGTATTCATATTTAACAAAAAATATTTTCTAAAGTTAATAGAATTCGAATTGTTTAGGTTTATTACGAACAGTTTTGAACTCCTACATAATTATGCAAACTGACATCTGCAATTTCCACAATTGTTTATAACATTTCAAATAAAAGCTAAATGCGATGAAAATGTATGTCGAAATTTACAACACATTTATTAAATCCCATTGAGCAGGGAATAAATATATAACTTCATTATCAAAAATACCCAGTCAGTGTGGCAACGCATTGAACATATTTCCAAATACTGAGCTGACAATTTTCTTATTATTATTGAATGTTTTTCTAAATTTACGTGATTAAAATACTTTACGTAGTTTCATGAAATTCCACTGATAATATTTAGCACTTTACAATAAAGCTGCATAATAACATATTTCAAAGTAGTCAGCTGGCAATTTTTGCGGTAGAATTGCTTGCTTTAATAAATTTACTTGATTTACATACTTAGTTTGGTAAAACTTCACTGTCAATATTTAGAACATTACATTAATTCGGGATAATAATCATATTTCAAAGCACTGAGCTGGCAATTTTTTTCAGTAGAGTTAATGGTTTTACTAAATTTAATTAAAGTACTTTATTTTGCTGGATAAAATTCCAGCATCAATATTTAACACATTACATTACATCGGCTTCAAAGGGAATAAGAATACAGTTAACTCCCGTTAATGCGGACTTCCAAGAGACACCATTTTTCGCCCGCATTAACCGAAATCTTCATTAAACAATGTGAACAATTTAATGGTATGTAAATAGTTCTTTCGTTGAGTTAGTTGAATTCAGTTTTTAAGAATTAGATTGGTTACTGCTTCATGGTAAAAAGAAAGAAACCTCTTTCTTTTCTAAATTATGTTTTTAAGCAACTTCATGAAAATATTATTAATAAACATAATTAAACACCCAGGATCAACAATATGGAATGTAATTGCCATACATACATAATTTAACTCTATTTAAAACAATTTGTCACATTTCTTTGCGATAGTTAAATAATTGATCTCTTTACGACATCATTTTGCAATTTTGCTGCACATTTGTAAATTTGGTCTGTTACAACAGATTTTGGTAGTATTAGCGAAGAACTGCCAGCAATATTTTAATCTGTCACATTGTCGGCGATGAATTATTTTGTTTCTAAATTATCATTCAAAGATAAATTTTGGTTCTCTTAATACAAAATTTGGCAGCAAAGTTTCTTTAGATGAAATAATGTACAAAACCAGTTTCTTTATATTATGCTCAGTCAATTTGTATAAAATGTGTGAGTTTTATCCGATGAGTAAAATGGATTAGGCGACATCCTTCCAATTAACTGCAAATAGAAAATGATTGGAAAAACAAAAATGCCCTAATTCACTGGAGAAATGACTTAAGCGCAGATACATAAATGAGAGTCTACTAGCAACAACCGATCAAGGAAATACGGTAAGATTTCCATAACATACACTTCGGAATAGCGGACACGTTCTTGAAATCCGAAGTGTCAGCTATTAAACGTTTTATCGTATGTTGCTTAAGAAAGATATACAGAAAATCTGATTAATTTCTACTGTAGTTTTAATTTTCTACTTGTTTTAAAATAGATTTATTCGTGAGATAAAGAATTCATTAATAGCACGGAATGACATCTGCAGATTTCAAAAATATTTATAACATTTCAATCCATTTCAAATAAAAGTTTGCTAAAACATCTGAAATACCAAAACTGGTACTGATATTTGCAATACATTTATTCTATCAAAGTAGCAAAGAATAACTTTAAAATATCATTATCAAGAATTCCGGTCAGTTTAACAACACATTACACATATTATGAAGTAAACAGATGGTATTTCTCTCAATAAAGTTACTTGCTATACTAAATTTATTTGATTAAATCACTTTAGTCATGTGGAGAAAACGTCATTGTCAAAATTTTGCCCTTTAATACTAAATCAGCTTAATCATGGAATACGAATATAGAATATTAATAACTTGTAACAGTTAGTTATAAAGATTTGTGTTGCAAGAATTTGGGTTTTCATAATTACTTCTCAATTACATATCCAGTTGTACATTTGCCTGAAATTTATATTTAATTTAATTAAAATTTCTGGAAACTTGCTAAATAAAGTTATATTTTGAATATTGCAACTTGGTAGAAATTATGCACTCGTTAAAGATACAACACGAAGTTATTAACGAAATAATGCTAAGTTTAACAAGAAATAAATTAAAGTTTCTCAATAGAATAAATATGCTAAAATCTAGACAATATATTATGAAATGTTTAATCAACAATAAGTATACTTTAGTGATGCATTGTAAAATGAATTACTTTGGTTTAATTTCGCTGTTTTCATACGAGAAAATTTTATTGGTTTCACTAGTATTGTATCATTCGGTATTGTATCATTCATGGGAAAATAACCCATTGGGAAGAATTCATTTGGTATTAATCGTAGTTCTGTAAATAAGAATAAAAGAATATTTTTAATAAATCACTATTTCGTCGATTATAAAAGCATCCAGATAATGAAAAGAAATCAGTGTTGTAGAGATTGTTGTGTTGTGGATAAAGCTTACGGAATTTTTTTTTATTTTAAGCCCTCATACTTTTTTTATTAAAAAAGAAGTTTTGTTATATGTTTAGTATGTGTTGAATCCAGATCATGGAAAAGGGGCAAAACTTGAAACATAACGTCTTTTGATATAATTTTCAAGTTATTTGCAATGTCATTTAGGTACTTTTTACTTTCTTCTATCTTTACAAGAAGAAATTATTGGATTCATGAAAATTTTCGACTTCCGGTTTTCGACGGATTTATACGTTTTAGAAGGTCCTGAACATGATTTGACTGTTTTTAGAAAATGTCTGTCTGTAAGTCTGTGAGTCTGTCTGTCTGTCTGTCTGTATGTGACACAAATTTTGTGGGCAGTTTATCTCAAGAACTAATGCTCGGAATTTAATAAAACTTTAGATTCTGTTAGTTCCTGATATAAATGTGTGCTGATTAGTTTGTGGTAAAAATCGCCCGGCAGGTGGCGCTGCTATGCAGCATTTTTCGCGATTTCCGAAATAGCTCTATCTCAAGAAATAATGCTCTGAATTTATTAAAACTTTATATTCAGTTAGTCTCTGATATAAATTGGTGCTGCTTAGTTTTTGGTAAAAATCGCCCAGCAGGTGGCGCTGCTATGCAGCATTTTGCAGGATTTACACGATTTTAGCGATAGTCATATCTCAAGAAATATTGCACGGAATTTAATAAAACTTGAGTTTCAGTTAGACCTTGATATAAATTGGTGCTGATTCTTTTTAGTGTATGCGAAACCTGTGTGAGAGAGAAGAAAGTTTTGGGATCGACACGTCCGACTAGTTTAAGGAAGTCTTTAGTATGTTGGACATCTTGATTTGGTGTTCGGTTTCAGACTGTTTTGATTAGACAAGATGTCAGATTCATTTGTCTGGCCAGCGATATCTATGATACAAATCATAGAATTAACATATAAATATATCAGCAACAAACAATGAATAGATATATTGACGCACAACCTCAAGCATTGGTATAAAAACTAGGAATTCGGAGGGCCCAAAACAGAAAGCCTACAAGAATATTTAACTATTTCTAAGAAAAATTAATTATGTTGCTAGAATGTAGAAATGATTGAATATCACTAGAATAGATTTGAAGGAAATTAAATTCTTCTCGTCACGTACATTATAAAAGCAAAATGTTATTAAAAAATTCTGGTACAAAGTTCGCATTTGGTGACTAAAATTAAGTAGAAACATACTTCTCACTGCCTTAAAAAGGGTGAAAATAAAGGGTGATATTTGTTAAATAATCATTTTTTTTAAATTTATAAAAGAATAAATTATGTTTTGTAGAGAATGAAAAAAAATCTCGTTCATTCTTTTCAGAAAGTTTGCCTTCTTGCTAAATACTTAAAGGACAAAGCTAAATTTAATGAAGCCCCTCAAAAACTACTCATAAAAGTTCTTTATAATTCAAGATGAACTGTACGATTAATTAAGGAAGAATTAATTCGATAGCTGTACTTTTAATGATTTCATGTTTCTTTTAATAGCTAGATATTTATTTTCTTTTGAAATCAATCATTTGTTAAAATTTTCATTTTCTTTAATTGATTTTACTTTCCTCATACAAATCTTTATTACAAACCATCGCGTAAAATATTAATAATTATGTAGCGGATATTTTTTTTGCGCTTAATGATACAGTATATACGATTATTTTCAACGAACTCTTTTTAAGAAAATTCATTAATTTTCTTTTATAACAAATTTCTATTAATAATGAATTTAACAATGAATAATAAACTTTATGTTTATTATTAATTGTTTAAAAAAATGCTGCCCGAATTATGTTAAGCTTAAAATTATTGGAGAGTGATATATAGAGAAATCTCAATGTATTTTCAAAAATAACAATGTGAATAAGTAATTTCACTTCATAATAAATTTAAATCATGTTTTTCACAGTAAAGATTCATTTTTCAAAATCTTAAATTAGATTTTTAAGGTGTTGAATACCATTAACGAATGTTTAAACCAATAGTAGTTTTAAATAATCATCAAAAAATTATTTGCCAGTTTTAATACGAAAACGATGCGATATTAAATACGCAAAATTTTTATACCTGATTTTTATATGAAAACGTTTGCCTGAAATTAATCAACGAAATTCAACAAAGAAAGCTGGTTTATGTATATTAGATTAAAACATAGCAATTTAACTTTCCTTGGAGAATCTCCATTACAGAAACTTTACTTAAACATAAACGGATTTCAATATCGTTTCAAAGCTACGCATTATCACGGATATTTTTCGGATTTCTTTGCGATTTACGTTCAATAAATACATCTTGAATATTTCATAAAATGTAAGGTAAAGCCAGGAGAGATTGCGCGGTCGAAGAGATTGCGCACAAAGAGGTTAAGGGGAAGGGGTAGAGTGCGCGCGCAGAGACTCAAGTTAGCTGTACATCAGAAGTACTGGAGTGTCTACTTGAATGTACACGTTGATTGTTTCAATCGTCTAGGATAAATCATTGCTATTTGTTTTATTTTCCCAAGGTAAGTGCTTGAATATTCATAACTGTTCGTCAGATTTTCTATAGAATGTCAGTAGTACAAAATATTTTAAACTTAAACAATTTCTCATAATATACAAACGTAGACTAACGGTACGAACAACAATGGTTATTTTAGAAGCGACCATGTGTAAATGAAAGACTGCGCAATCTCTCCTACCAAAATTGGAGAGTTTGCGCATCTGCTACTGAGGAGAGATGGCGCATAGTTCCCATTAGTTTCCATGCTACGCAGCTTATTGGTAAATTTGGATATATTACAAATTACATATAAAACATATGCATGAATCAATTTTGAAATAGTTTTCGAAAAACACATAATTGTCGAAACCTGGAATTTACTCTTTAAATATTGAAGTGACTCTAGAGCACACATATTTGCTAGGCTGTAATCAAGGCAGGAATCAAACTGTCTATGAAACCGTTGAGTTACCACCAGAATCCACACCAATCCATTTCAACAACAGTACTCTTTACAAACACTGAAACCCGAACTTCTCATATTCTAGTCCTATCCTCGCATCCCATTGCAGCAGCTACATGCATTTGTTAACCATTAGAGTCTAATGTTACTCTCTGAAATACACCTATGAAAGTTTTTGAAAAGCTTTCACCTACTATTCAAAATAGTTTAATGCCATCGAAATCAAAAAGGAAACAGAGTGCAATGGATGTTACCGATCCACAAAATCTACACAAAAAAGACTTAAGAAGGAAGCAGCTACAAAAAAGCAAACAGCTGAAAATAAGATGATTCCAGAACAAGTGCGATAAAAAAAACTGAAGGAAAGAGAACGAAGGGCAATGAGGATGAGTGCACTGAATGTCGAGAAATGTACCAGGATACAACTTCGATAAGTGACTGGATTCAATGTAATTTTTGTGACAGGTAGTTGCACGAAAGCTGCATCATTTATAACAACAAGTGCATCGATTGTGAACGACTACAACTTCAGACTACAACGTTAGAAAACAAGAAAACATGGAAACTGTAGAAACGAAAATGGACATGTTTTAATGCTAAACGTGTTATTATGTAACTTAATGTTATTTTGTAATCTTTTATAGGCTTGCTTTTTCTGATTCCTTAATTTTTTTCTTTAATTAAAATTCTTTAATTGTTCTTAAAATTCTTTCCTTTTTCTGATTATTTAATCATTAGGATGAAATTTTCACTGCTAATACAATAATATTTCTTCACAAAAACCTTACAACAATGTCATATCTGTGTAACTATTATTATTCACAATTTAGTTGCAGTTATTATTAATAACAATCTCTCCTGCCCATGTGCGCAATCACACCAACCCTGTAAGGACAGATTGCGCAAAATAGTTTTCTTGGTTTTATTACAACTGTTTTGTTAAATTACAGTATAACAACAAAATAGCAATGGAAATGCATAAAAAACAAATGAAGTCAAATTTATTCATGAATAGTTTAGCAAAAAATGAATATTTAGATTTTTTATTATTATTCTATTGATTTGTGCGCAGACTCTCCTAGCTTTTCCTTATCCTATAAACCATATTTGTCCCATAGAGTTATTCAAAAAATAAAATGTCTTAAAGAACAAAATCTTGCACTTTTTAATGCATTTAATCCCCTTCGTGTACGATTTCCGCGATTTAAGTAGATTATCAAGATCACCCACCATTCACCAGAAAACATGCCACTATTTCGTTTATTATTTTGTCTACAACAATCAATAATGACCACGACAAGTTTCTAAGAATTTGTGTGTAGATAGAGAAAATAGTTCTATTTTTAAGGATTGGAAAGTGTCAACCGTACGAGGAAGATTAAAAATAACATCTGATGGATGGCCGTGTCTTATAGAGAATACTCAGGACTGTAGTTATCTAGTCTTATGTAATATAACATCATATGATTAAGAGTTATAGGAGATTATTTATCCTGTCATGAACTTAAGTTTAAATTTACATTACCGGAAATGTGTAATATTAATAAATGAATGTCGCTATCAAATCCAAATAATGTGTTTGGAGATAATGCCTAGGTGTCCTTTCGTACTTAATCAAAGCAACTATACAACAGTATTTCAATAACTCCCCATATCTGGTGTATACGTTTTCAAATCAGTATGTTAATTCCCGACATTTCTGCTAGAACGCACTGTAAGCAGTCTCAACGACTATGGCATCTCAGGACCTATTCGCAATATCTAGACACCATCTTTATGACCATAGCTGTGAGAATTTAAAAGTTAAGGAGCTGAGAGGCGATTTTGATGAATATCCTATATAAAGAAACTAAATGTGAAACATGTTTGCAGCATGTTTGAAATTTCAATAACATTTTAGATGCTGTTGCTAGACCTCGGTGATCATCAAATAGAAATGTATTGTACTTTACACTCATTCAAGTATTCCGTATCGGATTAAGTGAAAAGGTCTAAGCATGAAATGTGTATTTATGGGAAATTTTCTGAGCATTGTTTTATTCGTGACAGCAGTAAATTTATTTAGAACCACTACAATAAAATTTAGCATATAGAGTGAAACCCCCTGTAACTGACACTTTAAGGATCCTTTCTTGTTTAAATCCCTATTACAAAATTTAAAGCTATTTTATACTTACCTTTCTTTTGGAAAGGATAGTAGAGATATATTAAAAAATTATTTTTGGCAAAATTTTGAAAAATTATACATTTTTGTAATGTCTTTTACCCCTCTTTCGATTTTCTCTTCGTTCGCACTTTTTACTTTAAAGCCGATATTTTGCCGAGCCCATTTTATTCTTATACTTCTGTTATCACACAAGAATGCAGCTTTCACAAACAAAACAAGTTTATTACACGAGACGAAACATCAAGACATTGAAGCACACATATATATGTATAAAGATGAACAGTAGTAGCAGCAGGTAACAATATTACTCTTTCTACTCACGCAACTATATTTATTTCTCATAGCTCAATGCTCACCGCACAAACATCCTATCCCTTTGGCCTCCCACCAAACACTCCTTCTCTGTCTCTCTCGCTCAGGAGTAGAAAAAAAAAAGTTGCCGTAAACTCTGACGTCACCAGGCATGACAATTTTATTATTTTTATTACTAAAAATTAATTTTTTTCATAAATATCGTCAAAAACTCCAGTAACTGACAGAATCCCTATTTTGAAACACCAATAACTGATCCAAAGTGAACCAATGGCAGACACTTTATTTTAAAAGATTCAAATGATTAAAAAAAACTTTATTCTTTATTATAAAACAAAATACATTAATATTTACTATAAAAAGTGGAATTGTGTATGCTGTACTGAATTATTAGTAATGCAGCGTATATAGTAAGAATATATACGAGTAATATTTAGTACTGCATTATTAGTAATGCAGAGCTCCAATAACTGACATTTATGAACCAGTAACTATCATCTGGTGTCAGACACTGGTAAAACAACTTAAATTTTTATGGTGTTTACAACACGATAAATTTAATTTATTACTATGCATTTTTAAACAGTTCAAATATTAGATTTCAACTTTCTTTAATATAACCAAATAACTACCACCTCTGTCAGAGACTGGTGAAGTGAAATTCTAGTAACCAATAACTGGCACCCTCCCCATTAAGCTAAATTAAATAACTTTAAATCCTAAATCATTGCCCTAATATATGATATGCATCTTTAAACTAATTTCTAACATGTATAACTTTAAGAAAAAAGTTTAGGATGGTTGCATTACAAATAGATTAGAAAAACACTTCCTTAATTTTAGAAATATGTTGGTTGCTTCAAAATGACACTTTTGGTATTATCAAAAGTTTATTCCTCATTGAATATGTACTTGGACCTCTAGTGGTGAATAAATTGACTCTAAAATAAAAATAAGTGTCTCATTTACCACTAGATGACATTACTTTGCAGAATTTTAAAAGAAAATGCTTATTTAAGTTAGATTTTTGCTGAAGTGTCAGTTACTGGTTAGGTGTCAATAAATCGGGGTTTCAGCCTATATGATGTATTTCTGTATATTTGCCAAGAGAGATATCTCAGAGCGTTATTAAAATGATCGAAAATTCAATTATTCATTTTAAGTAATATAAATAATCAATTTAAAGCAAAAAAAGCTGACAGTTACGTGCATTTGACAGATATGATTAATTTTCTGTATTTTCTCAGCATTATTTTTATGATAACAATATTTGTAGTTATTGTAGAACATTTCAGATTCGTTAATAATGTCCCTGTAATAACTAGAATAAATAAAGAAATAAATTACTTGTAGAATATTCTTGGAACACCGCAAAAAATAAGCCAAAATATCTCATAATATCTATGATTGTTTCATACTCATTTTGTCGAATATATTTATTCAGAATTACATTAATCACAATTCTTTCCACGCTGCACATTTTTCTCCTTTGAACCAATGAAAGTTAATTAAATAAACCAACAATTAATAAGATTTTTGCTAAACTTTCTCTGAATTTATATTCAGAGATATTTCTAGCGTAGAACATAATTTAATAAAGAAGCAATAAGTGAAAAGTTGTGGGAAAGTTTGTAACTATTTTTTTTTGCCTTAAGTAATATAGCAAAGCTATCATTATAATGAAATAATTTATTGGAAGTGCGTGTACAAAAGATTTTAATTATGAAACTAAATGATCTTTTTTACGGATAATGGATGCCTTTTTATTAGCTTTCTAGGGATTTTTGCAACGTAGGCAAAGCTGCAAACATGCTGATTTTATTCAAGTAAAAAAACATATTTGTGGTCATATATTAATTAAAATTGAATCAGTTTGTTTTAAATAGTGGATAGAGAACCGTAGCCTTCCAGTGAGCTTCCCAGTTGTCATGCAACTCCACGCTCTGGATGTTACATCTTAGGGAGCCATGGAAATTTTAGCTTGTCTTTTTTATATATGCTATTTAATTATCTCACTTGGTCATTAAAATTTCTGGTTTGAAGTACGTTTTCTATTTTTTTTTAAACGAAGGTTGGTAGAAAGGCATCAATCACTGTTATGTTTTCAGTGATGATATGCTTATTTTTAAAATATAGATATATCGTTTGAATTTGCATAATATTACCAGGACGTTCAATAGAAAGCACGTATACCGTTAAAACAATACATATAAATTTAGTTCCAATTAAATTATTTAGATTTATTGAAAATTGAATCGGTCATTTCGAAAATTACATAAGTCCACTTTTTTTCGAAAATGCCTTTTTTCTTCTGCAAACGTGTTCTGCAATGTAGGATCACATGTGTAGACTTTTATTCGTTGCTACAGAAAATTGACGCTTATTCCAAAAGCAGAATTAATCATTGACAATATTAAGATATATTCTAATGAACAGCGACAGAACAAAAAGAAAATGCCATCGAACACGAGGGTGAATATGACTATGTGACAAGCTTTATGGATTTGAAATGCTACTATTTCAGAAAAATAATTTCGCTGCATTCATTAAAAGCAGACTTCTGTGATTTAATAAATATATTATAACTATTCGAAAATAGGGGTATTAAATATGCGTAATATTTGGCACCTTCACACTTAATGTCAACCTGCAAGATGCAGGCGTAAATCATTTATGTCAATTTTGTCAAGTACTTAAAAAATATATTATTACTATTTGTTTTGTATCATTTGTAGGTAATAAAATCTCATTCCTTGCAAAAACAAGAAAATCTGAAGGTTTTTGTTTAATTCATTTTATTTTAATTCTTATAAAAATTATCTTTTATAAAATCTTTCTTATAATCTTTCTTATAAAAACTGATACATGACATAATACATATTTTAAAAAATAGAAAATAAAAGGAGCACAAAAACGTTCATAATATATTTAGAATTTGGTCGCAGCACAATTTTTATGGATTTCAGAATTTTTTTTGCGAATCTTGAACTTCTGCTGGTTTGAAATGACTGATTGAATTAATTTTCTTATTATATTTTAATTGCATTGAGAACTGATCAATTATTTTTGCACATAACAGTTTTTAAAATTCCATTGTTTCTTTTATTTGATTTATGATTATTTAAGAAATTGGTCTGAATATTTGTATCTCAAGTAAATATTTTAATATTAAGTCTCTGCAAAAACCTCGATGGTATTATAATAGTTATTCCAGAAATTCATATAAAAAGAAAACTAAATATAGATATGTATGATTACCACATGGGTTTTCATGATCTTTTGTAGTTACATAAATACGCAAATAGTGAAATGTGCAAGAATTTCTTAAATTAAAACGTTTCTACCACAATTACAATTTCCGCTAATTTCAGAAAAAAAGATATGTGCAAGGATAAAATTCTTGAATCATCATCACCTTACTCGTATCAAAATTAATCACGATTTTACTATTAGTTTTTTTTTGTAACTACATTTTATACCGAAATACTATTTAGCTATCTAACATGTATTTTATATAAAAAATGAGTTAAAATTATATATTATCTCAACAGGGTTATTAAACGAAATAAATGTTTTACTTTAAGCAGTACATTCTTAAAACAAAAGAAAACAAAATCTCTGAAAATCACCAATTACAGTTATTTCCAACCATGTTACTTTTCTATTATATTCTATAATTCTTGTTATACTTTTAATTCTGTTATACTTTTAAAGGCCATCTCTATGTATTTTCATGTTCTAATTTTGAAACTGTGAATGCGAATACCCATCTTTTTCTCTTTGATATGATTACTTAAACTCAATTGATTCACTTAGCTTAAATTTTCACATCTTTGTTTTGAAATTTTTTTTTAAATGATGTAATACTGTCACCGCTTGATATATCGCGCTACTTGGAAGATAAGAAAATAGCGCGATATAGCGAGAGAAGCGACATAACGAGGAGAACGAGAAGAGAATTTATAAATTAAAAATAAAGATCCCTAAATTAAGCTACGAGGTTTTCTATTTAATATACTTTTTCAAACAAGTTACAAGTTCAATACAAAGGAGATGGTAAAACGTCAAAAATATACAAAACATTACATATACAGTATACATTTTACTTGCATTTTATAGTATTGTCTGAAAATAAGAATCCAGAGTTGTTTGTTTTTGATTTTCTTTGATTATCTGCCTTCCACTGGAAATTATAGAACGAAAATGAACTAATTGCATTTCAGTTATATGCTTATATTTCGACGTTTCAAAAGTTTTATAAGTTTTTCGAGACACAAAATTTATAGGGGAACAGCTAAAAAAGAACGAAATGGTCGAATGCGCGATATAACGAGGGGTTAATGTATTATGTTTTAAGACAGCATCCACAATTTTAAACCCATAATAAAACTTGAATGAAAATGTTGTTTAAAATTATTAAACAACAATATAAACATATTCATGCGAAGAATGAAGTTGTTTACCTGAATGTCTGTAATGATATCTCTCCCTGCTGATGTTTAGCTTTAATGTAGTAGTTTTTAACATTATTTTCTCGTAACGTAATAAACAAGGGACAAAATGAAAAGGTAATGTTTCGGTGAGAAGGAAGTCGACCATATGATGTGTAATGGGGCTAAATAGCACGCTCTTGCTTTTTTCTGGTTTATTTTTTAAATATTACTTTTCAATTCATAATACTATTAATAAAAAATTTTATATAGAAATATGTGCTTTGTGAATAGATGCGATTGTTGTGCATAAAATAACAAGTGTTAAAATTTTGACCTACTTGGCGAAATTAAATTCTACAATTTGAAATCAATCCAGAGGCTGAATACTGATTCCACTCAGCTCCGAAATAGTACCGGTCGTACTTTAGATTCCAGTGAGCCAGTGCTACTATACTTTGTGTTCTGTGTTAATTCGTCGCGTACAATTCATCCCGGAACAATTCATCGCAACGAAAATGATTTTGAAGGCGATGATGTTAAAAATAAAGTTAATTTAGTAAAATTAAATAGAGAATTTTAACTAACATTTTAAAAAACCGATTTTAGATGCAGAGTAAAATATTTGTATAGATATATTTCTTCTTTTACTACTTTACACTAAAAATATCATTCGTTAAAATATAGAATATTTTTTTATAAGCGGGTTTTGGGAAGTTCCGAAAAAAGAAATACATGTTTAATGCACTAGTCAAGCAAGGGATTTATTATCATCATCGTCTTCAAAAACATTTTCGCTGCGATGAATTGACGCCACGACGAATTGCTCCGCGATGAATTATGTGCGACCAATTGACGCGACACCCATATGGTTGCCCTGCAAAAATATCAAAAAACACTAATTGGCTATATATCTATTGGCTATACACCCAAAATCTTAGTTTTATTCCTTTGAGCACTATTTTTTAAATGGAAGCAAATAAAGACTTTTTACAGCTTGTCTTCGTTTAATGTAATTAATGAACTTATAACGAACGCTATAGAAAGTCATTTGCAAAATAAATGGCAAAAGTGTATCAAGATTTCTTGACTTTTACATTAGATTCCACCAACTACGTTTAATCAGAAAATCAATTTCTTTGACTAAAGTAATACACAAAATTTGACCAATATATAAGAAAATACTTTTAAAATATAGTGACTAATTTTTACTGATAATCCATGGTGGTCAACAGGGTAATGCTTGAAAAAAAGCCTTATACCTTATACTAGGTGTGAACGAGATATATGAAAGATGTAAACCTGCTATAGTTTCAAAGATCCATCTAAAAGAAATTGTCATATGGCATGCAATATTATCCTATGGGGCTTTGATCCACTTTCTATCGACCATGTGATGGTATTACATGTCATATAGGAAGTTTTCTCAGATGAAGGCATCAAAGTATAGTGATTGTAGGTCATTCTCTGCCGCATCAGTGACAAACATTCTTGTTCAAGCAACAAACTTAAAATCACCACTCATAAATAAAACACAGAAAAAAAATATTACCATGAAGATTACGTGTCCCACGTTTGATTTATCTTGCGCATAACTAGCAGTATCTATATTCTTTTCTTTGAAGCATTGCCCTCTTCGCTACCCTGTAAGGATAACTTATCTATCCTTAATACGTCTTTCATTTGGAAAATTCTTTTAAGAAAAGTTTTCTCGTTATATTTTGTTTTTATATTTTAATAAATCGGTCAAGTGCGAGTATAACTCGCGCTCAAAGGGTTCCGTACATTGAGTTTATTAATTACTATTTATTAATTAATAAACTCCTACTCTCCCTAATTTTTTCATAATTTTAGTTTCACTAGATTTGAAAATAGAAGGAGGTAAAGGCATATTTTTCCAGTACTTTCAACGATATCTCTGAAAATATAATACCTAAAATTTAAAAAAAATGTATTATTGAGCTCGATGTTACGAGATCTTTCGAACGATACCCCACACGATATATAAAATAATTTTTTTTCAAGTAACGTAATTAATATTTCGGCTAATTATCGACATTTCTTTTCGAAAATCATTATCAAATATATTTGGATGATTCTGCGTCGATAGATTCATCGAGCACCCGTCAACTACCCCGCTGACCGCCCGAAAAGTAAAGTTTGTGTGTAACGGAAAAATGCGTTTACTCAAAAGCTATATTACCTTGGAAAATCTCTACAGTTTTCCTGCAAGGTTTAAATAAATTTCTACTACCCCTAATTTTTTCATAATTTTACTTTTAGTAGATTCGGAAATAGAGGGCGAAGGCAACATAATTTTGCAGTGCATTTTCGACGATATCTCTGAAAATATAATACCTAAAATTTAAACAAATATATTTTTGAGTTCGGTATGACGAGATCTTTCACACGATATACAAAAAGAAAACTTTTTTTTTCAAGTAAATTACTTAGCCCCCTAAATTTTTCCTAAACATTTTTATGAATGGCTTGTAACCTGAAAATACGTGGGTAAAAAGGATTTACAACTTTCCCAAGTTTGAACTTTCCACCTCCGAAACTTTACTAGAAAATGTGCTCTGACAGAAGGGCAGATAGACACAGGAGTGATCTTATAATGGTTCTGTTTACACTTTTTAAGTGCGTAACTCTAAAAATAAATAAACTATTAGAATACTGATAAATACTGCATCTTATTTAACTGCACAATGAACTATTTTCAAAATAAAAAACAATGAATCAATCAATATCTCAATAACAAAAAAATTAGATTAAAAATGGTTACTGCCAGTATCCAAACATAATTTATCAAAGTCGTGAGTGTTATGTGGGTATTGATGTAATGAAATTTAACTTAATAATTTACTCCTTTCAACGATTCTATTTCACCATCTTTCTAAAAATATTAAGAACTTCAATCAATGAGATATTTAAAGCAACTATAGAAATTGATTATTGAATTTCGATATCATTTGTCATGGCTGTCAGTGTTTGTCTGCCACGAGTTTGGGAATTTTACACTCTGCTAGATAATTTCATTCTTTACTCAAAAACAAAACCTAAAGATTAATCTTGTTCCAATTAATATTTACTGAAATGACCTTGCTATTTCAAAAAAAAAAAAATCATTTGTATTGCCCACACGCTTAAAACATCACAACCTTTGGATTCCTTGGAGCAGTGTTATAACAAGATTTCGCTATATTATAATGCCATATTCGCTATAATAAATACAGCAAATTCGTTAAATTTTAAAAGAACATAATTTTAAAGTAAATTTATATTTTATGCATATATATTAAGCTTGTTGGAAAAACTATGCAAATACGACGTTATAACGTATCAATCGTAAAAGTTTGCTTAAATATGTATATTCGCATAAACATAAATATGTACTATTTCAAGATGGATAAGTAACTAATATAATCAACAAGAACATTATCATAAAATATTTCACTTCTATAAAACTTATGAAAGAACTGTTTGCATATAAAATACATTTCATTTGCAGTGCAAATATTTTTATCACTGATTTCTGAACACTGAAAAATAATTACTGGTTGTAAAGTTTTGAAAACCAGGTTATGCACAGAAATTTTTTAACAGACTTTCCCTTGTTTATTGATTCGTTAACTTTGTTTAGAATGAACAAAATTCGATAGTCAGGTATCATGAAATTGACGAACACGTACGAGAGGAAAGAGATATTTTAATCAATAAATTATGCGAAAAGCAATTCAAAAGAGATTGTTGAATTAGAGTCATGCGATGAAAATCAATAACAATATATTTTGTACTATAATTGTGCATGACATATTTTCATTTCCTTTCCATTGTTTTGTAGTTCAAAAATTTAAATTTTATACGGATGGATTTGACTTTAACAAGAATGAAATGGCATATGCTAAATTTATTGTGCTTTGATTATACGTTGAAAGCGATCTTCTACTGAATATTTTAATTTCTTACAAATATTATTTTTTATGAAATTTCAAAGTATGATTTTCATAAGAAAATACACAATTTAAAAATGAAAGCTGACTTTGGATCTATCTTTTAATTAATAATAGATAAACAGTTCTGTTAGAGATGTGTGTAAATATAATATAATATTGCTCTGTTGCGTCAAATCTCTAATAATTAACCTTCTTTTACCTCTTTTAACATTTTCCGCAAAATGATGGTTTTATTTTTTTAAGGAAAAATGATTCGAATAATATATCGACTGTATTTAAAAAAGAAATTAAGTTTTGCATATAAAAAAGCAGAAAAATCTTTTTAAAACATAACAAAAACCTGTCGTCTTTGTTTTTAGTCGTTAAAATAAATAAATAAAAGGAAAAAATATTTTAAAGGAATATAGTCAAAGTTTCCAGGAAAAATTGTAGAAATAATAGTGATTGAGTATTTAAAATGTTCGAAGAACTTCATGAAAGCTTAAATGAGGTTTCAAAAAATCGAGTATCTGAACTTAAAAATGAACATGTGGGATATTCTTCTAATAAATGCTTTATTTTTTTTTCGACAGGTTTTTATGCAGAATCCGAAGAGAAACTTACCATCTGAACACATAAAACAAATTGGTAGTTTATGTTTTTTTTAAGCAATAATATTGTTATGAGAAACAAGATTTTCACGAAGCTGATTTGCACTATTTAAGAAACCATATAATATTAAAAATTTTATTATTTTAAGAATTTGAAGCGCTTTAAGAAAACTACATCTTTAACTACATTCAATGATGCTTATATACATTTTATTTTGATTATTAAAAAACAATCCCTTCCTTCAAAACGAAGTATAACATGTATCACAAGTATTAATTAAAAGTTATCTGCAGTTTTTTAGTAATGCTTTACTATTGTTTGTTAATAAATTTTACTATTGGGAAGATGAATGCTTTAAAATGCGCTGATATTATAATTTTAATTCTGTGATCACACAAATCTAAACTAATTTTATTTTTCTGTATGTATAAGACCAATTTTCATTTGACAAAGAAAATTATTAAATATTCGATTAAAACTAATGTAAAATGTAACAAGAACGAAAAATCATGCGTCAATCATAGATTATGTAATACTTTCGAACACTTCCAAAATAATCGTGCAAATCTTTACCGTAAGGTGTAAGATGATATCTAACTAAACAACTTTGAAAACGCATAACATATTTAAAAATCTAATTTTGATTTTTGGTGGTTTATGTTGGCGAGTTACCCGGAATTAGCTGTCTATTTTTTGGTTAAATTTGATTCACTCATTCGAAAAATATAGAACATTTTATTTTAAGAGCCTACATCAGTCACGCGAAAAAACGCGCAAGCTAATGTTAAGTCTAAGGGAAGGTTCTTGCGAGATTTCTCGCTCGCATTTTAATATTTTTAAATGATTTTTGTTGCATAGGATAGCCAACGTCGATCTCTAACGTTGTCAGTTCTTACTTTTTCAATTTTGGTTCCAGTTTTTTTATATAAGGGTACTTGCACTTTCAGAACCGGTTCCAACCGGTTCCAAAATTGAAAATCTCCGCTTGTAAAAAAACTGTAACCAAAATCGATAAAGTAAAAACTAACAACGTTAAAATTCGACCTCAGCTATCCTATGCAAAAAAAAAGCATTTACAAATATTAAAATGCGAGCGAGAAATCGCGCAAGAACCTTCCCATAGACTTAACATTAGCTTGGGCGTTTCTTCGCGTGACTAGTGTAGGATCTTAAGTCATAATGCTTTTCAATGGGAAGTCAGACGATTTTTTAATTTTAACAATCACCGAAAAGAAAATCACGCATTGGGATAATTGCAAATGCTAAATTATATATGCTAAATTTACAAAATAGAGATCTTAATTTAATCCGATCGTTTTGAAAATTTGCTAATATATTTATTAGAATTTCGAAATTAATTGTATAAATTATTGGGAAATTTTACGCATTAATTTGGAAGATATGAAACATTTTAATTTCTCATTTTTGCAAAAATTTCCAATGCATTTCTTTTTTTTCTCTTTTATTATATGGTTGCCAAGCAACCATATTTCAAAGAATATAAACAAAATAAAATTAAAGTTAATCGCATTAGTTTGACGCAAAATTTTATTAGCAAAATTGCTAATTTTCGGGTGATTTAAGTTTTTAATATGTTTTTTTCTAATGAAATAGATAAAGATTTATTTTAATGACTAGAGAAAAATGACCAAATCGGTTTTCCAAACGAAAATTATAAAAACGTTGAAAGTGTAAATTGAATATAAGTCTCATAAGAGGAATTTACATTTATATAAGTATATTTAATACACGAAATTATATTGAATTTCAGCAATATATGATATTTAGTGGTTGACAAATAAGTAATCTTTTAAGGATAGGATAAAATCTCCTGTACAAGGAGATGGTTAATTTAAGGAAATTACAATAGTAAATGTACTCAGACATATACTCGAATAATGAAATAGCACAATTACTGGAAATTGATAATATAAAATTAAAGTGATAACGGGGGGTTCAGGGGGGCGGAGTCCCCTGAAGGAATGTAATCTTATTCTGAAAAAGTACAGTAATAAGTAGTTTATCCTATCATTTATCCGGCATAAAATTGTGTTTAATGTGATACTTCTAAAATTTTCGAAACTTTCAATAAATCTTATATTCTTATAAATGCATAAATAACTTCAAAAAAGCTAATTTTAGGCTATCAAATATAATGCAGTTTATATTAAAAATTATTGATATTAATGAACAATGATTTGTAGAGCTGACGTTGAGGACTCTGATCTGTATATTTACTAGTATTTTCAAGGTAGAATGCAACTAGATGAAAGTATCAAAGACGACAATTTGGGCAAATTTAATCTTTTTAACTAAATGACGACTACGTATGCGTCTTCGCCGAAGTAGTCAGGAAAAATACTGCAAATTTACCTTACCAAGAAAAGTACAAGTATCTAATTTTTTTTTCTTCCAAAATGTTATCAAATATCTTCCTCAATGTCCTTCTGGAATTTAAAATGGATAATAATTGTTAGAACTAGTTTTTAATGATTTAACATGTATGGCATTAAAACAGAATCTAACTTTATTCCATTAGGCTAAAAATTTGACAGAAAATTTTCTAATAAGCCCATTCTCTTTGTACATTATATGCTTAAAAACAGCCTTCAATGCTAACACAACTTTAAAAAAAAATCAAAAATTTTCATCAATGTCCATGTTTTTACAGTGTTCGTTCCTCACTGTGCCATCTGTGTCTTTAAAGGTAAAATATATCGACCTCACGATTTGAGTTTTTTTTTTTATTTATGACAACTGTTGAAAAGTCTTCATTTATACAAAGTGGTTTGCCTTGCAGTTTTAGATTTTGAATTAGTGAACTTTTAAATTTGTATTTGTCTTTTTTCTGTCTGTGCCCCATATCACAAAAATCGTATTTCCGTATTCTTCAGAGAAAGATGAAGAATATGTTGGACTATAACCACCTGCCTGATAGTCATAGACAATCTAGACAGGATCTGTTTCGAAACCTGATTCGCAACTGACATATTTTGGAGTTCATTTTAATTTAAATGCATAGGTATATTTATCCTTTGAAACAAAAATTGCACCAAACATCTAAACATATTACGCACTGTATAAAAGAAAATATTTTTAGAGGCACTTTATTGGGTAACCGATATGTCTTTAAATAAAATAAAATTCAATGAGAAAATCAGTATTTGTGCTGGACATTGCAGTTTTTGTGTGATGATAATTTCTACACAGTGAAAATTTCCAGTTAATTATCCAGTCATTCAGCGATTTTTATAGATAACGGTTACTTAATCGTACGTTTACCTTTATTTTGACGAATGCGAGCACTTCATACTAAGTTTATGTAACCTTTATTTATAAAAACGGTTGAATGACCTACAGTTTCTTTAATGGTAACAGTAATAACAAAATATTCAGCATTATTGTTTTGTATAGCATCATTGGCTGAACTTTTGAGAGATCTTATTGAAAGCAATAAGCAGTGCATTGTTAAATATGAAATAACAATAATATTTCTTGGACATAATTCAACTGAGAAATAAAGCCTTAATAACTTACATGGTATTGTTGTTTAATTTTGTATTGAATATTTTTCTCTCAAGCAAATAACTCATGGTTCATTTTCATAATTTTTCCGAATATTTTTTAATAAACTTCTAACTAAGAAACAAGTATAAATGTACTCAAGAAAACAATTGTTTTAATTTGATTTAACGAAAATATTGCGTTATTTGAAATTGAATAATATAAGATTCATGACCGGAATCATTAAGTACACACAGAATATATGGACGTTAAAGTATTTAAGGAATCCCAATAACTGATGGATGCGTAATTACAATTAATAATAAGTAATACGATTAGTAAATTTTCCAACTGAGTGAGGAATTTGTTCCGTGTATTGGAATTCTTTTAACTGCGGTTTATTCTGTTGTGTTGTTTCAAATAACAGGCCAAATTTCATTACCAAATAGTTTTCTGAGTGAACTGAATTGGTTGCAATGTTGTCCCGATAGCACCTTTGGAAGATAATTGGCAATTGAAGCCAAAAGGTTCTGGCTACGAATCCCAGCCTGCACACATTTTTACATAGTTGGAAAATTTACTACTCGTATACAATAATGCTGCTTCAAATGTAGAACTCTAAAAAACTTACAGAATAACATAATTTGGAGTAATATAATTTGAGTATCAATGATATAGTGTAAAATGTTTTCTAAAAAACGTTAGTTAGATCACTTAATGACGCCGACAATTGCTGGAGAACATTATAGAAAATTAACTACATAATGAGAACGTAGTTTGAGAAGAAATTGTGGGCTTAATCATACTAAGTATATTTAGATGGATAAATTTAGCATAAAATGAATGTATTCATTTTCCAAGAACACGGAAAATGTACTTGTTTCTACAAAAAAAAAAAAGAAAAAAATTAATTGATAACAATAGCTTTAATTTTAGTTTTATTTTAAATTATATTTTTCTTGATAGTACAAAAGTAATGTCTTCAATCGACGTACGAAAGTGCGTCTGCGAACCCAGAAAGCTTTATACCATTTCAATCACTTTTAAATAAAGGCTTAATTTGAGCTATAACATGTGTCGATATTTATAGTACATTCATTTATTCTATTTAAACTTTCGTGGAACAAATTTATAACCTCATTGTCAAGAATTCTCAGTCTGTGTAACAACGCATTAAATATCTTTCAAAGTACTAAATTGGCAATTTTCACAATACGATTACATGCTTTACTAAATTTATTTAATTAACTTACTTTATTTAACTGGGGGAAAATTTCATTGTCAACATTTAGCATATAAAAGGTAAATAGCCTTTAACCGTGAATAAGAATATAAGAGCTCATAAAATTTGATTGAGGAAATGTGAGAATATTCAGGCATAATTTCATGATTTCCGCTCAAATGTAATTTTATTAAAACTTCCAGCTATACATTTATTGAAAATTGTGTTTAATTTAATTTAGAATTTAGAGAGACATTTTAAAATGAAGTTGTAGTATATTTAATCACGTAACAAAATAGGAATTATGCATTCATTAACAATACAATAGACATGTACAGTACTCAAAACTTTTTGATGCAAATTAATCATTATTGACTTTTAAAGACAGGTTTAACAAGGAATTAAATTATTATCTCATTATAATAAATCTGTCCAGCCTTTACGATGAAAGATAATGTTTTTCATATCAATAAGTAAAATTTACTGTTTCATGTAAAAAAAAAAAAAAAAAAAAAAAAAAAAAAAATCTGGAAGTTACTTTTATTGATTTTCTTTTTACTTTATTTTCGAAATAATGTTTAAAAAAATGTCATTAAGAGTACATCTTAAATTATTATATCTCAAAAAGTATATGAAGGAAAATTTTATTTCCTAAGAACCTTCCTTTCATTTCTAAATATGCATTAGAAATGTGTTATATAAATGTAGTTTGTCCGTTACGTATGGTTATTTACAGTAAATTGCTTCAGTTGAATACATTTGTATAAATCTCTTCTTTTTCACCATAACTCAGTAAGTATTCATATTTAAAAAAAAAATTAAGTTAATGGGATTCATTGAACGTTTTAGACTTATTACGAACAGCTTTTGGACTACTAATTAATTATACAAAATTGTATCTGCAATTTCCACAATTGTTTAGAACATTTCAAATAAAAGCTAAATTCGACGAAAACTTATGTCGACATTTGCAACACATTTATTCTATCCAATTAATCAGGGAATTAATGTCTAACTTCATTATCAAAAATTCCCAGTCAGCGAGGCAAAGCTTTAAACAGATTTCAAAATACTGAGCTGGTAATTTTTTCAGTAGAGTTCATTGCTTTACTAAATTTACTTGATTGAAATACTTTATTTAGTTGGATACAACACCACTGTCAGTATTTATCACGTTGCATTAAATAGGCATAATAAACGTATTTCAAAGTACGGAGATGGCGATTTTCTCAAAAGAGTTTTACTTTCTTTACTATATTTATTTTATTGATATATTTTATTTAGTTGGATAAAACTTCACTTTTAATATTTAGCACATTCAACAGAGAATTAAAATACAATGAATTCCCGTTAATGCGGTCTTCCAAGGGCCATCATTTTTTAACACTTTCCAACCTAGTTGAAAAGTGTTTATGACTTCGGTTTGTCTGCCGTATGGCCGTCTTTCCGTGCTCTAACTCCCGTAAATATGCTCGGATTGCTTTGAAATTTTTATATGTTATTGTCGTTATCTATAGCATGTTCCCTATTTCATCTGAAGTGTGTAGCACTTATATATTTTTACAGGGACAGACAAAAGTTTTCCGTTACATTATGGTCAATGGGGAATAATCGTTTCAAGTTCATTTTTATGACGCTACGTGATTTAAAACACAATGAAATTGATGTATAATTATGAAGCGCATTAAAACCTGCTTTTTGTAGAATATGGGGTGCAAAGCATTTATTATTCATTTACAGGGTCAAACAAAAGAACTATGTTACACGTCGTCCTATGGGGAAAAATCGTCTGCAGTGTAATTTAGTGTTATTTCACTATTTCAAACATAATGAAAATTATATGCATTACTGAGGGGTACTATAAATTGCTTTCTTATGTGCATTGCGTTTATTTACAGGGACACACAAAATATATTGGTTACAGTACATATGCGATATTTACAGTCTATGTGTGATAAGTGCGTTTTCAGTTTGGTTTGCGTTTTTAAGTTTAAATTTTTTTTTCATAGCAGGTGTGTGTTTATAAACTCCGTTCATCATATACAGGGCTACGCAAGGGAATTCATAAGTATTACAGCCTATAATAGTGAATTGCTTAAGGGTAGTTGTTAATTGTGTTTACTCATTTTCAAGCTGAACTATATATAGTAGACTAATAGAAGTTTGTGGAATATAAATAAATTCATATATAGGGATACGCAAAAAAGATACATTGTTGTTTACGTTTGGTAATTGCTGCGAGTGAGTTTTAAGTTGTCTTTTAGCTTAATAGGTGGTATGTATAAAAGTCTTCAGATAATATACTAGGCTGTACAAAAGATTTCGAGTCCATTTCCATCGATTGGCAAAAATTGCTAAACGTGAATATTCTAACTGAACTAAATTTTATCATACTATATATCCACATCGATTGATCATATACAGAGATGCACAAAATAATTCGACTCCTTTTTTGACACTGGAAGGTAATTTCGAAAACTGTTTTTTTCAATGTGCTATATGTTTTCTAAACTGTTTACTTACATATCTTCTTTCACCTTCTTAACGTTGAAGCTTCGTTACAGTTATCTGGCTGTGTTGGAAAGTGTTTTGTATTCTATGCTTGACGCATGATTTTTCGTTCTTGTTTTCGTCTGCATTTAGTCTGCATTAAACGATGCAAACAATTGACTGGTATAAAAATAGTCCTTTACACTGAGTTTGTTAAATTTAGTTTTGAAAAACTATATAGGTTAGAACTTCGTGGTAAAAGAAACATGTTTTTTTCTCTAAAATATTATATTAAAAAAAATCATCTTAATTAAAATATTATTAATAAATGTAATTAAATACTCAGAACCAACAAAATATGCAAAGAAATTGCCATACTTACATAATTTAATTTTATTTAAAACAATTTGTCACATTTCTTTGCGATAATTAAAAATATTGACGGTTTTATCACATCATTTTGCAATTTTGTTACACACATGAAAATTTGGTCTGTTGCATCAGATTTTTCTAATATCAGAGAAGATTTGCCAGTACTATTGCAAACTGTCACATTATCGGAAATAGATTTATTTTTATCTTTATCACTCACTGTCAATTTTTTGTCCTCTCAATAAAAAGTGTATCAGCAATATATCTTTGAATAATGTACAAAACCAGTTTCTTTAGATTCGATTAAGTTGATCTGCAAAAACTTTATCCGCATTTACCGATGAGTATAATGCAGTAAGCTACATATTTCACATTAACTGCAAATAGAAAACGGTGGTAAAAATAAAATTGTCCGCATTAACCGCAGATACGATGTAAGCGAAGATGTATTAATCAGAGTCTACATAACTAGCAGCAACTGATCAAGGAAATACAATAAAATCTACATAATGAACACTCCCGAATAGCGGACATCTCTCGTTGGCGGACACTTTTCAACAGCCATTACATATGTATTTTTTTTTTTTGCTTATCTCTGAAAATGTTCACCTCCGATTAACAGACATATTCTTTACTCCCAAGGTGTCCTCTAGATAGAGATTTTACTGCATAGATATACAGAAAAGTACTCAAAAACTGATTCAATTCAATGGTCGTTTTAATTTTCTGCTCATTTATCGTACAGGGTGGTTATAATATAAGTATTTCTTTTTGGAGCTGTCTGTAGCTTGAAGGAAAAATCCGAATGAAACCAAAATCGGTACACTTACTATTAAAGAAGGGGGGAGAACAATGGAACAATATAAAAAAGTTGCCATAATCGCCAACAGATGGCTCTATGGGGCCTGTCGATGCAAACGCCGTTGTGTACGGTGGCGGTGTCGCCAAACCTCAATGACTTAAAAGATCACATATCACAATATGTGGGAAACATCACTCCTGATCCTGATGCGTTACATTCCGCAGTTCAGCACATCGTGCACCACCTTTCGCCATCTATCGGCGATTACTGCAATTATATTTTTAATGTTCCATTCTTCTTCCCCTTTCTCGAATAGTAAGTTTACATATTTTGGTTTCATTCGGGTTATTCCTTCAAGCTACAGACAGCTCCAAATAGAGATACTTATATTAGAACCACCCGGTATATGCATTCCTATGATAAAACATTTGTTAATAGCACGGAATGACATCTGCAATTTTCACAAATATTTATAACATTCCAAACCCTTTCAAATAAAATATTGACAAAAATTCCAAATTACCAAAAATTGTATTAATATTTACAGTACATTTATTCTATCCAAGAAGTGGAGAATATCTTTAAATCTTAAAATTAAGAATTCTGGTCAGCGTAACAATGCATTAAACAATATTGCGAAGTACTCAGATGACATTTTTCTCAAGAGATTTACTTGTATAGTAAAATTTCTTTGATTAATTAGTTTTATGTATCAGGAAAAAGCGTCATTATCAAAATTTATATCCCTTTAATAATAAATGAGCTTTAACAGGGAGTAAGAATGCATAAAAATAATAACTCATACCAGTTAGTCAATGAAATTTATGTTTCCCAAAATATTGATTCATAATTTTCTCCCAATAAAAATTTTTAAAATTTCAGAACGTGTATTAACGTATTAATTTATGTTTATTATAATTTAGAATTTTAGGAAACTTTCTAAATAAATTTGTAATATGACTATTCCAACTTGGTAAAAATTATAGACTCCTTAAGGATACAACACGACATCTGCATTCTCGTGAGATCTTCATGTAAATAAGTTATTAACGAAATAAGGCGATGTTTAACATTAAATAAAATAAACTTTTCTCACTAGAATAAATGTGTTCAAATCTAACTAATTTATTATCAAATAGTTACTCATCAGTAAGTAGTTTTTACTGATGCATTAAAAATGAATTACTTTAGCTTAATTTCGTTATTTTCAAGCAGTGGTTTTTTTATTGATTTCAATCGGCTTAAAGACGTCGTATTATTCATGGGAAAAGAATCCATTGTGAAGAATCTATTTTGTATTAATCGTTGTGCAGTATATAAGAATTTTGGAAGATTGTTCATAAGTCACTATTTCGTCGAAGCAAGAATTATCAAAGTATCCTAATAATGAAAAGAAAGTCTTGTTGTAGAGATGTGTAGAAGTAATATTTCTTTCTTTACAAAGATTACTTTTTAAACAGTTACATCTTTTGACACTTCCCAACATATTTAAAGAGGGTTTATGAATGTATCTGGTCGTCTAACTGGCCATGCTCTAAGTCATGTAAGTAAGAACAGACTGCCAGGTAATCGGTAAGTGTTATCAGGGTTTACTGTGACATGTTTGGAATTAAAACTGAACAGTGTAACGTTTATGGTTAACGTGCATAGCCACTCTAAAAAATGCTGTAACATTATAGTCTATGAAGAAAAATCATTTGCAGTGTATTTTAATGATGTTACACTATTTCAAACATGTTTTAGTTATATACATAACTGAGGTACACTACGTGATGCTTACTGTAGAATATGGTATTCATAGCATTTATAGCTCATTTACAGGGACACACAAAAGAATTCGGTTCTAGTACTGTCTATGTGCGATAATTACTGGATATGCGTTTTTAAATTTAACTAATTTTTTTGTCATATTACTTGGTATTTTGTAAATTCTATAGATCACACATAGACTGCACAAATGAATTCGAGCATATTTCCTTTTTTTATGGAAATTGCTAAAGGAGAATATTCAAGTGGGTTATGCGTTTCCTAATTAAACTAAATTTTAGTGTACTGTATAGTATATGTACAAATCTGTAGATCATATACAGGCCTGTACAAAAAAAAATTTGGATACTTTTATGAATATAAATGATAATTTCTGTAATTGATTATTCAAATGTATTGTGAGTTTCCCAAATTTTTTACTTAGAGATAATTAATCTTTCTTCCTATTAAACGGTGAAGTTTCGTTAAAGTATTCTGAATGTGTTGGAAAGTGATTCAAAATCTATGCTTGACACATGATTTTTCTTTCTTGTTTTTAACTATACTTGTTCCATCTACAGAAAATAAAGTAAGTTACAGAAACGTCGATATAAATAATAATCTATTTAACGGAACCCATTAACGATATTCATAATAAAAGAACTAAAGAATTACTTATTGGAAAACCATTCTCTAAGTACCAATATCGCACTTTAAATATAAGATTACAGAAAATTTACTTAAGGTACCCAACAATAATATTTCACACACATAGATTACTTGTCAATATTGGTGCAAACAACTTTAATCTAATAAATTACTGCCTTTAATGAATTCTGTTTCAGCTTCTTTCCATGAAAATAAAGAATTTCAATCTGTGAGATTCTGATCTGCATTAACTATCGACAACATTTGTTAAGGCTGTCAATATTATTTCATCGTTAATTACTTAAACTTTTCAAAAAACAATAATGGTGGAAATGACGCAAAAATGATAATTTTCCTGTAATCAGTTTAACTGAAATATTTCATTCTCTATAGCTAAATTAAGATTTATTAACAATTCAGTTATTAATCCCTGAATTGTTTCTGGAAACGTGTAAAGGAAATACATTTATGTATAAATCTGTATTAATTCGATTTTCCATTTTTTAATAAATAAGAATGCTTATACATTTATAAAATAAAAAATGCATTTCCATGCTATCAGATTTTTGTTTAAAATTCCATGTTTTAAACTTCACGTAACAAAGAAAGCAAAATAGTCCACTAACATAAGATTATTATAATGTAAATTTTTAGTTCAATTTATATTTTCAATCAAATACTATTTAATTTGTTTATTTAATTTTTCTTTTCCTAATCTATAAAATGAAGGTTTAAATGATTCTGAGGAAATCCATATTAATAAGTCTTGATTTAATTTGCAACTCTTTTTATCATCTAAATGTGTTTTGTAAAATAAATTTATAATTCAAATAATTTATTTTAATCAATTCTGTGTCAGCTTCTTTTGATAAAAATAAAGAATTTAAACCTATGAGATTCTGATCTGCATTCATTATCAACAGCATTTGTCATGGCTGTCAATATTATTCCCTTGTTAATTACTTTAACCTTTCAAAATAATATTGGAGGAAAAGACGCAAAAATGATAATTTTCTAGAAACGATTTTAACTGAAGTATTTCATTGTCTATAGTTAAATTAATATTTAATAACAATGCAGTTATTACTGTCTGAAATGTTACTTGTACTTAGTGCAAATGAAATAACCTTATGTATAAGTCTGTATTGACCACATTTCCTGATTTGTTTTATATTTTTAATGCAATAAAAGAGAATGTCTCTATTTTTAAGTTAAAAATGCATTTTCATGCGATCAGATTTTTATTTAAATACAGTATTTTAAAATTCACTTAACAAAGAAAGTAAAATAATTTTCTAACATAAAATTTAAAAATAATTAATAATAATTATTAGTTCAATTTATATTTTGGAAGAAATATCTATTTTTTTTTGGTTATATAACCTATAAAATGAATCTTTAAATGATTTCAAGAAACTCTATCTGAATTATTATTCTTTATAATACTTTGATTTCTTATCTAAATCTTTCTTAGAAGCTAAAGGTATCGTTTTCCAATTATATCTATAATTCAATGAATTTATTTTAATGCATTCTGTTTTAACTTCTTTCCATAAAAATAAAGAATTTCAATCAACTAGAATATAATCAGGTATAAAAGGTACACTTTGTGTGGTTATCAATACGAAAAAGCTAAAAACAACGTTGAAGCACACAAATTATAATACTTTAAAACACATACGGCCGTTTCAAAGATACATCGATCCCCTTCATCAGTGTAAGGTGTGAAAAAAATGTTAAAAGGGTTCAAAAGACCCACGCTCGGCTATAGCCCCGAGTACTGGCTGTAATCTGACCTAAAGAACACGAAAATTATATCAAAAAGCAAGAACTTGATAAATCTACAATAGCGAAGCATTGTTGGTATTTTGACCATAGATTTAACTTTTCCGGAGCCAAAATTATTCAAAATTGCAATTCAATATTTGATCTTGATTTTTACGAAGTACATTATATTTATAAATATACAGATTCATTGGTGAACGACATGTCTAGCACCCCTTTTCTTTCTCCCGTTTGGAGAGAGCCTGCGCGGTGATGCCTGTTTTCGGTGATTTCCTGTCAGCTGCGTCACTTCTGCTCTTCTGGTTACACTTGCTTTGCCATTTTGATCCGATTACAGCCAGTACTCGGGGCTATAGCCGAGCGTGGGTCTTTTGAACCCTTTTAACATTTTTTTTTTTTTTTAACACCTTACACTGATGAAGGGGATCGATGTATCTTTGAAACGGCCGTATGTGTTTTAAAATATTAAAATTTGTGTGCTTCAACGTTGTTTTTAGCTTTTTCGTAGAATATAATCAGCAATAATTTTCAGCAATATTTGCAAAGACTGTCAATATCCTTTCACCTTTAATTACTTAAACTTTTCAAAGTAATATTGGAAGATAAGGTGCAAAAAGGATCATTTTCCTGTAACGAATTTAACTGAAGTGTTTCATTCTCTACAGCTAAATTAAGATATAATAACAAAACAGTTGTTACATTATAAAATGTTATTGATTACGAGCAACTGGTATTGTACTGATAAATAAGACAAAATAGGAAAACACAAATTAATATTAATAAGTACTTAAACATATGAGATTTAAAATGCTTTCACTTTCATATAGGTTTTACTTATACATAATCGTTTTAAAAGATACTCAATTAATAGTCATTGGGTAAATATTAGATTAATATAAATAAAGGTCATTAACCTTTAGAATACGGATCGGGACTGGCGACTATTTTAATATTCAGTCGTACCACACTTTACAAAATATTTTTTTGTGGTAGATTTCTCTTGAAAATATCCTAGTATAAGTGTATGGCAGAGAATTTATTTTCGAAAAGTTGTGCGATATAGAATAAACACATTGTCGTTGGGACGACATATATCCTGGCTCCGTAATGAAAGGGTTAATAATACCTACGAAAAAATATTGGTTATAGTATACGCCAAGATAGATACTTTTTCCTAAACAATTTGAGTTCGAAAATCAACTTATTCGGTTAGAAACAACAAGATGTTCCACTTCTAGCTGAAGCAGGGTTTTGTAAATAGCTTTAACATAGGAAAGATACTGTATCGGAATTTACAAAAGGTTTACTTTAATATATAGGAAATTAGTTATGTCATTATAACATGTAAAAGGTGTGTGTAAATGCTATTATCGTCAAAATAACATTAACAACTATACTCCATGTTAGGAAATATCACTAATACTCAGTAAGCTGTCTGAGATCTGAATAATGTGCACTTCCAATTACTATCATGTTGGCATCACATTTCACACAAAACAATGAAAGTCAGTTGAACATTTCATTGCAATATCTTTGCTTTTGTTAAAGTTATTAACAAGCCTCCCGCTTTCTTCTACTGATGGGACACCCTGTATTTTTGATTAAATAAAAGAATTGCTACCCGTATTCCACATCAACAAGTTTTTTGTCTTGAAGTCTACTATTTTTTCTCTTTTACTCTTGGTAAAGTTCAGGATCATGTCTTAGAAGACTAGAGCATCGGTCACCAAACATTCGAACCAATAATTTCATTGTTTTAAGTCCACTTTATTAATATTTAATGCTCCTATTCAATATAACATAATTATAAATGCTTATTTAATTATAAGAAAATCGCTTATTTTTTTCATAACAAAAAAATTTAATGGATGTTTAATTGTAATAAAATTAATAATATTAGTTTGACTATAACAAAATATTTGAAATTTATTAAACTATCTCACTTTTTTTTGTTATATTTGTTCTGATTATTTAATATATGTTCATGGATAAGTTCATGTCTCCAATGTTTTGGCCGCAAGACGGAGATCCCTTTTCATTTCAAGCCGAGACAAATGCCGAATTTTATATCCACTGCTGCTTAGAAATACTTTAAACAAAGCAATTACTATTTTTTTTTTCAAAAAAATGTTCTTAAAATAGAAAAATATTCTCTTTTCCCAAATAACTCCTGATAAAATCTTTTACTTGAGTAAAAACGACTAAAAAAATGTAAAGATGACTGATTTTCAAAGCCTTGGAAATCATTAATAGATTACTGTAACCCAATATACTTATCTCTTGGTAGAACAATGGAACCTATCAAATGAAAGCAGCCATTTTGGTCTTCTCTGCTAATATACGAAAGTAGTAATTCCGCATAAAAATATTACATTTCTAAACATTAATGAATGCTAGTATTATTAATAATAATGATGGATGTTACCCATAATTTCATTAACGCTTGATTTGGAGAATGATAAATGTTACTAATGAAGCGAACCCCCTCCAGAAATAAAAAAAAAAAATGTGACCCCCGCCCCCGTTTTTGAAAAAAAAAAAAAGCAAAAATTCTTAGTATGTATCGGTTATTCTAGCTTTGTGAAATGTGATAATAGATATTATAATTCATCTAAGTTAAATTCACGAAAAAAATATTTATGTAAAAAATCTTTTTGAAACATTTTTATCTCCTATCCACCCCCCACCCCCCCACCCCCCAACCCACTCCTCTTGGCAAATTTTCATATCAGTTTGTCGAATTTCGAATCGATGAGTCTTCTTGTCACTGCGTGAAACTGTAGGTACATAGACAGATTGAGAGACTTTCTCTTTTTTATGTAAGACTCTTTATTATAGAAGACTGCAATTTTAACTTAGAAATGCTGTTTTATAGCCGAAACAATTTGCTAACTCAAATGTAAGAAAAGGAAAAAGTTTTTTCGACTCTCGCACGTTCTCCAATGCTTCCCAAAACTAAATACAATATATTTTTCTGAAGATTAATTTTCCAAGCTACACTGTAAAAAAAAAGGGTCGATCTACTAAAAAATGTTTAGTTTTTTCTAACTGATCTTTGGAAATTACTAAAAAAATTTTTATATTTTTACATTCCACAGATTTTTTTAGTAATCTTTACTAAAAATCGGAATCATTGCTAGCTGTTTTTTTAGTAATGTTTCTAGCTGTTTTCTAGTAATTCTTACAGATTTTCTTGTAACTGAGTAAGAATACAAAAAATTTTTTAGTCTTTTAGTACCGATTTTTAGTACCAGTTACTAAAATAATCTGTGGAATACAAATATACTAAAATTTTTTTAGTAACCTGAGAATGTTTTTTACAGTATAATGTAGATCTATATATAGGCTGAATAACTAGCTGAATAACTATTTTTACTATATATATATTTACGTTACAAAACATATATAGTAAATAAAGAGATTTGTATGTCCCAATTGTATGTCTATTATTAATTTTAGTATGGATAGAAAAAAGTATTGTTTTAAAGTTTGCTACATTATGCCAGATAATATTAATATAATATATTTGAAACATAGATTGGTTATTGAACTGAACCATGTTCTATCAAAATTCATCTTTGTTGGCAAAACTGTAAGTTTTCAATTTTTAATGACTATTTCCCATATATCTTAAAGGATACGAGATAAAAATAATTTTCAATTAAATGTAAGTTTCGAATATTAAATATTGTAACGAATTAACCATTCCCCAATTGATAAAAAGCATATGATATAAAAAGTAATTAGTTTTTGGAATTCCTTTTGTGATGATTCAGGGCGTATTGTGATTTCTACATTTAATAATGTGTTTTTGATTAGAGTTCATTTCAGAATAGAGTTATGCATTCTTATGATGACATAAAAAACGGAAATTCTCTTATTTTCCAAGAACTCCAACTATAACCGTTATCCTGCTAATTTACTAAAATGTATGACACTTACATGCCAAAAAGCCTATTAACATTACGATCAACCTTTGCTAATATTGTATTATATTCAACCCTCCTTCTAAATGTCATCAGGTGAGAATTAGAAATAAACTCGGTATTGTAAGTTTTTGTCTTGATAGAGAAAATGATTCATTATTTTTTATTGAGAATAAAGGACAAAAATCTATAAACAAACTCTTGTTTTATTATTATTATTATGTTGAGGTATTTGAATAAAAATTAAATTACAGTAAAATCAAAATAAAATGTCGAGTCTAGATCTGCATGAAATTAATTGTTATATAAAAATTTACCACTTTTCATATGTGACATCAATTTAACTTTTGTGGAAAAAAATAATTTAAGTTAGCTGTCGTAAACTAGAATTTTTTCGAACAATACGCTACAAGATATATTTTTTTTTCAAGTAACTTAATTAGCTCGTCTAAATTTTTACAAAAAGTATTTTTAAATGGCTAATAATCTATAAATGTGTGGGTCAATAGATTTCATTACTCTTCCAAGTTTGAACTCTCCACGTTCAATAGTTTTCTGGAAAAATGGCTGTGGCAGACAGACAGACAGACACAGGAGTGATCTCATAATGATTCTGTTTTTAATTTAAGTAAGGAAACCTAAAAAAGAGAGTAAAGTACTATCGTCAATGCATGTCTTAAGTATCTATAACTACAACACCAAATTTCAATACGTACCTACGTATAGAGATAACCTGCATAAATTTCTGTTGAGCATTCTTCCGAAATTTTCTATTGCATAGTGCCGTATGATGCCATCTAAAAATGATGTGGTAATCTATGATCCAAACTATGACGTGATAATGTATTTTGTAAAAAAAAAAAAAGTAGTCTATGGTGAAATCAAAATCCCCCATATCTCCCACCTACACTATGTCTGTTTATGGTTGCAAATATTAAAGGAGGATACCCATATTACACCCATACACCTTTTGTTGAGGACAGTTCCGAAATGTGAAACGTTACTCATATGTTATTGTCCACATGCTTATTCACCTTGAAAAGCTTCATGACGATTCTCGTCGACAGATCTAATAACTTCCCTTTTCAGAAAAATTAAATAATATTAAAAACGTACACGCTATTCCGAATTGACAAGTGTCAAATACATTTTCCTAGTATTATTCATAGCTAAAACAGTAGCGATTATTTACAATTTTTCCAGAAGTGTCCAAAGAATTCTTATTTGAAACAAACTATTACAAAATAAATTAAAAATGTATTATACATGAACAAATGTTATTTGACTGTATTATAGAATGATATAATCTCAAAACGGTAATGCTGTTTACAATACTTAACTTTCTTTAACAAATATTATTATATGGAATTTTACAAACATAAAACTGTGATGTGCTAAGCAATATGTATTTTATCGTCTAGAAATATTATGAGGAATACAAGTTTTAGCCATGTCTCCTGAGAAGTGTTAGTCATCCCAAGAGAATTAATGTTGCGTTTTTAATTTAACATGACATACTTACATGTTATTTCATGAAGGAATGCGTAATTATAAATTATTACCAAAAGCTATGAATTATGAGTGAGTATATTAGTTCTATACCGTAACGTTTTTCTGAAACAACAGTTTTATGACTAAAGGATAAAAACAAAGGTGTGAGAGTACTTTTATTTTGCATTCAACTCAGTGGAATTTTAAGTTAAAATTTTTGAGTGGATTTGATATTTCGAAATTTTTATTTTTACATTATTTCAAATATTACCCATATTTATCTAAACTTCTGATTGTTACAAAGATAATTTAACGAGTTATAAAATATATATAATAACAATATTTTGGAACTAATATTTAAAGCAATGTTGTATTTTATGACTAAATAATATTCCATACAATATTTTTAATTAAAAATTACGTTTATTTCAATTGTAGAAAACATTATGATTAACAAAATGGTTTTATTGTTGAAATGTGTGACTTATATAATTGTCAATATTATTAAAATTAAACACACAACAACAACACAACAACGTGAAATAGCACAAATTAAAAATATATATATTGGCAAACAGGTGTTTTGGAGCCCCTAAAGTTCCATCATCAATGCCAATTCAAAAGATTAAAACGATTTAAAATCCTCAGCCATGTCAATTTGCCTGCGTCTTTCGCACGCACCGAGATGACATGGCGGTGACCTCCCCGTGATGGTAGGTCACCTGATGGTAGGTTTATAGCAGTTCAAGAAGCAAATTTTCAAAAATGATTATCTTATGTAAGTGTTAAGTATAAATGATGCCAAAATTATGGTTTCACTTATTTATTTTGCAAGTGCTTGTATCTAATTAATTAAATATATATATATGTATATATGTATGTATAAATTATGTATATGTTACCGTGAAAACCTGAAATCAGTCAAAACCGGAATTAACAAGGGAAAACAGGTTTTTCCTAGCGTTCTGAGTTAGAACGAGTTCTTACTAGAATAAATCAATTAAAATGTGTTTTCCCTAGATAATTCGGGTTTTGCCTGATTTGGGATTTTCACTGTAACATATATAGGTTATTAGTAGAACTAGAGCTTCAAGTTATAACGCGAAGTGCAGTAAATCAAGTTAAAACACGTTTTAACTGATTTATATAAATAATTTTTGATAGATACAAACAATATTGTCTAACAAATCAGTCAAAACCCGAATAAAACGGGTTTTTCCTAGCGCAAGAAGTTAGAACGCGTTCTAACTGGAATAAACCAGTTAAAACGCGTTTTAGTTAGAGCTTTCAGTTAGAATGCGTTTTCCCTAGTTAATTCGACTTTTGACTGATTTCAGGTTTTCACTTTAACATATATATGGAATTGACCAAGTTCTTTTAGAATCACAGGAAACGCGCCATTTGTTACTGGCATTGTCAACCTAGACACCGAACACACTATTATCTGTACAGCAAGAAGTCATCGCAAGCTTGATTGAAAGAGAAAATGGACGTTACCAACTTCGGTTCTAAAGGCCAAACACACACACACACACGCATATAAATATACAGGATCTATATGCGATGCATATATATATGCATTCTCAATTTTTATCATCGCAATTTACCTCTGATATATATATATATACACGGTCGGTGCGTGTATTCTCTAGAGTGTGTGTGAAAAAATATGATAGCAAACTCTTGATAGCAAAACAGAAATATCACACCGTACACTTTCTAATCACCGTATCTACATTGTGTTGTTTTTCAGTTTATTGTTAAATTTCAGTATATCGGAACTCTTTATTAAAATTTCATTAAAAATGTTGCATATTTACTGTAAAACATAAATAATGTCACATTTACATTACATAAATTACATAAATTTACACATTTGCAGAACGGTGTACAAGATTGGACATATATCAGTCCTTGTGTTACCAAATTCATTCTTCCTTTCATATATATTTCATTCAAAACTTAGGATTGTAATAAAATCTTAGATATTACATTCTAAATCGTAATATTTAAAATTTTCTCACAAACTTTTGATTTTTTTCTGAGATTCCTACCAAAATATAACCAAAGTTACAAACATCTCTAGGTGGCTGTGTGCATTGCACATTTCGTATACGCTACTCGCCGGGCGGTATATGTACAAATATGTATTATGTGTGTGTGTGTATTTGATAAAAGAACTAATATATATATATGTAAGGAATTATCCGGGGACAACTTGGGAGACTAATACTTTACAGAAACATACAAATAAGTTGGACTCGGGACCTCTGGACAGATCGAACTCGTTTATTGAAGCATTTCTTCGTACAGACATCTTCGCGCGTTCAGTCGGAGGTCCCGCGAGCCATTTACGTTAAATTTTGAGAACTACATGGCCGAGGGTTTGGCTGACCGCTCAAATGTGCCAAAAAACCGTCTTCTTCGACCTTGCATGAGGTTTTAATCAGAATTTAGGATATTTTCCAGCAGAGGGAGAAAGAGTCAAATTGGGAGGATCATTTATTTTAATTGGTCAATTAGCTTTTGATTGATGTCTGTGGTCTTATGCCGACACCAAGGCTTGGCCGTGCCTGGGAGCCGCACCCCACAGATTGCTGCAAGAAATGCAAACTCATCACTTTTAAAACTTAAAGAGATGTCGAAATTGATAGATGAAAGTAATATTTGTGAGGCTGAGAAACAAAGATCACAGGGGCAGATTAGATTTAAGCATTAAATTTATAAGTTAGAAAAAATGTTTTGAGATTTTAAATTTTAATTTTGCATTTTAAAAAGGGTTTATTTATATCCTTTCATATATATTTTATTTATTTCGCTTTGTAATATCATACGTCAATTTCTTAAATTTAATAACACAGGCATTTTTATTTTTTCACAAAACACTCATTTTATCTTTGTAAAAGACAAGCATTATTGTATCAGCGTACTATTTTTTAGATTAATCTTTATTAACCTAGAAGAGCATTAAACATTAAATATATACGAACACAATGGAAAATCTAAAAGTGCTTTTTATCATTTATATTTTAAAAAATCATTCTCTGCATTTATTCATGCATTCATGCATTTTATTTAAAAAATGCAATTTAGACTGTTTAATTTCCGTGAAATAGCTGAAAGGAGTAAATATGCGCTCAGGTGCAAAAGTTTTTAATAAAAGCATTTTTGCTTCAAAGCATTTGTCTTTTCTATCAAAATCTAAACAAAAGAAAAGTAATTTATCATTAAAACTCATATGTATTAACGTGGACAATACTACTTTTGTATTATTAAACTGCACGTTACTGATTGATATTTTTCTTTAAAAAAAACTCCAAAATAAGCGACTTTTCTTGAAAACATTTAATAAATTAAATAATATTATTTCGTTATGACGAATTGGATAAAATAAAAGAATAAGAATAATACAATTCTACCTTTACACGCAATTAATGTTTTAAATAACATTATAATCAGTCTTTTTTTTAAATATTTCCAAAATTTTGCTCTATAGGAAATTTAATAACACAGCCCATTTTATTTTTTCACAAAATGCCTTTTTCATTTTTGTAAAATATAAGCATTATTCTAAGCTTACTTTTTTTTTATCTTTATCTTTATTAACCTAGAAGAACATTAAACATTTATATACGAACACAATGCAAAATCTAAAACTGTAAAATATACAAAATGGAAAATCTAATTTAAATTTGATTTAAAAAAATTTGAACTTCTTGCTAATATTCTGCATCGCTTTGGTTTGACTTTAGTTAATATTTCAATTGTCTATATTTATTTTTCTCTAAACCAGTGATACTCACAAGATTTTAAGTAAGAGCCAAATTCTAGCAGAAAAATGAGTTCGAAGGCCACATTTACGTTTTGCTAGTCATATGTATGTATATCTAGTTCATTGTAATATGTATATTATAATGAGCTAAAATTATATATACGTACATATTAATTTTTACTAATGTTAACAATGAAATACTAACTGCAGAGTGGAAATTCATCAGTTGTTAAAGAAGTTCTATTATTTGAACATGAAATGCTACACTGTAAAAAATGACCAATGTTTCTTATTTTATGAAAATATACCATAACCACGAGCGAAAATATAATATAATCTTCTGAGTTATCCGAAATTCCGAATAGCGTGTTCCATTGTCTTTTGAATCCCCAGAAACCAATACATTTCCAAAATTTAAAGAATTATTTGTAAAAACAAAGTATTTTTCGCTGCCCGTATTTTTCAGAAACGTTTTTGAAGGGTTTTAATAGTGTATTAATTAGTGTCCTCAGCCTGGAATACCTGTTTTTCGAATGCTATCAAATCTCAAGTAAACATTTTCATAGTAAAAAAAAAAAATTACAGACAAACATGCAAAATTAACAGCGTGAACAATAACATTAAAATTAATATTATTTCTTTACTCTTTCATGTATAAATTAACTTATACGACTGAAAACGTTTACTTGAGAATGGATGACATTCGAAAAACAGGTATTCCATGCTGAAGACACTAATTAATACACTATAAAAACCCTTCAGAAACGATTCTGAAAAATAGGGGCAGCGAAAAATTATTTCTGTTTATAATAATTCTTTTAAATTTTGAAAATGTATTTGTTTCTGGGGCTCCAAAAGACAATGGAACAGGCTATTCGGAATTTCGGATGACTCAGAAGATTATATTATATTTTCGTTCGTGGTTATAGTATATTTTATTAAAATAAGAAACATTGGTCATTTTTTACAGTGTATAGACAGCATTGTAAAAAAAAAAAAAAAATGTTTCTTAATCTACGAAAATATAATATAACTACGAACGAAAATATACAATAACCTCTTCCAAATTACCCATGATTCCGGATAGTAGAAACCAAAGAAAACAATATATTTTAGAGATTTAAAAAATCATTTATAAAAACAAAGTTTTTTTGTTGCCACTGATTTTCGGAAACGTTTCCAAATCGTTTTTATAGAATAACTATCAGTTTTCTCCAACTTAAATCACGGATTTAAGGAGGCTAGGAAACCGCAATTAAACATTAAAACTGAGTAATTTAATTTACATGTTTAAAGGTAAAAAAATATTAAAGTTAATATAAATGCCGTTAATTTATCATGTTTGTCTGTAAAACATGTTTATTGAGCATGAAAACGTTTACTTGATAATTGATAGCATCTGAAAATCCTATATTCTGGGTTGGAGAAACTGCTTTAATACACTATAAAAGCTACTCGGAACCATTTCGAAAATCAGTTGCAGAAAAATAACCTTTGTTTTTATAAATGCTCGAAAATGTATTGGGTTCTGCGGTTTCTAAAGATAACGAAAGTTTTTCGGAATCGTGTGTTACTCGGAAGATGCTATTGTATATTTTCGTTTGTTTTTATATTATATTTTCCTACATTAAGAAACATTTGTCTTTTCTTACAGTGCAGACTTGCAATATTATTATCCATTAATAGGGTTTTAAACTGGAGATTTTTTTTTATTTTTATAAAATTCTTATGTTTGTTTTCATTGCATTAGATTTTTAAAATAATCATAATATCTTAAAAAATATATACCTGTATTTATTTGTAATTTTTTTTTTTTTTTTGCGAACACCCATGGAATCTGCACGAAATGAACTCTAGGGCAACGTGCGGCACATGGTTCACGTAGTGATGTACCATTAGTTGAAACCTTTTGTCAAAAAATTGCAGTTATCATAAAAAAATGTAAAATAATACAATCTGAAATTTATATTTTTAGAGCATTTAGTAGTAAAAATTTAAATTACTAACATTTATAGACTGGATCAAACATTGTGTTTTATGTCAGAAATAAACAGGAACATTTCTTGCGTTCTGTCCTAAGTCAAAAAATATATATCTACATTGATTTAGATAGAGGATTTTTTTTGAAAAAAAAAAAACAGTTTCAGTCAAAATGATTATTAAAATCAAATAATTTTTATGCGTAATTTTTATATGTTGTAATTTTTAGGCCTACGTTTTCAGTCAATCATTTTGTTTCGAATAAATATTTCAATTATGTACCTGAAAACGGCACCATCTGAATAACAGTTTTTAATATTTCTATTACACACATTATCAATTTTTCATTTAAAGCGTTTAAGAATGTAGGGTATCTCATCATCTCATCCATAATAATCTTCAGGAATATTGCAGTTTTTTTCTGAGATTTTGAATATTTCAGTTGAATTAACTAAAAAAAGAAAAAAAAATTCGAATGTACGACCTGTTTTAAATATTTGTTCTAATGCAAAGTTTTCTGTACCTTATGATTAGTAATGAATTTAAAACTAAATAAATTAACAACCAGTCATTTGACCAATACCAAATGAATATATTTCTATTTGAATTAGAAATTGCTTCATATGACAAATAAAATATAAATCATACGTAAATAAATTTAAAAAATATTCTGATGTGAAATATTTTTATAAAACTTGAGTAAAATTCCTAGTGTACTTAGTATTAAAAACGCAAATTATTTTCTAATGTATATTCTCCCATTATGCGCTTTAAATAGCAATGTGGTCAACTGTAAAAATATATATATTAAGAAGTGATAAAAATAGTTTTAATATGGCGTACAATACGACTGTCACTCCGATGTAGTGAGAGATCTGTGTTGTGTGAATAGCAATCATTGACAAATCAAATTCTTAATTGAAAGTCAACTCCCATATAATTTCAAAATAATGTCTGTGAATACGAAAATATACTGATAAGGTTTTAATATACAAAAATATTTTAAGTAGGGAACGATGTTATTTTATCAAATTATAAAATGTTGTAACAGGGGTTACAAATTGGATAAGTATTGATATTCTTTAACGGAATTCATAAATTAATAATTAAAGAAATTTTATGTTTTATGAAATTAATGCGTTTTAAGTCTTGAGTTAAATATTTCAGTTCTGTTTTAAAGTTATACGATTTACGGTTTTTCAAATCATATATGATTGCATTTCCTGACAAATACCTTTGTTACTAAAATTCATTTAGTCAGTCTCGTATCTGTGTGTTCTCAACGAATGTCCTGTTAAAAGTCATTCAGCTAAAAAAACTGCTGGAGACACAGAATGTTCATTTCAGAGCTCAGTATCAATAAATTTTATCACTTACAATTTTTATATTAGAAAAGAACATCTTCGTTGAATTTGATAATCAGTATCTCAACTTGATTGTGAGGCTCATATGTGACATAATCATGTGTCAGCCTTGACACCGTATCAAATGTGTTATTGGGGCCCTCACAACGCTCTCCATCTATAGAGACGTTTATTAAAGTAGAGGAATCTGTCGCAATCCTCTCTATCTACAGATTTCGTACAAGTTAATGTCTCTCAGAAAGGAATGGACAATCAGGAACAATCTAGTCATAGAAAATAAATCACTTTCCCAATGCAATGTACAACGATGTTCCAAAAATATTGACCCCGCTTTTATTCCTTAAATATTGATTATATACATATATTATGAATTACAAAGTTACGTAAAAAGAGATATAGAATTTTATAAAATAGATTAAAATTTTCAGGGGAATGAATTTGAAGAAATACAAAATTTATATTCTTATACGGTGTCTGTACAAAAAATTTCCCAATGAGTGAAATATGTCTCAAATTTTTAGCATTTTATCATAAAACGTCATGTTTAAACAAAGTTGGTGAGGGGTTGATCATAAATTAAAATATAAATGTTTATAGTTAGAGTGCAGAGGACGCGACGGAGAAGTGCATCATAAGCAAATAAAATATGGCTCTTACCTTTCGTTTGATTTAGAAATTTATAAAAAAATTGCTTCCTGAAAAATACCTTAAACTTTTGCATGATGAATTACAGAATAAAACTTGTAAATGCTGTAGTCAATGAACATTAAAAAATCTTGCAATTATTGTTTCCTTTCGTAATTTGGGTACGACCCCTGAAACGCAATCCTCTGACATGATTTTTCCCCTTTGCAAACTCATATTCAGGCATCGAAAAGTGATTTAAGTCAGCATTTATGTATTTTCATATGTTCTGCGACTTTTTATGATAAAATTCTGACATTTTGTACATGACCTTATTAGTGTATGGGACACATTTTACTCACTGGGGAATTTTTTGTGCGGGGGCAATATAGAAATTTTAATTTTGTGTTTCTTCAAATTTAATCAAATGAAAATTTTAATCGATTTCATAAAATTGTTTACCCTTTTTTACGTAAGTTTGTAATTTATAGTATAGATGTCTATGATCAATATTTAAGGAATAAAAGCCGAGGTCAATATTTTTGGAACACCCTGTATATACCGAAGACAATTAGTATCGGTTGAGAGCCAAAATAAAAAATACTTTGGTATATATATAAATAGCCTTTCCCGTCAAATTCCGAAGCAAAATATTGCATCTAGTTTTACAGGATGCAGGGTTTAGAAAATTATTTATAATTATTCTGAGTTTGAGTTTTTGTTTTCTTAATATTCTCGTAGACTAAGAAAACAACTGCTAATACATTTGCAAAAATGTTTCAATATTTATAATAACATATTTTTTCATTCTCAGTCAAAAACCAATTTTGTCAAAATATGTTGCTGAAGTGCTAGCAGAATTTGGATGAAATAGCTCAATATTTCCGCTTAAATTCTGTAAATTATTTTTACTCCCATCACGAACAATATTAAATTTCACATTAAGTTTACATTTTATTAGTACTTGCCACTCTTTTATCAAAATTATTTATTTGCACGTTAGTTAAATTTATTAAAACTCTGTGAGAGAGATTACAAGAATTGTGTTTTAATAGTTGTTACATTTTTCTATATAAAGAGTAATTTATAAAATTACATAAAATTTACTTTAATATCAATTTCTGTTCAAAATGTTTATTTCCATATACACGAATTCAAGATAACTTTACTAGACATTTTAAACAACAGTTGCATACATAAAGAAAAAAAGAAAATTTCAAAACAGCATTTATTTAACGTGTTTATATTATATTATTTTTGCTTTTATAATCCTATTAAATCTCATTCCTAGCTTAAAAGGTTTATTTTCAAAACTAAATTTCACTTATTGCAAAGTTTCTGAGAAAAAGCTCGACACATGCAATAACTGAAAAATCTATGAAGCTTTTATTTATTGACAGTTTGAAGAACATAAAGTTAAACTGAAAATTTCAGTTTGAAAAAAAATTTTTTTTTTTCAAAACATTTCGTGTTTCCGATTTTTTCTTCAATTAGTTTTCCTTTTTTATCTATTTCCCTTACTTCTGAAGCTCGCTTTTTGTACGGAAAGCATTAGTCGCTATCTTCAAATTTCAAACTGTGCTTTTATTATACGTAGACATTCATCCTACAGCCATTAGCGGAAGAGTTTAATTGATTACGCAAATATTGTGCCACGTAAAGTTGTAAATATATACAATTGTATTATATACAACTATGCATATATATATAATTACTATAGAATAATAGTAAATTTCTTGAAAAAGTTTTAATAAATCCTCTTATTATATCTCCATTAAATGTAATTTACATTTGAAGTATATTGCACTTTGTTTAATAACACCATTCAAGGTAATATGACACTATGCACATTTGTTCATGACTTATTCAGATAAGTAAATAGCCACGTGCAGAAGGAAGGAGTGCACGTATGAAATGAGATTTGTCTGTCTGTCTGTCAGAAAATCTACTACTTATATATCTATATTAATAAAAAAAGTTTCGTTCTGTGTGTGTGTCTGTCTGTTTGTTTGTCTATTGGCGATGGCTAGCGAAATCTACCGCACCTAGAGATCTGAAAACTTGGGTGAGGGTAGTTCAATGCAGGTCCTAATGCACCTGAGGCTAAGATTTTTAATTTTTTAATAATTAGCCGAGATATCAATTAAAAACTTATCAAAACTCACACTCATTTCCAAGCTGGCAAAAGCGCTCTCCAGTATGCCCAGATCCCACCCTATTTACGAATCGTTATGAAATAAAGAACCAAACACGCGTTTTTTTTTTTTTTTTTTTTTTTTTTTTTTTTTTTTTTTGTATGTGTGTGTCTGTGTGTGTGTGTGTTATTTCGTAGCTTTATTTAAACATAAATCGACCAAATCGTTCGGTACAGCTAAAATTTGAAGATATGCTCAGAAAGACCTTACATCTCAAAGACCTCTTACGTTAGAAATACCTCAATCAATTCGGAAAAATATCGTTTTTTTTAACCTTTCAAATAAAATTTTCAAAAATAGGTATTTTTCCCGAAGGACTTTTTCAACATATAGCAACCTCCCTCCAGGGCGCAATTTTAGAGGTACCCACAAACCTAAAATATAGTCTTAAAGTTGAAACCTTCCTCTAAGCGACGGTGCAATCAGTTGAAAAAATACGAGCTTTAACTCTTTCAGAAACACCAGCAAACGTATGTAGGTCATTTCGCACCTCACGGAAACGATCTAAAAGTAACTAAACGCCCGTATCTTGACACCTACAAAATTGCGAAACATTTGTACGTGTAGAAGTATTTAAAAACAAATAACCTCAGAAATTTTTGAAAAAAGTGCGAAAAATGCTTGTTTTGGAATGCCTTAGCTCTGCTTCGACTCATGCTTTCCCTACTAAATATGCATATTATTTCACGAAATTTTAAATAGAACTTGGAGATTTATATTATTTTATTTATTTATAACCGATTAAAATTTCAGCGAATTCGGAATATGAGAATTATTTGTTTTTTTGTTATGCGAAAGGATCTGACGCATAAACAAACAAACAACAAAAATATACCGAGAAGAAAAAATTTTTCTTTTAAAACTAGATAACAATATTTTTTCACGAATTTCTTACACGGACTACAAAATTGTTATATTTATAAACGATAAAAGTTTCAAAGAGTTCGCACCACAAGAACGTTTTTTAAAAAACTGTGTAACGACCATACATGTAAAAACAAGAAAAAATTTTCTTACAAGCGCTTTTATGACGAAATATTAATGTTTGTACGTAATTTTTTCTTAAAAAAAATAATTTCATTCAAAATCGGGTAAAAGATATAAAATCGTACAAACCTGAGGTTTGTGTCAATTTATTATCCCGAACTCGGACAACGCCGGGCGGTCAGCTAGTATATACATAAAATTATATGTTAAAGAACATGTACAGATATTTTTAACCAGCAAAATCTAGCTTTTGATGTTATACACGGCCACTACATTTAGATAAAGTCATACTGAATTCATAGTAATAAATTCCTATTGGATTCATATTGAATATACAGTGCGACTCATAAATATCGAAACAATAGGCCATCTCCTTAAATATTGCCCCTAGGCACATACTTCCAATTGCAAATTTTCATAAAAAAGGTGCAAAATTTGATGAGATAAGTTGCAACTCCATGGGGGGTCTATTTGAGAAAATACAAAAATTAAATTTTTATACGGCCCCCGTAGGATAAAATTTCCAATTAGGAAATTATTCCTTATCCAGTCCTGAATTAAACAAAAAAAGTTCCATCTTGATATCTGCAAAATTCACAGAGATATTAAAATGCAAAATTCGTGACTTACACCACTTAAACATACCTCTGAGACCCGTGATATCAGTTCATTTGCAATGCAAGTTAGGGATGGACCATAAATTTACACATTATTAAAAGTCGATCTAAGACATTGCCTTAACTTTTAGATATAAAATAATAGCGTATAGATTTTTACGTTAAACTTGCTTGAGAAATATGCTAAAGGTCTGCATGAGGTCGAGATTGGCCACAGGGTCGTAATTGGCACGGCCCGCTGGCCGGTCCGTGTCTTTATTGTTCTTAGGACGTGTCTGGAAGGCAATAAGTTTTATAAAAATAGTAATAGCGATAATGAAACTTCTGTTAACGGAATAATTGGAAATATATTTTATAAATTACACAGAAATATTTTCAAAAATCTTTTTTTTTTTGTTATACAGCTTAAAAAGTTATGATATTTTTAAACCTATTTTTCATTTATTCCAAACGACGTTGTTTTTTAAAATAAATCATTATTCGAATTTAACAGTCTAATAGTATAAATAATCATTAACGTTGCTATTCCGTATTTTTTAATAGATGCCAAGCTCCCACTAATCTTCCGTTATAAGTGTGTTTATTTGAACCAGGTTCGATACGTTCGAAGAAGAAACTGTTCTAAGAAATACAATTGAATGAATTAATGATTCGACTTAAAACATTTAAATTAAATAAGTCAAAGATTCATTAAACAATTTTCTAGTTTTAAAGTGGTTAACTGGTTCAAATTAATCTACATATTACAGCGGATTAGTGGGAAGATTGGCAGCTATGTTTTTGTCATGCGAAAACATAGTAATCTAAAATATACTGCAAAATTTTCTTATAAATATGTATGTAGAATTCTTTAAAATAGTCTTAATTGTATCTTAAAATAAATGGGAATTTTTTGTACAAATTTCGGCTTGTGCAGAAATTTAAAATATGCACAAACACCTGTCTAGATAATGAATTAAATTAAATTAAGTGCATCGCCCATGAAAATGTTTTTCTTTCGCATCATATCAATAAACCCGACCTGAAACTTAAAGTGCATAAAAGAAATTTAATTTTTCTCTAATAAACTTAAATTTTGTAAATTTCGCTGTATACCAGATTTGTATGAGAGACTAGGGTATGCATTAAACAAATTTAATATCTGTACCCGAGAGCCAAACTATCGTAATCAGAAAATAAATACAGGGAGGAGTTACTTATTCACCTGGAAGCTTTTAAAAAGCATTTAAAAGTTCTATTAGGACCCAATCTTTGTTTAAAACTTTAAATGCATTTTTCGGCATCATAAGCATTTTTCAGCATTTCTCATCTTTAAATTTATGTAAGTCAATAACCTCTATAAATGGTTCAAACTTGTAATATATCTTTTTCAAATATTTTACTTAAATTTTAATTCGTTAAATTTGAAAAAAAAAAAAATATTCACTTTTGAAAATATGATTTGTTTAAAATAAGTTTTTTTTTTTTTTTTTTTTTTTTTTAATTGCTATTTTAAATATTTTTTTTTTAATTCATATTTTTTCAAAATGCTGAATGAAAATTAAAACTTATATATTTCTGTTTCATTAAAAGGAAAAAAATTCAATTCGACAAATAATATTTTGAGTTATAACAAATTAAATTACTCTGCATTTTTTGAAAAAAAAAAAAAAAGATTTTTAATTTTGTAAGAAGTCTTATGTTGTGATTCTGTTTACAAATTATATGGCTAATCATCAGTAAAAATTCAAAATTCTAACTCTATAAATAAATAAATAAATAAATAAATAAAATGTTTCCCGGACACCTTACAGTAACATTGTTTCTTGAATTGCACGCATTTCAATTTGTGTCTGATGCCTTGAAACCTCACGAATTATTAAAATGGTCATAGCTCCCTGAGTTTTGCAGATATCAAGATGGATTTTTTTTGTTTAATTCAGGAATGGATAAGGAAAAATTCCCTAATTGGAAATTTTATCCTACGGGGGCCATATAAAAATTCATTTTTTGTATTTTCTCAAATAGACCCCCCATGGAGTTGCAACTTATCTCATCATATTTTGCACCTTTTTTTATGAAAATTTGCAATTGGAAGTATGTGTCTAGGAGCAATATTTAAAGAGATAGCCTATTGTTTCGATATTTATGAATCACACTGTATAGTCTCTAGCATAAATAGCTATTTTACGGAGACACTAAACACAATCTGAAGACACTGAGGTATATGATGGTAACTGTTGTATCGAATTTCAATGTAAGTCTTAAATTGATTGATTTTTAAAAAGCAAAAAAAAAAAAAAAAAAATTTAGTACTATGCTGATATAGTTACCGATAATATGACTCTTGATAAAAATAATTTTAATAATAAGTACGTTGAAAATTAGCTAATAAGTTAACAGACTGAAAAAACTTTTACTTGTAATTAACATTATACTTGGAACATCGTTGATATAATTAAGCATGATTATATTAGCAGAAATCAGGATTATAATATAAAATTCAATCGCACTTTATTTTGTAGTACCACGCGTAGTAAAAATAATCTAATATTTAAAATTTGAAAATATGCGGCAATTTAACTATATTCAAATAGCTGTGCATTGAATAAAATACACTTACGTATATGTTTCATGTGATTTCTTTGAAGGTGAAAGCTATTCTACATTTTAATTTGTTTAAAATAGTATTTGTACAGTTACAGATGTGTAAGATTTGCGTCAATAGTGATAACTGATCAAAAGACGTCAAACAGGCATAATTAGTGGAGCAGTTGAACAGTTTTAGAAATTCCCTGGACTTCCTAGTTGATGGCAACTATACGCCTGGTACGCCTGGTACTATACGCCTGAACTAACTTAAACCGTCCATAAAGTTAAAAATATCTTTACAATTTTACTGTTTGTTTTAGTTATCGTTCAGTTTAAAATCTTTATTCGGCGGGCTTTGTGGTTTATTAATATTAGAAGTAGGAGGCCAAGATTATTATGATTTCGTCGTAAATCGCGCTGCAATTTTAGTTTACTAATTTAAATTATAACATTCATCACACTTTAAGTTACTCACGAAGGGCACATTTCTTTAACTTTTCTAATAATTGTGAGATTTATGGGAACAATTAGTCTAAGATTTCAATGTTTGTTTATAAGTTTCAAAATAAATGTTGACGTTTAATTTCATTCAGTTCATGTTTTATTGTAAATTATTTACCACATATTTATTATTTAATTTGTCTTTGGTAACATACGAGAGCAATCAAGAAAGTACGTTCCGTTAAGCAATAAAACAAAAGAAAACGATTATTAAAAAACAATTTTATTGCATAATGGAGTACAATGCTTAATTATTTTTCAACAGAGTTGCCACCATTATTGAAGCATTTATCATAGCGTTGTACGAGCGTTTGTATGCCCTCGTCGTAGAAAGATACTACCTGCGATGTCAACTATATGGTAACAGCATCTTCCACCTCGTCGTCTACAGTAAACTGCTTGCCAGAAAGAAACGATTTAAGGTGCTTGAAAAGATGTTAGTCATTTGGCACTTGATCGGGGATATAGGGTATGGTGGTCAAATTGGTCCGAGCGGAAGTCCATAAGAAGTTGTTGCCTCACATTTGCTTTCTGTGGGCGTTCATTGTCATGAACGAGAACAATACCCCGGTGAAGCATGTCTCGACGCTTATTGCGCGACGAGTTTTATAATCGTCTCGCAATAAGCAGCCACGCTAATTGTTTGACCTCTTGGCATGAAATCCACCAGTAAAATGCGATGTCTGTCCCAAAACACTGTACACATGATTTTTTGATACATTATTGCTGGTTTGACTTTCGTCTTTGTTGGCGATGTCTTGTGTTTCTATTCTATTGATTGCTGTTTTGATTCAGGGGTTACGTGAGACACCCAGGACCCATTCGCATCGACGATATGGCTTAAGAAGTCATCACCTTCTGGTACTCTCTGGTAAACTTTTGGTACACACCGAGCCGACAGTTTTAGAAAATTCAGTTTTCAGAACATATTTTCATGAAGAAGTGAACGTGAAATTTGAGGAAAATGTATTGACAGTGTCGTAATCGTGAATCTTCGGTTCTCTTTAATCTTCTCTTCAACTTCTGGAAGCAAATCACCATCAATCCCACTTTATTCTTCGCCATGAACGTTTTCACGTCCTTCATTGAAAATTCGCACTCACCTCTTTCCCATCGGATCACTCATCGCGTTTTGTAAACAAATTTCACAAATTTGTCGGAGAATTTCAATTGGTTTCGTGTTTCTAGCATTCAGAAAGCGAATGTTAGGCCGTAACTCGCATGCGGCGGATGTTCAATTTTTTGTAAACATTTTAAACGCTCAACAAGCAGCGAACGCAATACTCAGTGATTTGCAAATTACTACAATTGTTTGCCACTGAGTCAGCAAAGTGGACGCGCATGCGTAAAATCACGAACGCAGCGCTTTCGCAGCAAAATTTGAAAACGGAACTTACTTACTAGATTGCCCTTGTATTACACATATTTTTACATCGATAAATTGAGATTGGATTTTCCTTTTTTATTAGTCTTTTAAAATATACTCTCATTCAAGCTCTTTATTCACAAACAATTTTATGATAGGGGAAAAATAATATTTAAACAAATATATATAGTAACACACCATTCAAAGAATTAATTTAAGTTAATTTCTAATCAATATATTTTACTCGTGCAAATTTTGATTAAAAAGATTTTTTTTTTCTAAAAAAGAAAAAAATATTTTTTTTTCTTTAAAAAGGGAAATAGTTAATTTCTTTAAGATACATCAAACATATCAAATAGTCAGAAACATTAGTAGTTCTTTAAATATTTTAAATTTTGTCCGTAGAAATTTCTCTGTTATATTATTTCTTAAGTCAAAACATAAACCAACGGATTTTTGTTGTTTCAATCAAATATTTTGCTTTAGGAACAGGAAAGAAGTGTTTTCAGAAATAAAGTTTCTTCCTAAAACGAAAAATTCGAAGGATTATTTTAAAGAACAGTTAATCTTTGTGTTGGAGCATTACTTGTTTATAAAAAAGGAAATTTCTGAATCACAGAAAATTTAGAAGAAAAATAAAGAAGAACACTTAAGAAAACTTTATAGCAGCTTAGGGACATTAAATAATATTTACAGCTGTCCCTATCACTTTCTAACTGTTAGTGTATTGTTGAACAAGGATTTCCCCGTCAATTGTGGTTAGTCGAATTTTGTTTTTTTAAATAGACCTTTTAGGTTTTATTCTTACAGTTTCTTAAGTAATTTTTGCACAAATTAAAATTATTTTCACAATTTATATGAACATTTGCCTACGGAATATATACCTTACGAACATTTGCCTACGGAATATACTTCTGTTTGGTATCCGTATGAAATATGATTCAACATTTTAGGATTCTGACAATTATAAAAAGAAGTAGTTTAAAATTATTACTCTCAAATTTATTTCTCAAATTCACACTTTTTAAATAAAGAATATGCAAATTCTTATTTTATTTGGGTTTGTTTCAATTTTTAAATAATATCAATTAAGTGTTTTTGCTTGAATACACTTTTGATAGGAATAACTTTTTGTTTTAAATACAGGTGTTCCCCGCTGTACGGAATTAATTCGTTTCAAGAAATCAGCGCATAACACAAAAAGCGTACAGTGAACTTATTTTAATATGCATAATCTATAAATATGTGTAGTTAGAAAGGGAAAATATAACTAAAATTTCAATCTTGACAGTGATATAGTATTTTATTAACTATACAAACAAAGAAAAATATACAGTCCTTTAAAACAAAGAGATCACTCCCTTCTAACTGTGCCACAAATCAACCTATAGAAATGCGACTGGTGGCAATCTATCAGTAACGCTTATCAATTAACGTTAGGCTTAAATTTTACTTACTACTGACGTCTACATATAGAAATTAAAAAATAAAATGAAATTTTAAATACTAACATCTAATTTTTACATCATATTTGAATATGTCGGTACATTTTACCTTTGGATGCCAAACGGGAAGTTATTCGTGGAACAAATTGAGGAATTATGAAGGTTTATATTTGAAACACCTAATCGTAAATTCATTTTGAATCGTTGCAAAATAGCTTACAATACGATCGTTTTTTCAGCATAACACAAAAACTGCTTGGATGAATGCGCTGCATTTCGGATTCGTATAGAAAATAAATTCTCTTACAAAATATAAGGTTTACAATTAATATTTGTTTCGAAAATTAATTTTAAAAATAATTTCACAAATAGTTTTCTAAATATTATAATTTGCAAGCAATGATTTTGTTTTAAATCAGAAATTGATTTCTAGAATAGCTCATACCGCCAAGTAGTTATTATGTTAAAACAGGTAGATTAAACTTTGTGCCGTTATATTAAGAATAAATGAACAACGTAAAATAGCATAAATAAAAATATATAAAATGGCAAACAGCTGCTTCGGAGCCCTTAAAGCCCCATCATTAGTGTAAATTAAAAGGTTAAAAACCGATTCAAAAGTTTAAGCCATGTAAATATGCTTACGTCTTTGCACGCGCCCAAGACTGAATGGCGGTGAGTTTTTCAAAAACAACAGCGGAGTTAGGAAACAGATGTGACGTAGGAGACCAATAGAAGCGCCCGGCCAGATTGGACGAGTTTAAGTACGGAGGAGAAAAAAGGGGAGAAACGAAGAGAATGAATTAAATGGAAGGTAGCCAGACATCGGAAAAAATTTGATGTACTGGACATATTATTAACTAAGTTGCCTGAATTCTTCCATGTATGATAAGCTTTCCAAAAATCAAGGTCGGAAATCGATAAGCAGTTTTGAATTATTGAACCCTCTGAAAAATTAAAACTGTGATTGTTAGACCAACAATGGTTAGAAATCGTAAGTTGTTTAGTGTCACAATTTTTAATATAGTTTTTATGTTCCCCCATGCGGACCTTAAGGGGTCGCTTATATTGACCTATGTACATTCTATCACATTCGCAAGATATCTTATAAATTCCCCAATGTGAAATCTGTCAATTGGATGTTTGAGATCTGTAAATTTGATTTTGTTAAATGGTGCATAAATTACTTTAAAATCAAATCTTTTAAAAAATCTTTATATTTAATGGCTTCTTCTCGAAAAATATGGAAGTATAATTAAATTTTCATTGATAACATTGTTAACCTGGTATAATTAGTTTATTATGAATTGAATCAACGATTTCAACAGGATAACTCCGGTCAATGAGTATTGATTTAATGTGGTCTAACTCTGCTTTGAGTAAACTCCTAGATGACAAAAAAATTTAAGGCGCGATGAACATAGGTATTAAAAGCAGCGATTTTTTGATTAAGGGGAGAGATGAAAGACGATGTGGTGGTAAAGAAACTGCGAATGATTTACGATAAACAGTGGTTTGGAATGAGTCATTTCCGCGGTAAACCATAACATCAAGGAAAGGTAGTTGGTTATTATTTTCAAATTCAGATGTAAACTGTATATGTTCATCTACAGAGTTCATAATAGAAAGAATATGAGGGATATCTATATCACTAGAACCCACTAAAGGGAAGCAGTCATTGACATAGCGGGTGTAAAATGGAAAATTTAACTTATTGAAAAGGTTTGACTAGAAATAATGCATATAAAGATCACTGAGGATTGGACTCAGGGGCGAACACATAGATAAGCCATCAGTCATGCGATAAAAATCACCGTAACGGTGATTTTTATCGCATGACTGATTATTTGGGACGTCGTTTAATTGGGACAAAATATGAATGACAAAATCGAAAATATCTCTTAGATTTACTTCAGTTAATTGGGGAAGCTGCTTTATCAGGACAAATTGTGCTAGAACATATGTGTTCCAATTCACCCGAATCTACTGTCTATGTATTAATTTTTCTTGTATAATATGAGAAAATATTTTTTTTCAGATACTATTGAAAATTTTACGTTTAAAAAATTAAACAATTACGAGGAAAATGTAATGAAGTAGACCGTATATGTCTGTTAAATAACGCATTCTATGTTATCAATGTATATTTTTAAAATAGATCTTATTAATACAAATATTTTTACAATATAATGACACACCGTGTATACTAACCATTTTTTCAAAATCTAAGAGGGACTATTGAAAATCAAGGTTCTTTTTATTAAACAAAAATTTGCAGACGTCGGCATTTCTGCAAACATAGCAGAAATTTATGTTCATCAATTTTTGTAAGGACGGGCTACATTAACGATCTAATTAAAAATATCTTTCGTTTTTATTGAATAAAATAACCCTTTACTCCCTAACATATTTATTGATACCCCAATGATTGATTAACTGCTTAACTTTATTCATTTCAGATAACTTGGATCTAATCGATGAATAAGGAAAACTCTCTACTGAATGTCTTTTGCGTGATCTAAGTTATTCTCCAAGATCTAATTTATTCTAAGTTATTTTAACTATCAATATTTACATTTAATTTAAAAAACGCATTTAGTGATAAGAAATATTTGCACCAGTTTTCTATACAAGGTGAGGAAAATTATAATCTGTCAAATAAAAGTAAATAATAAATTCTACCGTTTAGTATGAAGAATAATGAGGAAAAACACCATTAAAATAAGAGTTTAAATGTCGGTATCAGTCAAGAATCATTCACAAAAACATAGATTCAAGTTTTCAGAATTTTACTTACTTTCTTCGGCAGGCCTATGTTTATAGTGAACGTTATTTTGCAGCTTAAGGTAATAATAAATTGTGCTTCAATTTAGAATATTGTGACAAAGAAAGGTTTGAAGAATGTATAATCACGCAAGAAGTAATATATATTTTTAATATACACTGTAAAAAATTGCTGCAGTAAAATTACTGCAGTAGAGATTCCAAACAATGTCCATAAGAAAAGGGGTTTTGTACCTAGATAAACGAGCTTTGTTCTTACATAAACGTTTTTTGCCCGTTTAAACATTAAATTTATGGAAATTGACCGCTTACCTTCATAAGGGGACATTTCCCGTAAAATTATGGCAGCAATTCACGGAGAATGCCCGTGAATTTACAAAAATTTTTTACAGTGTACATCACTATAAATGCAGTTACACAAACCTTGAACTCAGGTTAATAAAACCTGTAACATTATTATAAAAGTAATTAAATGTAACTACAGAACTAATAACTAAGGTATCTGCAGGTAATATGGCCAACCTAACGTTAGAAATTTTTAGACGGTAGTAATGACTGATTTTTTTTTAAAAAAAGGTAAAAATCGGCTAACAAAGCCGACTTTTTTTAGCACTGAAAAATAAATTAAAAATTTAAATTAATCAAAATTTATACCTGCAGCAGTTTGTTTAGAAAAATGAGAGTTGGTGAAGGTAATATACTCTTAAGAGACCTATAACGAAAACGTCTAGTATATTTAACGCATAACAAACAACAATTATTGCAAAAACAAATTTATTTTTTGAAAATTTATAAAAATAATAACAAAATAAATATGAAGAAAATTTGTAAAATTTTTGAAAGCAATTAAAAAAATTTTAGCGTTATTTTTTTTTTAACTTTACGTGTAGAGCAAATAAAAACTTGTGTGTCTTAACTGGCAAATCCGACGCATTCCACGAGCACATATTACAACAACAACAACACGTAATCTCATATGTATACCTTTTTCTAGGCGTCTGGTTATATTGCCAACAAAAACTAGTTTTATAAAAGTATTCGTATTTCTGTATGAGGACTGTCATATTGAAATTCTTTTGCACAGTTAAGAAGACCATTAAACAAGCTAAAATATCATGTATACAATTAATTATAATCATTTTCTTTAAATAAGATAAATAACAAATTTACAAGAGACAAATTTATAACTTGCCAAAGCAACTCACCGCAAAAGAACAATGGCTGCTCTCTCGTGCACGTGACGGTGTCCAGGAATGGTCAGAGGCGATACAACCAGTTCTTTCGACATCTCGTGACTGGATTCAAGAGCCATTTTTCGGATTTAGTTCAAAGTAATAACATTATTAAGGGTTGGCTATATTAACTGCATTGGTTCTATTTCCATTACACCTCCTTATATTATATAATTTAAAATAAGAACATTGGATAAGCAAATTTTGTTTGTTTTAAAGTAATTTAGATCTCATTAACATTTTATATAATTTTACTGATTGTACGCTCTTACGTTTTTTTTTCTTTTTTAAGTTAGCCTATAGGAAAAGTTAAAGCCAATATCATATATTCTAATACGAGCAAATCTTGTGTGTGATTATATATATATATATATAACCTCCTTAATAAAAAGCTATGTGTTGCTGACGACTGATATTTTCGATAATCGTTGCCACAGATTAATCTCGGAAAATGAAACATTTGAAGTTGCTGAAAAAACTTAATAATAAAGTATTTGTCAGAAAATTGTTAGACAAACTGTGTTAGAAAGGAAAAAAAATTGTAGTTTCCTTGATATAGATTTCAAATCTAATGATTACGCCGTTTTTCAAATATTGAATTTCAAAAATTACCAAATTTCACAATGGAGTACCATTGCAAAATCTTCACGCGTAAAAAGATAATGATAACGGCCATATGTCCTGACGTATAATAGCACGAGTCACAAATTATAGTAGCCATACTATTCTGTTAAAATATAAAAGTGATTTTATTTAATTTTAATATAATTATCTTAGAAACAAGGTTTTGAATGTTTTTTTCGAATAGGACTAATAAATTGGCCAATACTGTATATTATTTTGAGTTTAGAAGAGGAAAGGTGGGGAAGTGCTTTATATTATTTTGGTCAGAATTGAAAGTTTAATATATCAAAACGTCAGAAATTAAATCGCCATTAAATCGGCAATAACTATAACGACTGTCCTTCAGTTCGTTTGGATAGATTTTCATTTAAAAATATAAAATCATTCAACATTGATTTTAGGTATTTTTAAGGTTATTATAACGGGCCCGGGCAACGCCAGGCATATCAGCTAGTATATATATATATATATATATATGCAAATTTTATCTTAAAAACGGCTCTAACGATTTTGACGAAATTTCGTATCCTACCGTTTTGGGGCACCAGAAAACCATTGGGCTAGGTCACATGTTCGAGAAAATTCGATTAGTGGGTCATTTTGGGTCATTTTGGGTCATGGTCTAGCTAATTGTATCTAAAAAACGGTTCAAATGATTTTGACGAAATTTTGTATACGACCATTTCGGGCTGGATCACATGTTCGAGAACGTTCGATTAGTGGGTCATTTTTGGATCAACGCGGGTCAAATTAATTTTATCTAAAAAACGGCTCGAACGATTTTGATTAAATTTTGTGTGCTACGAGTTTAGAGCACGATAAAATCATTGGGCTAGGTCACATGTTCAAGAAAATTCGATTAGTGGGTCATTTCTGTGTCATTGTGGGTCAAGATCTAAAAAGCGGCTCAATTTACACTAAATTTTGCATCCATTGGTTTTCGGGCACGAGAAGACTGTTGGGCTAGGTCAAATGTTCGAGAAAATTCAATTAATGGGCCATTTTGGGTCATTTTGGGTCATGGTCAAGCTAATTGTATCTAAAAAACGGTACAAACGATTTTGACGAAACTTTGTATCCGACTATTTTCGGGCACGAGAAGACTATTGGGCTGGGTCACATGTTTGAGAACTTTCGATTAGTGGGTCATTTTTGGGTCAAAGCGGGTCAAATTAATTTTATCTAAAAAACGGCTCTAACGATTTTGATTAAATTTTGTACCCTACGAGTTTCGGGCACGCGAAAATAATTGGGCTAGGTCACATGTTCGAGAAAATTCGATTAGTGGGTCGTTTCTGGGTCATTGTGGGTCAAGATCTAAAAAGCAGCTCAATTTACACTAAATTTTGCATCCAATGGTTTTCGATCACGAGAAGACTATTGGGCTGGGTCACATGTTCGAGAACTTTCTATTAGTGGGTCATTTTTGGGTCAACGCGGGTCAAATTAATTTTATCTATAAAACGGCTCAAACGATTTTGATTAAGTTTTGTGTCCTACGAGTTTCGAGCACGATAAAATCATTGAGCTAGGTCACATGTCCGAGAAAATTCGATTAATGGGTCATTTCTGGGTCATTGTTGGTCAAGATCTAAAAAGCGGCTCAATTTACACTAAATGTTGCATCCAATGGTTTCCGGGCACGAGAAGACTGTTGGGCCAGATCACATGTTCGAGAAAATTCAATTAGTGTGTCATTTTGGGTCATTTTGGGTCATGGTCAAGCTAATTGTATCTAAAAAAAGGTTCAAACGATTTTGACGAAATTTTGTATCCGACTGTTTTCGGGCACGAGAAGACTATTGGGCTGGGTCACATGTTCGAGAACTTTTAATTAGTGGGTCCGTTTTGGGTCAAAGCTTGTCAAATTAATTTTATCAAAAAAACGGCTCTAACGATTTTGATTAAATTTTGTATCCTACGAGTTTCAGGCACGCGAAAATCATTGGGATACGTCACATGTTCGAGAAAATTCGATTAGTGGGTCATTTCTGGGTCATTGTGGGTCAAGATCTAAAAAGCGGATCAATTTACACTAAATTTTGCATCCAATGGTTTTCGAGCACGAGAAGACTGTTGGGCTAGGTGACATGTTCGAGAAAATTCAATTAATGGGTCATTTTGGTCATGGGTCCTATATAAACTCTTGGTCATGGGTCGTATATGGATCGTAACATATATAAGCTCAAATTTAATTTTGACCGAGCATAGCTCGGTCTTCCCTGCTCGTAATTTTACTAAATTAGCAATCTTTTCTGAAATATTAGCACACTGTAAAAAAAAACGGAAGAAAAAACTGCAAAAAAGGCTGTTAATATTTCACCTAGCAATCAAACACAGCTCTTTCGTTAATTTACAGTGATTACAGCTGTATAGATAGCGACATCTGTCGGCGTTGTTGTCATTATCTCAAACGAGGGGAATAAACACATTTAGGTCATCGGCAGGTGCAGTCCAATAATGAAGTGACGCTTCGATTCTATGAGAAATGGCCGCCATTAGGAGCGAGCCTAGAAAGTTGTAAAAATTACACCTGATAATGGATTACAAACATATTTCAAAGAGTAAAAGTAAGTTTTATCTTTGTTTTCTTATATTATTGTTTTAATAATATCATATAAATTCTGTTATATATTTATACGATACTAATTTTGTTTTTAAACCACGTGTATATCACGGCAGAACTTTCACGTCATTTGTCTAAAATAAATATTTTGTTTTAAATCGTAAAAATAGATGATTTTGCTTAGGGGATGTTATTTTGTTGGAGATGTTGTTTTTTACTTTACCTCAGTATGTTCTTCTAGAACTTTGTTATTATTACGTATAATTTGAGTTTAAGTATCACAGGGAAACTTTATGCAAGCATTTTTTTTTTTTAAACAAGATCCCTGTTTTTAGCTATGCCTTATTACGCTATTATATATTTTTCAAAACTCCAGTTCATACGTTCGCATTCGAATATACTTTCTAAATCCTATAAATATTTTACCAGCTACAGTTTTCGGTTCACTTTGGACAGTAATTTAAGTATTTTTATTTATTTAATATATTTAGCCGATATTTCGAAGAGTGATTTATTTTCCATTTTCAAATCATTTATTATGAGTAATCTGGATGCACTATTTTATCAATTCCTAAAATATTCCTTGTTTGTTTACTGTCGCAGCAGTAATTTGCAGCAACTCGTTTAATGTTTTTGTCCATTATCTATTTATTTTTTACGCTTAATTTTAAAGTTTTTATGTGAACAGATTTTTTTTATTATTATTTTATTCTACGTTTCTTGAACTCATAAGTGTTTTTTTTTCTCCCCGTGTTCATTTTTCAATCAGACCTGATATTTATGGAATTAAATGTAAACTTATAAAATTATCTTAGCATAAAATAAGTTTTTTATCAATATAAAGTTTCCATATCAGCAAGTTGCGTACAATAAGGTCTTGTTATTAATTATATATGAATGATAGTTTAAATATCAGAAAGTTTTGCATGTTCGTGTTGAGGGGTGGAGGAAATAATGGCTACATTGAATAAACAAAAATATTTAAATAGATACAAAAAATAACCCTAAATTTGTTGGAAGAAAAAATATATATATATGCATGATTTAAATTAGTGGGTATTTTCAAATACAAACAAACGGTTAAACAAAGTCCTGTAAAGAAATACTGAATAATTAATTAAAAGCTAGATAAAGTAAAATCTTCCTTTGTTATGATTTATTGAAAAAACATTTTATCTCTATAGGCAAATGACTAAAATTTTTGTGGGTGATATACTTGACCAAAAACCGAAATTTGTATCGTATATATGTATAACAGAATCTATTATATAATAATGATATTAAAATAATGATATAAGTAAACAAAAAGGTAATACTTAGTGCCCAAAGTCTTTGAAATATGTCTCAGGTTAAAATAAGAAAAAAAAACAATACACGGAGAGGGAGGGGGGAGGGTAAAATATCAACAACAAATACTATAAGTTTTACAGTCATTCTGTTAAAATTGCATTAAAATTAACAGCAAAAACGGCTGTAAAATTAACAAATCTGCTGTAAAATAAAAAAACTGAACTGCTGTAAAATTAACCGCAAAAAATGCTGTGAATTTACCAAAGTGCTGTTTATCCATGAAAAACAAAACTGCTGTAAATTCACAGAAAAATATGCTGGCACCCATATTGCCAGCATTTTTTGCTGTAAAAATACTGTGATTTTTTTTACAGTGCAGGAAATAAACAGAAGGTAATGATTTATAATTCAAGCTCTTTGGAAATTCCCTAATTCAAAGGTCACCAACCTGTGGTTCGTAGATCACGAGCGGACCATCGAAAATTCTTATATTAATTGCATTTTTTAAGTTTTATTAATATGCTCAATAAAAAATTCAGTTTTTACATTTCTGATTCACATCCTTGTTGATTATCATGATGACAAGATATCACTGAAAAAGTAGTTTCTACATTTAATATCTCCGTAAAGAAATCAGTTAAACATTTGATTTTTGGATATGATTTTAATCATGATGAAATGTATTTGAATAATTCATTTTATAATGCTATAACTTCTTAATAGGTTTTTGTATTTTAATTCTGTTCCCCATAGACAAGTAATATACAGGTTGGGTTGGGTTGATTATTGACGGCCAATTATCTACACTTGGGATATAGGCCCGGGGGGAGTGCCCTTCGTGGGGGTCTTTCTGAGGGAACCTAACCCGTATCTACGCATGGATAAATCCACGGCTCGAAGAAAACCACGAAAACTCCGAACGATTAGGCCGACGGGCGCGATTGGGATCGAACCCAGCACCTCCCGTCTACCAGCTTCGAGAGCAGAACATCTTAGCCACTGGTGGGGCAGTAATATACAGGAAAAGGAATTTATTTCCTTAGTCGCTACAGTGTCGCTTATAGCTAAATAGTGACAAAAGATCCTAGACATTTAATTTACAACTGGGGCAGGGCAATTTTAGATTGGCGGGAAAAAATGTCTATCCAATGATGACGCACTGGATCCATCTAAGAAGCGTGAAGGCAAGGAAGCATCTGAATATTTGTGAATAGCTTTCCCGCATCTTTTTTGGAGAAAAACAAGGATTTAAAAAAACATGCAACGTGCTTTGAGTACTTTTTGGAGATTTCAAGCATTCTCTATTATGATTTTTCTGATTACTATTCCATTCGATGTCTTGGAATAAAATGATGGCGCTACGCCGCTATGCTATATATAGAGATAGACTTTAACTGATGATCTCTAGACTCTCACGATGTTTTGGGCTAGATACCTTTAAAAAAATGGAGCTGACGGAGATAACTTTACTTAACCCTAGGGCGGCGCAATCTTCCATAGCACAAAATTAAGTAGTAATAATTTAGTCATTCTTTTAAAAGTATGTGTGCAAACTACAAGTGCTTCTATTATCGATGACATCATATGGGCGACGTAGACCGAGTCTCTCTCTTCCACGGAAGTAAAGGACAATGTTTCGAAGACAAAGATATCCTTTATTTAATTCAGTTCAAGTCAAAAATGAATTACTGTACTTGTGTGAAATATGTGTACGTGTGTGTAGCGGATGACGTGTTAAAAGAGTTATGTAAAAAATTTAATTATTAAGGTAATTCAAACTAAGAATGTTTTTTTTTATTTTTGCGAATATATGGTAATTATTAAGTTTATAAAGAACAAAATTTATAGTTTTTTAAAAAGCAATAATGAAGTATATATCCAATGGGTTATGTGTTTTTTGTAGTAACTAGTTTTGTAAATATTTGTAAACAAATCTTATTGTTTTATTAACTTAATTTTGTCTTTATTTGCATCGTATTTTAATTATTTAAATTTATTTTTATTTAAGGTCAATTACAACGATTAGGTTTTTAATTCTTTAATTTTTAGTTAATTTGTTTAAAACTTTTAATTTTCTCAAAAGTTATAACTTCTCCGAAAAACAATCACAACGTAACGACATCATTTATTGATGTTTTAAATTAAATTTAATAGATATATGATCTGTACGATCTGTACGAGAAATGTACGATCGCAAATTACTACTAAATGGCACTAAATGTAGATGTTAGGCGATATTAAGAATTGTGTAGCCAGTTTTCTTCTATGTGACTAGATGTCCCCAGCACTTACTTTAAAAGGTAGAATTTTATACATATACTCAAAGATTTTCTTTTTCAAAGGAAACTAAAGATTTTCTTAAATTTTTATCATTTATTCCATTTTTAATTTTCCCTTCCGTGAACATTACATAAAGTAACAAAAGTATCAGGGCGCTTCAGAAGTGATTTTTTGTTCTGCATTTCTCTTTATTTCAACATAAACATGAATTTAACAAATGACAAAATGTTTCTTCACATTCGGTTTGGCTCAAAAGAGTTAATAAGAATCCAAAATTTTGACAAGGATGTAGGTAATAAAAATTATATGTTATAGTGATTATAGATACATTTAAAATTACCAGTATATTCAAACAGAAGCCAGAAAATAGAAAGTGCAAAAATGAGTAATAAGATTTTAATTTATTTTATGAAGATATTTGCTGTAGTCCGTGCCACATATGGAAATGTTTGCAACAAGGTATTAAAAAAATAAACTTTGAGCTTAAAATAGACATAAAATCATTCCAAATACACAAGCTTGAAAGACGGTCAAAAGTACAATAGACAAGACTTTCATTACACTAAAGAAAATGGATAATTCAACTTTTAAAAAAATGTTTGTGAAATAATTTAGAAGAATATTTTTTAATCAGTTAGTACATAATAAAAAATATGATACGGGTCATTATAAGACGATGTTCTATATCGATATTTTACATCTGTTTAGTCGTTATATATCAATTTCTTTTAAATTTATGAAAATGATTGTTTCATTATTCGAGTAATTACTTTTACAAATTTCATTATAAAAAACAATTCTTGAAAGTATTTGCATATTAATTATTGATAAATAAACTTAATTATTTTGGGCAAGGAATTCATATTTCCAATTAACAGTTCTGTATTTTAATCAAAATACCTAGCAGTTGCAAAAAAATTGTGACGTCACAATATAGCTGGGGGACGGTATCACTCGAGTTTGACATGTTGTGATATAGGGAGAGAAACGCAAAAAACACGAAAGGATCAGGATCCATAAGCCGTGTTTTTGGCTCATGAAATAAGACTAAAATTCGGTTTTGTTATACTGACTTAATTATTTCATTTTTGAATATTTGAAGATGTATTCTGTACGATTTCAACAACAGTTTTTGTATTTTGTTCGGATTTATAAGACTTACACAAGATCAAAGTTCGTATTATTCGTAGTTTTTTTATGAAAAATACGCAATTTCTCCTAATTTTACCTCAATTATTTACATGAGCGCAATCGTGCAACACTTTATTCTTTACATATTTTATAAAATACATCAAAATGTACAATATATATAAAAATAAAAGTGTTGCAAAGCTACGCTCATAGTAAAATATTAAAAAATATATTAACAATTGAGGTAAAATTAGGAGAAATTGCGTATTTTTCATCAAAAACTGCGAATAATACGAATTTTGAGCTTGTGTAAGTTATATGAATCCGAACAAAATGCAAAAACTATTGTTGAAATCGCACAGGATAAACCTTCTAATATTAAAAAGTGAAATAATTAAGTCAGTATAACAAAATCGAATTTTAGTCTTATTTCATGGACTTATAAACACGGCTTACGGACCCTGATCCTTTGCGTGACGTATTTTATAAATAATTCTTTATCGGAAAAATTGTGTCGAATTTTGCTCACTTATAGTTAATTTCTTCTAAATGAGAAATTTCTGTATATTTTTATTGGTATATATTGAGCGTTCGGTACTTTTCCTTATAAGATTTTAATTATATTTTCGGAAAATTGAAGATAAATCCCTAACTTATTTTCTCTTATAACTCTACGAAGATTTAAGGAAAAGTATATAAACCATACCTTTTTTCCTGTGTTGTTTTGATCTAAAGAACGCAAAAAAGTGTACCTTTAAAAAATAAATCAAAGTTATTACAATTTTTAATATATAGACGACCTCTATTCCGAAAAGTGGTTCCTCCATATTCGGAAAGTAGATGCGATTTCCTGTGGAATGGTAACTCTCACATCATTCTGCGATTATTTAGTGTAGGGGTTTCAATTTTTTTTTCACTTATTGTAACCCACTGTAAAATAATTTATTCCATTTAAAATGTAAGTAAAAATCTATCGATTGCATTGTATTTAAAAATTCCTCTCAGGAACTATGCATTACTTCAGTGAACCGTAGGAAATATTTTATAGTAGCTTTGTGTAAAAAGCAAGTGAATTTTTTAAAATGTTTGAAGGATTTTACTGTATGTGCACAGTAATAAATTGTATGAAACACAATTTTTATTTTTATTTAAGTAAAAACAACTCATATGGATGTGCTTTGCTTCAGTTGAAAATGAATTGCACGTCATAATTATGTTTTATTTAAATCGCGATTAAAAGTTTTAATGCGTGTTTTTGCTAGAAGTTTATTTTATTCATTCAGCTATTTATTGAACATTGTCATTCAGAAAATAAAATTTGAAGGGCAGAAATCCTATTCAAACTAATATTAATTTTTATGTATATTTTTATTTTAGGAGCCAATGCTAATTCGAAATGCTTTTATATATATTACAATTTCAACATTCCCTATAAAAATGTAATATTGCTACAATGCAAAAAAAAAGTGTTAATAAACAGTAAAATAAGCAGTAATACGCTGCCACGCATGCGCGGCAGTGTACAGTCAGCAATTATTGTTTTTATTTTACTATGTCATAGGGTTGGCATGCTGATTTATGGATGCTCGTTTATCAATGTTAAAATGAAATGTAAATTAAAGGCAATGACTCTCATAATAATGCAAAAGTGTGAATTTTTTATAAAATAAAAATTGGAGTTACAATCTTTTGATCATACCTTATTAAATAACTGAATTATTTTAACTCTTTGAATCGCAAAGTTAGCTATATTATTACATATTAATTAACATGCTGAACATACCAACATTATACCTTATTAGTCAGCATACAATAAATTTCAGAGTTACTGCTTAGCGCTGTATTCAGCAACTGAAGTTTGCTGTATTAATTATCTAAATTAATTATTCAGTCAGTCAACATTTTCCTAACTAAACCTCACAGAACAAGACTTTTAATACCGAAATACTTAGATGATAAAATATAAGATAATTTAATTAAAACTTCAGTGAATAAATCAATGTGGTATTCGTATATTATTCATTATAATAACGAATGTTAGAATATTAATGAAATTCTTCCAAATGGAATGTAAGTATGTTTGTAAAATGTATCTAATTGAAACTATGGGATACAGTGAAAGATACACTGAAATTCAAAACTAGTTGATTATTAGTTGCATTAATTTTAAATTTACAAATTATAGCAACAAACCTTTAAACTATGTATTACGAACTTTTTATAAAGTTTCCTTAAAATAATAAAAACATTTTAAAAATAGAAAACAAACAATTAAATATCAATTTTTTTTTAAATGTTATCTCTTTTATTTATTTATTTATTTTATATTCGGAAATATTAAACTTTTAATGTGTGTTCTTTCTAATCTTTTTATTTAATATATGTCCATTTTTTGTTTTAAGTTTATATCATATTTTTCTTATGACACTGACGTCATGTCAATTGTTTCAGAAATTCAGAGTAAAAGTAAAATGTGATTATTTTTTTTTTTGAAAGAGAGAGAGAGAGAGAGAGATCTTAATGGCTGGAGAGGCTTGTTTGATCATTTATATTCATTGGGATTCGGGATTTTGTATGACATAAAGAAATAGTTGAAATTCTGAAAAATGCTTAAATATAAATTAATAAAAAAACTAATCGTTTGTTTTTCTCATGAAATGAAAAATCTCGTATCATGGTAATAAGTAATCTGCAAGCCGCAAGTCTCTCTGACACTTATATCATTTATTTATCACGTTTTACTTTTGCTGTAGACTGCTAAAACACCCGATATCATATATAATGTATTGAAAATTGCAGGTGCACAAATGTTTAAATTTTGTTTGATAAACTGAAATTAGATTTAAGAAGTCATTTTGTCCCACATACCTGAGCATTTTTCATTGGATAGTACATTGGGAACATGGACAGCGAATTAACCCATTAGGCGCCGCTATATATATTAAGCTATTTTTTAATGAAACAGTTGTTTTTTCTTTATGAATAGAAAGTCTGTAAGGTATTTCTGAAGAAATTAATTAAAAAAATTCAATATTTAGGAAAAATAGCATGTTCCCAAAATGGGAGCAATGGCACCTAATGGGGGTACATTTTTTCAAAAATTTTACTTATGCCTCCGTGCATTTATGTGTGTTATTTCTCAGTTCTTTAGCTATAAAAGGGATAGTATCATTCTGAAACTGATATTTTACGAAGAATTCATATAAATTAATCCAACATTTACATTTATAATAAAAATAAAAAATAAAATTACCGATTCCATAAGCATTTTCATTATCCATTTATTTTTCGTCATTACATCATTTTTGTCCTACTATTTTAGATGAAAATGATTGAACAAATTTTTATGCAGCATTATATTACATTTTTTTCGTTTTCTGAAATTGGTTTTTTAACTTTTTTTTTGTTTGTTTTTGTATTTTGTTTAGTTTTTCCCATATTCCAATTTGCAGATTCGTCTGAACTTTGATCTAAAATATCAAGCCTGTGTTTAATACTTTGTCTTTTTTAAACTCTAAATCAGATATTTCTTGATTGTCTGTAGATTTACAATTTACAGAAAGTTCTACTCCACCAATAATAACATGTGATAAATCGTCGCATAAATTGTTTTCTATTACATATGTAATAGAAAATAATTTATTCGACATACATATGAGTAAGATATCTTCATCAAATGTTATAATTCTGCAATCAGGTGGCAAACAAACGATTTCCAGAACATCGGAAAAATCATATATATCTAAAAGAAATGTTCAATCATCTTGGATCTAAATTAGTCAGAAAAAATGGTGTAATGATGAAAAATAAAGAGATGGATAATGAAAATGCTTATGGAACTGGTAATTTCATTTTGTTTTTTATTATAAATGTAAAAGTTGGACTAATTTATATGAAATCTTCTAAAAATATTAGTTTCAGAATGATATTATACCTTCTATAGCTAATAAATTGAAAAATAAATACCACAAATGCACGGAGGCATGTGTACAAGTTTACAAAAACATTACCTCCATTAGGCGCATTGCTCCCATTTTCGGAACAACTTATGCTTTCGGTAATTGTGATTAATCTATTATACACATTAATTCCGGATTGAAGTTGTTTAATATAATACACTGTTATAAACATATTTTAACTAAAAGATATAATTTTTATTATAAAGTTTTTTTTTTTAAATATTTCTTTCGAATACTGCCAAAAAGCTATTTTTCGCCTTTTTTAACACGTTTTAAAAGATAGAAAATTCTAATGAAACTTAAAAAAAAAATCAGATGTCATATAATATATTCAATATGCAAATAACATAAACTTTTTAGAAATTTATAAAATACGCACTTTAGAAAAAAATCCTAAACCAATGTTCCCAAAATGGGAGCGATGGCGCTTAGTGGGTTTTAACTAGTATCGGTGACTTCCCTTTTGGGGCATAAAATGTTTCTGACGAATGCATCAGTGTTTCATTTTGACGAATGCATCATCAGTGTGTGGTGAATGCATCTTTTCAATGTTCCCGAAAGCGATTTTACCTTAGAATACACTACATATATGTTTTGAGAATATTTAAGAGTTGTCCTTATTACTGTTATTGTTTGTGTTTCGCATGATGTATATTATTAGGTATATACTATTGTCAGTAATTTTTTTTTAAATGCTAATTTTAAATACATAACACAGCAAAAGGATACATAATTTAATACACTGACTAACGTAAATTATGTATGAAGAGTCATACTTTATTTTACAACATGAATATTTTAATAAAATAATTCTTCAAATTTGATAATAATTTTTAATAAAGTTCTAACATAAAATATTTTTAGCGTAAATTTAGAAAATTTATTTTTGCATTTAGATTTATTATTTTTATTTATTAATAAATAGTTCATAAGTGGTATTAAGTATTAAAACAATTTCATTCACATTATTCCATTTTTAATAAATAATACAGATCAACTGATAATTTAAGTGCGTAATTTATATATGAAGAACCATACTTAAATTTAAAAATAATAATAATACTTTCATAAAATAATTCTGCTAATTACATATTTTTATTTTACTAAAGTTATAATATAAAAATGTTTTAATGCAATTTTATTCGATTTTATGATTGTATTTATATTTACCAAAAGTAAAATTCCAACACCGTGAAAGAATGCGCGTAAGCATAAACCAATCTCAGTACCAGCAGTAGTCAGAGACATTTGCAAATGATTAAGTGTTCGTGCGAATTGGGTAACATGGGACCCATTGTCGAGCTACAAAAGCCAGAAGTTAAAGTGTCCCATTTATGATATCAACGACCGATGTCAGCAGCGAAACGATTGTAGAAGCGTACTAAATTCCTCGGAAAAGTCAGAGTTGAATAACAGCAAGTAACGGAAATAGAACGAGACCAAATATTGTAATTGCGTGACCTTGGTTTGTCCATGCGCGCAATTGCCACGTATGCTGGACGTGATGCGAGTACCAGTCTACTATGTGTGGAACAATACACACAGAAATGTCTGCGAATACGCCGAAGATGGAACGGAACTCATAAGTGCACTTCAGTGTGCACCGACCAGCAGATTCATAGAAAGATTCGTCGGGAGTCGTACACCACAGCATTTGACTTCCGAATTCGACTCAGATCATCAGCTAATGTATGTGTGTCCAACCAGTTTATCCACAAAAGGATGCTTGCGGCAAGGCTGCATGCATGGCAAACAGGCACTGGGATTCCGTTAAGCGCTCGACACAGGGCTGCGCGGCTGACTTGGTGTAGTCACTATCACAACTCTTCCAACCAACGGCACTGTTACTGTTCACGAAGAAGCCCGACGATGAATCCCGCTTTTGGTTTTGCAGTAATAATGGACTTGTACTGATCTAGTGGCATCTAGGTAAACGCCACTTCTCAACTCATATCGAAGAGCATCATGTAGCCTAACATCGGCATAGTGATTTGAGGTGGGATAATGTTTGGGCAGCGGAGAGCTTTTGGTCACGTTACCGGTAAATTGACAGCGGAGTGGTACATCAATGAAGTTATTGTGCCTGTGGTTCAGATGCTGGTGCAGGCTGCCTCTGTTGCTTTGCTCCAGCAGACGAATGCCTGACCACACGTCCACAGCGATCTCTCAACCCTCTGGACTGAATCGGACCAATACCGTAGAGGATCTGCGCATTACACTGGATACAGTTTGGCAAGGTGAAATTCAGTTGACCATTAATCGCCTCATAAACAGTGTGCTTCGATGTGTAGCAGCCTGTTTAACTTCCAGTGGTACCACATTCATTACTGACTAAACAGTTTTCTTGTGCATGTCTTGGTTTATTTTTCCATCATTTATTTATGTTTCTCACCGTTATTGGTTCTGTGATTACCACATGGCTACGCGCATTCCTTCATGGTGTTTCAATTTCACTTTGAGGTGTGTTCGTACTATAATTATTTCAGTGAAATGAATTATATTGTCTGTTATTATGATATGATTAATTTCCATAATAAAATAAGTTCTTTTTAAGTTGGAAACTTTTTTATCTTTTGTTGACATTTACTTAAAATTCCAATGATAAACTTAAGCCTGGCTTTGAAAATTTCAGAACTTGAAATCCATATGTAGACTCTTTTTCTATTTAATATATATTTCTCCGGAAACATCTATCCAAAAAACTGTCGGTAGATTATATTATTGCTATAATTAAACAATTTTAGTATACAAATTCGTTTTTTAAATTCAGTAATACGGAAATAATATGACCATCTTAAATACGATATAATTACCATGGCAACAGAATCATGGCAGGGTATGGCAGGATTTAATAGAATTAAAAATGTGAGTATAACTTGACCATAGAGGTTATAAAATGCCATATACGTCATATATGACTATAGCTCCATACATGTCAGATAACTTGGCGATAAATCTCGGTTGCTTGACGATTATTCCTCGGAAGCTGCTATAACAAGGAAGTACCGATTTAAATAAAATTCAAATTACTTAATAAATATTTTATTGATATCTTTTGAAGTTTTGATTCGATTTTCATAAAATATGAAATGACTCGATAAAATTCTGCAATGATTATATATATTAAATTACAAACCATTTGGTTGGGTAGTTTTTGTACTGTTATATGCGGATGAACAGACGCACCAGACAACGGCTATGGGTGCTACGTATTTATGTAATTACGAACGCACCTAAAAAGACATTCGTGCTTAAAATAATATTTATTTTGGTAAATAACATCACACTATCCTATATACTTAAAGTTACTCTTTAAACAAAAATACATAAATGTGCGATATTTTGAAAATTAATTTGTATCATATAATCTTATTTAAAAATTTCTATGTTTGGCTAATACCGCTTATGTGAAGGTTCCTCATATCAACACCAATTCATCTGAAACTTTATCGTACAGGAAATAGCTTTCTCGTTGCCTAAGCGATAAAATGAGAATGGTATTGTGTTTCCTGTAGCGTAAAATCTAAGTATCATGAATTCAATGCAATATAGAAAGAAATTAATTTGGAGATTCAAAGAGAGATTAAAAAGTATATGTTTTCAGATTTTAATGCTACAACACGGGTTGTGTACTTCAACACCAATTACTTTATATTAAAGTAAAATTATGTAGAAACAGTGCTTTTCATTAAAATGATGCTTTTACTTCATTTTCATTAAAATGATGCTTTAACATTACTCCAACAAACTGTCTAAAAAAACTGTCTAAAAAAACTGAATAGAAAATAAATCTAAAAGTTAAATCAATATAAAGAAGAGTTCAATTATAGTTCTTGACAACATATTAAAAGCCGGGATGTAATATTTTCTTAAACAAAAATTTATATTACTGTTAAATTTCAGGAAGTGTTAAAATGAGTCATTCAAAAATTATTACTTGTTGTTATTATTATTATTATTATTATTATTACTATTATTATTATTATTACTATTACTATTATTATTATTATTATTATTATTATATTACTTTTATAACGATTTAAAGATCGAGAATGGAAGCTCACAATTATAGAATATGAATAAGTATTTTGTTTTAAATTTAGTAAGGACTCTAACTGTTATAAAATTTAATGATTGTTTTAAAGATTGTATATGTAACATGGGAAGTCATAGAGCATTTAAACTTCAATTTACTTTTAAAAATACACGGTAAGGAACATGGAACAAGAAGGAATATAAAAAAAGTAGCTGCTAAATTACAATACCAGCCATGTTTTGGCGATATTACTGAGATATTCGAAATACAGTTATCAATTCATATTTTTCTTCTCTACAAAGAGTTCGATTTCTTCTCTCTTTCGCTATTTTAATATTTTTTACTGGATTTCTGTCTGTGATTTGACTACAAATTGTTGTGTAATCTGCTTATCATTGCGAGTACATTGCCTGATTTTTGCTTTATGAAGATTGGATTTTGTACGTGCGAGTTTATTTTAACATGAAATGACTTTGTATATGTTTCAAACTTTTTTTATTCTTCGTCAATCCTTATATATAAACTTTGGTAGGTACTTATATTCGTATGAACAGTGATGCATTTCATTTTAAAACATTATTAGTTATCTAACAAAACAATGTATTAAATAAAAAATATAATAGATAAAACAATACGACAAAACTAACGACTAAACCTTACTAGAGAAGAAAACCAAATTCAACTCATAAAATATTTCAAAAAGAAATTTATAGGTTGCAAAGACGTATGTAGCAATGAAAAATCCCTGGCGTTGCCGAACAATTTTAACCAGAACAATGCTTACGTAGCCATATGAACGATTCAAAATTAGTGTTTTACTTCCCTCATAAAAAAAGTGATTGAAATTTAATCTACTATTAAAGAATGTACCCTTATTTCGAATTTAACATTTAAATATATATTTAATCAGTATATACTTTTTTATAAAGGTTAGTATTCGGCCATTCCACGCAATCATTATCCTAATACGAACATCTAATTCTGACATCATATTTGGCTTTTACGATAAAATTTATCTTAGGATAAACAAGAACGAAAAATTATCCGTCAAGCACAGATTATGAAATACTTACCAACACATCCAGAAAATTGTAACGAAACTTCACCGATAAATAAGGTGAAAGAAGATATTTAAGTAAACAATATAGGAAACATATAACACATTTTAAAATCAAGTTTTTTGCAATTACCTTTCACAGTCAACAATATAGTTGAATTATTTTGTGCAGCCCTGTATATGATATACAGATTTGGATTATACTACATATCATGATAAAATTTAGTTTATTTAGAAAATTCACATTTGGCAATTTTCGTCAATCGATGGAAATTCACTCGAAATCTTTTATACAACCCTAAAGACTTATTATATAAAGACTTTTGTACACACCCCATGTTAAGCTAAAATTCAAATCAGATAAAAAACGCATAAGGCAACTTAAAACAAACTTCCAGCAATTACCAACCATAAACGACAGTTTACCTTGTTCTATGCGTAGCCCTGTATATGAATTTATTTATTTTAAACAAACATAAGTCTACTAACTATAGTTCAGCAAGAAAAGGCGTAATACAATTAAAACCTACCCCAAGCAATTTATTCCCATACTTTGTAATACTTATGAATTCCCTTGTGTCGCCTTGTAATCTGATCAACCGAATTTATACACACGACGTACTATGCAAAAGTTTATTTAAACTTAAAAACGCAAACCAATGTTGAAAACGCCCTTATCATACATAGATTGTAATTATTGACGTATTCTGTAACAAATATATTTTGTGTGCCCCTGTAACTGGACGATAAACGCCATGCCCACTGTACTTTTAAGTGAGCAATTTATAATGCACCTCAGTAATCATATAAATTTCATTGTTTGAAATAGTGAAACGTCATTAAATTACACTGCAAACGATCTTTACCCGTAGAACAATGTGCAACATAATTATTTTGTGTAACCCTGAAAATGAATAATAAATGCGTGGCACCCCATATTCTATGATAACCATGTTTTAGTGCGCTTCATCATGTTTAACGGCGTAGCAACATCAAAATGGACTTGAAACGTTTTTTCTCTATTGGCTGTAATGTAACGGAATACTTTTGAGTGCCCCTATAAAAAAATATAACTGCTACAAACTTCATTTTCAATAGCGATCATGCTATAGTAAACGACAATAACATACAAAAATTTAAGGGCAATCGAGAATATTTACGCGAGTTAGAGCACGGACAGACAAACCGGAAACATAAGCACTTTTCAGCTAGGTTGGAAAGTGTTAAAAACGGGAAATGATTTGATCAAATAGCTTAAGAATTATGAAAGTTTAAAGCTTCGTACTCCTAATATTATATTAATTAGTTTTTTAAAGATAACACAAATTCTACTAAGTGGAATAAGATGCAATTTTAGATTTGTATATTTGAAGCTTCTAAAAATAGATTTCTGTTAAAGAAATCTTTTCCAAAAAATACTTTTAAAATAGTTAAGTTTTTCAGTTTTTTTTTAAAGAACCATTTGGTGATTAAAATGTAAGCAGATAATTTTCTTTCTATTTTTAATTTAATTGGCGTCTGTAACTTTGATTAAATTTTGTTATGCTTGACAATAATTTGATTGAAAGTAAATTAGATTTTTTGTCCTTAAAACATCACTTTCCAAATATAAAAATAATACTACATGTAACAGTTCCTACCACTGAGAAGATTTATCACAATTTCACCTTTCATCATATACAAAATTTATTCCGATAATCACATTAAAAACATATGCTTAAAAATTCAATAATATTCTCGGAATAAATATCCCGTTTTCTGAAGTATATTTTTAGCATGAGATGTTTATCGGACTTTCAAGTCTTAATACAGAATGTAAATTTGGGTTGGTTCAAGGGAAGAAAGTATTAAGAGATAAGCTACACAGATTTTAATGTTATCCCATTCCATTTAAATTTCGTAGTAAACAGATTTGAAAATTTGATAATTCTAGAAATAAAAGAACTTTCATCCCTTTTTTGCTTTCGTAATCGTTTCTCCATACCGCAGGAAAAATTTATCACCAGAATATTGAATTCAAAATTTCCGGTTTTAGAAAAATAACTAACTTATCACAGTTTCTAAAAGCAAAATCCTTTGTATGTTTTAGCTTTAAGGAATATCGGAAAATAATAGAAAGCCCTTATTATGTCAGATTAAAACTGTTTTTACATTTTTATCTTTGAAACTATTTTGCCTATGTGCAGTTACATAATGGAAAATCGAATAAAACGGAATTATAAAAGGAAACACAATTCTATTTTACATGTTATTTATAACATAAAAATTGCATTTTGCAGCGAGTCATTTTTAGAAATTTATACTGATTATTTCTCATAGTTCAACTTAAGTATATGCATAAATAATAACAAAATAGAGAATAATACTTATTAGGACATTAATTTTTTCAAAAAAAAAAATAATAAGTATCATTGTATGATACAATAGTGAAACAGAGATTTTGAAATGTAAGTTGCTTATTTTAAATCTAATTTGTCTTATTATAAACATATATACATATATGTCTTATTATAAACATAGCGAATAACACATATATCATGCAACTCATTGCCAATTTCATTGAAATTGTATCTGTAACAGAAGTATACATAAGTAAATGGAATTATAGTTGCTGGAAATAATTTGAAAGTACAGTAATCTCTCACTTATACGCGATTTTTGGTAGTCCCGAATAAACATATAGCGATTCAGTTTTTTTTTTTTTTTTTTTTTTTTTTTTTTTATGCGCCGCAAGGTGAAATGCATCTCTCACTTATGTGTCGGAGAAATTTCAAGATTCTCTTGACATTTTTTCTTATTCTATACCTGTCCTTTCAAAAAAATTTCGTATCAGCTTGTGAAGGAAGTCAATTGGTTCTTTATTTTTGTGTTGTGCTGCATTCCTGGGCCACACACCATCGCACATGATACTTCTTGGAGGGGTATGGTAGGATTGGCTTTTTAACACTTTCCAACGTAGTTGAAAAGTGTTTATGACTTCGGTTTGTCTGCCGTCTGTCGTCTGCCATATGGCCGTCTGGCCGTGCTCTAACTCCCGTAAATATGCTCGGATTGCTCTGCAATTTTTATATGTTATTGTTGTCGTTATATATAGCATGTTCCATATTTCAACGGAAGTGGGTAACACTTATAGTTTTTTACAGGGACACTCAAAAGAATTCCGTTACATTGCGGTCTATTGGGAAAAATCATTTGCGGTTTATTTAAATAATGTTTCACTATTTTAAACGCATTGAAATTTATATATATCACTAAGGTGCATTACAAGAGGCTTACTACAGAATATTGTGTGTATAGCAGTAATCGTTCATTTACAGGGACACGCAAAAGAATTCTCTACTGTCTGTTAACAATAATTCCTGGAAGTGCGTTTTAAGTTACTGAACGCGATTTTAATTTTAACTCGATTTTTGTCTATTACGTGGTGTGTATAAATTCTGTAGATCCTATACAGGGAAGCACAAAAGTTCGCGAACACATTTCAGTTTATTGACAGAAACTCCAGACGGAGAATTTTAAAAAATGCTACGCGTTTCCTAACTGAACTGAAATTTAGCATCCTATGTAGTATATATACAAATCTATAGATCCTATACAGGGCTGAATAAAACAGCTGAGATATTTTTCCGAATAATCTTGATAATTCCTGAAATTGAATTTTTAAATATGTTATGCGTTTTCAAAATTGTTTACTTAGATGTTATCTTTTAACTTATTAAACGGTATGATTTGTAAAATTATTTTGGAAGCGTTGGAAAGTGTTACATAATCTATGCTTGACGCATGATTTTTCGTTCTTGTTTTTCTTAGAAATGAAGCAATATAAATCTGTTTGATAAGTCCGCGCACATGAAATCCATTTATTTAACATTTCTGTCCTCGCTCAGTTCTACATAGTCATGTGTCAATGAACTTGAAAAGGCTATCTTTAGCGACAGACATCACGTTCATAAGCAAATTTCAATTTTAGACTTAAAATAAATGTATGTAATTAAAATTTTGAGATGTATATATTTTAGACTTGAATTAGTAAATCTTTAAAAACCAAGAGATAATCATATTTTTTTTTTAAACTAATATTATGCATGTTATTTAACCATTTAAATATTAATGTTGTCTTAACATCTATTTCAAATTTAATTTTTAGTTGAATTTCCTTTATGCATCTCTTTCATTTATGCATTGTTTTTATTGAGTTCCTTGCACTGACGTATAAGTGAGAGATTACTGTGCATGAATAAATTCAACAGTTTGTATGAGCGATATATTGTTATTTTGCTAGCATAGATGTAAAAATAAAAAAAATCTAATTACAATCTAGCTTTATTTTAGAAAATTATTTTAACGGCGACAGCAATATGAGTAACTTGGCAATATATACTTGGAAAAATACTTCTAACAAGACATTGTTTTATTATATATTGTATTTAATCTCCTTAATAAAGCTCCTCCAAAAATTAACAAAATTAATAAAAAAGAAAAGTTAGTTCAAATTTTCTATTTTTAAATAGGTATAAATGGCACAAGAACTGTAATGGAAACCGTGAAATGTAGGGAAAGATGGGATAATAAAGCGAAAATCACAATTATTATTATTTTTTGTTTCTTTTTTTGTAATGAGAAAAAGTTCTGGCAAAAAAATACATTGCATGGCATGACTTTGGTGAAGCTTTAACAGATTTTTTTAAACCAATTTTTGATTATTATTTTTTTCGAAAAATTTCTTCTATTTTATTATTATTTGTGGGATAACAAGAGTGTCTATAAATTATAAAGTGTCCTTATTTAACGGTGAAGTTTCGTTACAGTTTTCTGGCTGTGTTGGAAAGTGTTTCATAATCCAAGTTTGGCGCATGATTTTTCGTTCTTGCTTAACTATAAAGTGGATGAGTGCTCATATTATAAGGTTTATTATAATTTTTAAGTTATTATTTTTAGTGTAAATACTACTGTACAACAGACGATAACCTAATTTATACTAATGTAAAAACAAGCTGAAAATTGTACGTCAAACGTGACAAATGTGGTGCGTTCGTACTATAGCTAGTTATATAAATATTCAGATCGTGATAATTTTTAATTCTGTGAAATGAATTATATCGTCTGCAGATTAATTTCTGTAATAAAATAAGTATCTCGCTTGATCATTAAACCTCGGAAGCTCCTATAACAAAAAAGCACCAATTTTCTTAAAAAATTCAAATTTCTTGATATTTTTATTAATATCTCCTAAAGTTTTGATTCAATTTTAATAAAATTTCAAATGACTCGACAAAATTCTGCAAAGATACTATATTTTAAATTTCAAACCATTCGGTTGGGTAGTTTTTGTGTTGTTATATGCGGACGGACGGACCAGACGACGACAATAGGTGCTACGTATTTATATAATTACGAACGCACCTAATTACACTGCTATGTGTAACATTACTAGCTGTTTTGTGTGTGTGTGTTTCTTCAATAAACCAGCCTTTTTCTGTTTACCGCTTTATTGTGTTGCTACATATCAGTATTCACAAAAAATTCATAATTTTGTCCTCAAATGAAAAACTTAAACAAGTCAAAAGGATATGAGATTAATGAAGGTAAGAAAATATTACACCTCCTCCAGGACTAAAACGATATGTTTTAAAGGAAAAATAAAACCCTTCGTTGCACTTGCTCCGAATGTCGTGGAAGATGAAACCACCTGCCTTCCGGTTGCAAGCAAAATCATGGCTCATAAACCATTTTTTAAAATCCAGATCTGAGCTGATGTATATAAATATCCCATTAAACAAGTATATTAAACAAAAAAGACATTTGATTATATATAGTAGTATAGATGTGGGAAAGGTTTAAAATCGAACTATGGAAATATGTGGTTACACATACTCCACTTCACCTTATTCAAATTATCTTATGCGGCTGCATAATATTATTAAATATATTCAGCTAATTTTCTCAGCTAAAAGGCCACATAGAATAATCAAAATTAACTTTTAGCAATAACTGTCTATGGTCTTATTTTATTAGGGTTTTTTTGTGCAACGGGGCCTAAACATTATACATATCACTACAGTACAAAAATGAAACGTTTTCTCTGAAAGTCATTTGATACTATAGCGCACTTCAAGAAAACAATTGCTGATAGACGGTAATATGTTGATATCAAGTTCTTTATATTTAATTGTAAAAATATGATACATAGTATACACATCATTTTTTGTAGTAAATATGCTATATTATACATCAATAGGATGCATTGATTTTAATATGTTTAAATAGTACAGTATCGATAAAGTGTGTATCAAACAAATACACTTCTATAATTGACACTATGTCTACGAAATGTTGTGTGTAACGTATAAGAGAGATATCAATTTTACGTATAACTAATGTGGTCAAATTTTATAACGGGTTTATAACCTTTGTTGAAAGATTTCATAACTTTAAAAGTTATACCTTTTTAATGTAATATTGGTTTTATATAAAAAACTGCGTGAACCACGGTATTGTACAGTTCACAAATTTTAAAGACGTTCTTGTATTTCGAACACATTTGGTCAGTTTACGTATAACCATTTACAATGGGAATGCTACACAGACCATCAGTAATATGATTATTGTATAACTATTAGAGCATTTCGATGAAATCTACACCACGCAAGGTCAAATATTCAAAATCTTATTTAGAAAATAGCCACATGTATGCAGATTAAGATACCTTATTAAGCTGCAAGAAACGAATTTTAGAATTCATCCCTGGAGCTATCTGATTACAACATATACCTTATATAATGAAACATAATAAAAAATCCATTATTTTAATAATCTAAAATCGTTCATATATTTAAAATGGTATAAAATGGGTATTCAAATCATTAATATTTCGCCATCGAATAACCGCCTTTTAAAGCATTTTAAGCACATTTTATATGCTTAAATAATTAAAAAAGATATTACAAAAATCTATTGTTTTGAGTTAGCTTAAAAGCAGTAACTTGTAATATTTACTAATAGGTTTAAAGGCAACACTCTAATATGTTATAATTTGCACATTTTAGTATGGAAGAGTATTTTTAATCATTTACATTGTATTTAAAATCCAGCGTGAAAACTGAAGGAAAGAAAATTTAAAAGTTCTTATCACTAAAAATATAAGCTTTGATTCTTACTTTTATGTTAATTTTAATCTAAATTTATAAATGAAATTTCACAAGATATGAAACATATTTAACACATATTTTTGACCAACTAAATGCTATATTTATGCACTGATCAAGATAAAGAATTAATCTTCTCTTTTGGTTATTCTAAAATTTTATTATCTCACATTATTTGCATTCACACAGGAGAAAATTAAATTTTGATTTCCACTACATCATGAATTAACATTATTCAAAAAAGCAAGATACACAAAATCTTGTATCGAAATGAATCCGTTGAGAAAGATTTAGTGCACTTAAATCCTTATCAAGTGAAAGAATGTATAATTTGATAGAAGAAATCTATCCCCATATTTGCATTTCATTATTTAATTTAACAAAAGTTTCACACGAAGAAGATTTTTAATCCTATTTCTTTTGTCGTGCAAAAATAATATATCTGGTGCAAAAAAAGAATGAAGATTATAATCTCTTTTACATTTTTTTCGTTGTTACATAATTAAATGTAATGCCAACATCTATTTTTTATTTTTATAATCAATTGAATGTTTTTTTTTTGTGTTTATAATTTTTATTAACACATAAGTAAAAAAAATAATACAAGCTTTTATTATAATGTATTAAAAAAGAAAAAAGTATTGAAAGACAATTGATTGAATTAAATAGATTTTCTACAAGAAATAAATTAAATTAGAGTGATTTTTTTATCATTTATTTTTTAATAAGGTGGATATAAATTTTAAATCCAGTTTCCTGGCAAAAAACAAATCGAACAACGTCCTCCTTGGAATCGAACCCACATCCATTAATACATTGCGCATGTTTGAAAGATCGTGCATTTGCCAATCATTCTACGGTTTAATCGAAGAATCTCAGTGTCTTTCTGAACCAATCAATTGTATTTACGTATCCTTATTGGACAAATGCTTTTGCCCCCTGAGGGGTGAGGAGGCAAATTTTAAATATTTTTTTACAGAATATTGAATTCTCACCGGAAATACGTCATACTACTAAAAAAATAGATAAATTGTAGCACAGTAAATGTTTTTAAATTCGATTGCAAGATTTGAGCAGAACGGCCGTACAGAGTGAGTTAAAAACTTCTAAAAAGAGAAATGTTTTTTTTCTATTATTTTCTTTAAACACTTCAGTAAATAAATGAAATATAAAGTAATAAAAATCATTATCTGTAAACATTTCCAAAATGGATATTCAGTTTGAATTTATAAGCTTAGAATTCCCTTAAATGTTAATTTTCATCTAAAACTAAAAAGTTAAAGTCAAAAAGTTACTTTATTTTAGAATATAGAAATGGATATCATATCATACATATGACTCAATGAGAGAAAAACGCGATAAATCCACATTTTTACCTGTTTTTGTCACATAGTTAATGCATTCGATGCATATTTAAAGAGAAAAAAGGAGTATTGAGAATAATAAAAGAGGAATGTCGGATGTTCTTTTTCCTCTTCAAATATGAGCCCCACCAGTGGCTGGTGGCTCTGCTCTCAAAGCTGGTAGACGGGAAGTCCTGGGTTCAAACCCCTGTCGCGTTCGTCGACCTAACCGATCGAAGCTTTCCGTGGTTTTCTTAAAATCTTGCGTAAATACGGATTAGGATCCCATAGAAAGACCTACACGGAGGGCATTCCCCCACCAGCCTATATATCCCTACTAATCGGTCGTAATAGATAACCAACCTTGTCAAATACATAATTGTGTGACTAAAAAAAAAAATTAAACATGGGTTAGTTCACTTTTGCTCTCACTGCCTTATATATTGACATTAGATCATAGATTTTCCTTTCAAATATAGTAATTTTTTAAGGGCTATATAAAAATAGTTTTAAGTCAGCAATAATATTTCTGCTGCTTTATCCTTTTTTTTTTTATCTAGGAAATGTATCGAAATAAGATTTCTGCATTATGCTTCGATCATCTTTTAAAAACATCTATACGTATTTTATTTGTATTGTCAGCATTTTAGGACAGTTCGATATTTTCAGTAGATTTTTAGAACTGTAATAATATATAAATGTGCGGATATAAAAATTTGATTTAGTAGAACGTCAAATGCATTTTTTAATATTCAATGTGTTGTACATTCCAATGTAACTATCACTGCATGTTTCTCTTTTCTAAAAGTATTTTTAAAAAAGTGTTTATGAAGCTGGGTGGCTGGTCATCTGTCCGTCAGTCCGTACTCTAACATAAATGTATATGGTTAGCTATGTATTTTTTTATGTTATTGAAGTTACCGATAGTAAGTTCGTTATTTAAAATGAGTTCTTTAACATTTATAGTTCCTTTACAGGGACACAAATAAGTCCGTTACACTATGGTCAATGAAAATATATCTTTTATGGTGCATTTTATTGATGTTCTGATATTTCAGACATAATGAGATGAATTTGCTTCACTTAGGTTAACTGCAACATGCTTTGAAAGGAATATATAAACAGTGGTATTTATAGCCACTATTTATAGCCACAATAATTCTATTATATTATGATCTATCGAAAACAATCAGTTGTGGTGCTCTTTAATAATGTTAAGGTAATCAATGTAACAGGGTTCTTGCTGCCGCTAGCCATTGCTCCAAATTACGACAAAATGCTTTATTGGCGAATAAACCAATTATTAGACTCGCCAAATAGCGAATGCTCAATTTTTGCTCTTTTTTTTGTGTGTGTGTGTGTGTGTTAGTATAGGCAACACTTTTTTCGCGTTACTGAACGATTGATGTCGCTTGTTCAATCGCACTGTACCATTTACATTACTCTTTTTTTTAGAGATACTGAATTAATACCAATTCAGACGTCAAGTTCGGATTTGCAACCCACCTCAAAAATTATGCGCCCCAATACATAGCAATTTATTCCATTTCAAACAAACTAGGATCAGTTATCTCACAGGCGACAGATAAAGTTCCATATTTATTTTAATACCAGGACATTATAAATTGAATCTATAGATATTTCAGTCAATCGGCAAAACGCACAAGACTGAAAAAAGTAATGTTGACATTTTACACATTGCGAAAAATAAATTTGTGCAGGAGTTTAGAACAAGATGGCTATCCGTGTTAGAGATGAATTCGGGCTCTCTTTTCGGAGCCCGGGCCCGCCCGAGCCCGAAACATTTTGTGCCTTCAGAGCCCGAGCCCGTTCGAACCCGATACAAAAAAAAAATTGCATAATATTAAAAAATTGTTTTAAAAGTAATATATAATTTTTTTTAAAGTCTGTACTTTAAAATAACTGTTAGTCCCGTGGACATAATCAATTTTATGGAAATTTACATTCAATCTTATCAAAAGAAAAGTTAGGTATCAAATAAAAATATATTTCCTTTAAAGGATGTTCATATTTTTCTCTCCGAACAAGCAAATCTGATGAACACATTAACGAAGGGCGTTTTTATGAATAAATGCATGGAATTTGCAGAAATTACTATTTCTATGCCGAAGAATCGAACAACGTTTTCTATTTCCTATAAAAGGTTTTTTTCGTAAATTATAATTGATCCCTTAATTAAAGCAATATTTCGTGTTCCTGAAAAGTAGCATAAATTAAAAATTCGACACCGTTATCTGAAAGATTCTATGCTTTTATAGAAAAAGTGAAAACGCTGCTCGATTGTTTTCTATCGGAATAACAACACATGACAATTATATCTACTTACGATTGAAAATGACTTCGTAAATGTGCAGAGCAGAGCTTTAGCATGAGCAGAGTTCATAATTAAAAATTGAATCACTAACGTTATTTTCATATGAAGAACGATTATGACTCGTACACAATAGAAGACTAAAAATTTGCAAACCTAAGCTATTGCTCATTGACTAAAAACAAACAAAAGAAATATTCATTTCGCGTAATATCTCTAAAAAAAATAATAAAATAAACGTTCCAATTAAAAAATATCCTACTGTCCCAATGGCGCCATATCACCCAGTCGCCAGTCGCGTCATAAATATTGTAAATTTTCTTTTTTAAATAGCATTCTAATACTAGTCAAAGTAAAAAAAAAAAAAAAAGTTTCCTCTTTTATTCATTCTGATCAAAGTAACATTAAAACGACTTGAAATGGAATACGTAATTTTTTTAGGTTAAAAAATGTTATTTATATTTTTTTTATATGAGAATAAATAAAATTGTCAGTTTTCCAAAGATTGAGCCCGAGCCCACTCGGGCCCGAAGGCTGGTATGAACATCGAACCCGAGCACGTGTCGGGTCCGGGCTCGGGCTCGGGCTTTCGGGCTCGGGCTGAGCTCGTCTAATCTCTAATCCGTGTATCATTCAGTAGAATGTATTAGATACAAAACTGGTCAATACTGGTTTCTGCAGTCATGAAAGGCAGTAGCGCTGTTGTTTAGGGTCTGCTGAAAGCAGTTACAAATTTCCGATTTACTGCAGTGACTTCTTTCATTTTTCATGTTTTACTTATTCTCAATAAATTATGCTTGGCTTTTCAAAAGCGGAACATTTATTTTTCTTTTTGTCTTCAAATGTCAAACTGACATTTCAATTAAATATTTAAGATGATCATTCTTCTGGTTATGGAAAAATTTATGGAGAATGAGCCTGAAGAAATTCAAGATTTTATTTATGAAAATTACACAGTTCGTGATAATAAAAAAGAACATGATGTATTAGAAACTTCAAAGCAAGATTACATAAAGTATATCCTACAAAATGTAACAGAACATTTCGTTTATTCAGACTTACTGGAGATGTTTAATGTGTTTTGTACAAAAAAATCTCCCATTAGCAACGGATAAAGACATTTTTAAAAACTATGGTATAAATAATATTGAATCAATTTTAAACGTTATACATTTGAATAATACAGGCAATTCATTTTCTGATGTATTGTCAGAATTGAAATTATTTAAAAGTTCCTTGAGTTCGGTATGCAGAACCATGAATTTAGGAGATGCCATAGATTTTATTCGAAGAAACGCCTGCAACAACTGTACCCTATAACATGCAATATGCTAAACTTTGCTGCAATCTTATCGGTACATTCAGAGGACTGTGAGAAGGTTTCGTGTAATAAACGCAACAAAAACTGATTTTAGCAATCGGATTTATATAAGACATGTCAATAATATCATTTCAGTATGTATTAGTGCGTCCAATAGGAAACAGAAAATTTAAGATTAAAGTTTTTTTTAATACTATTGGCCATTATAATTACTAGATCAGTGTGGAAGACTTTAAAAACATTATTTTATTTGATGACGTAATTCACAAAAAATACAGCGTATCTTAGCTGTTAACTCAAAGAAAACAAAATAAAAAACATGCAGCTACATTAAAATCATAAATTAAACATCTTGCAATAAAACGTAGCAGGCAAAGGGAGGCAAAGTAGCAGAAAAGTCCAGCCTTTTTAACTGCATTTCCAGAATATGTGTTGCATAATCATATTGTCATTACAAAAATACAAACTCTTATCTGACATGCCATTGGTCACTTACGTACACGGTTTCAAAGAACAGAGCAACATTTTCCTTCATGGTTTCAACAAGTTAGTTCAACCTTCCCTAGTTAGTTTATTAATGGTAGAATTTATGAATGGCAAAATATTTCTATTTGAAATAAAGATATCGAATTCAGCCTCATTATTTAGAAGAACTTATTATTTTAAAAATATGGACATTACTCATTTGTTCATTGTAATTATTGCAATTTTAGTATAATACGATATAATATAAATTACATTAAATTATTATTAAATATTTAATGTATATAAGAAATTATTATTATTAAAATATAATAATATAATATAAAAATATTTAATATAATATAAATATGTAAGCCTTTGTGACTTGTATTTATTTATTTATTTGAAGAAGTAGAATTGAAGTCGGTGAGTACGCTTGTTTGTATGATTAGTTTTAATCTGGAATTGTTGTAGCGGAATATTAATCCAACTGCTGCAAGTCTTTGAAAAATTATTACGTTCTCAATTTCTGCAATCAATGAATAGCTGTGCAGTTATTTAGCACAAAAGAATACAAGAATCTGTAATATTGTCATATAAACTGTTTTTTTATGCTCTTCAATGCTAAAGAAATAAAGATGAAATTTTAACATCTAAATGGATTTATATGTATAATGACACATGTGTAAAAATAGTGTGCATAAGTATCCGTAAATATTACATAAAAAGTTAGAAGCAGCTTAGTATGCATTGAAATATCTTTAAAATAATCGTAATTTGAATTTTTATGCACTTCTTTAAACTATGCTAAATTGATACTTTGCATTATTATATACATAATATAATAAATTAAATCTTCTCAAGACGATTTCAACTTCAAAAATTTGAGAAACATTTTATCAAACTTGTTTAATACTGTGAAAAAGTCACGTTGTTTCGTTGTGTGCATCTGAAGTATAACGAACATGCGGAAAACAGTTTTATTAAAGTCCATATAATTTACTAATTGCGTGTTTTGGTATGAGCTTACAAATTGTAATCGCATTTTTGCAAAGTTAGACAATTTTTTGTTCACATTCTCTATTTTAGTCTTTTCAGAACAGATTCTATTTTTATTTTATTGTTTGTTTAGATAATTAATTTTATTTATTTTCCGAAAACCTCACAGTACAGATGCTGTAATAAGGATATACTTTGTGACTTGTATTTATTTATTTATTTGTATAAATAGAAGGAAAGACGATGAGTATGCTTGTTTGTATGATTAGTTTTAATCTGGAATTGTTGTAGCGGAATGTAAATCCAACTGCTGCAAATATTTGAAAAACAAATCGCATGAAATATTTAAATCGCTCCATAACTACACTGTTCTAATGTAATAAAACTTAGTAAAGAAAAGAGCGTAGGGTGTTTTTAAATATTGCTATACTACTTTGAATGTCGTTCTGAATTTTTGTAATACACCTGCAAACTATACAAAGTAGTACCTGCAATTTCCTATTTTTGTTTCGAAATTACTTATTTCCAAACGAGAGCTTTTTTTTATGATTGTATGGATATTCAAGATAAATTAAATTTATTCAAATGAAAATGGAATACATTTATTTGTTTTTTCCAGGAATTAACTTAGAAATTATTTTTTTAATCAAAAAAAAGAAAGAAAGAAAGAAAAAGAAAAAGAAAGAAAACCAATTAGGCGCTGCGAAAATCACAATATTTTATTTTATTTAATGAAATTTCAGATATTTAGAGATATTATACCCAATAAATGTGCAGGACGGATAGTTTAAAATAATATTTCACAAGGGCTTTCTTTATAAGGTCTACATGGAGAACTTTTATAAAGAAATAGTGCACATTGTTGCGCCAGTAGATTTATGAAATTGACCATCTTCATTCTAAATCGCAAGTCTCCTAGTGCGGCAATGCCCGCTCTCTCTTTACAAAGGGCTTCTAAGTTTAACTATTTGAAGCAATTTGACATCAATTTCAAGCAATTTATGATACACAGCCCTGTTTAATTAATAAAATATCGTATATTAATCTGATATTTTTTTTTCTTTAAATATATCGATTTTTTAAAATTTCGATAAGTTTTTAGGTGCGTTCGTAATTATATAAATACGTAGCACCTACAGTCGTCGCCTGGCGCATCCATCTGTCTGTCTGTCAGTCTGCCCGTCTGTCCGTCTGTCCGTCTGTCCATCTGTACACATATAACAGCGCAAAAACTACCCAATCGAATGATTTGAAATTTAATGTATCGTAGTCATTTAAAATTACTAGTAAAAAAAAAACTTAAAAATATATTAATAAAAGTTTTCTTCATTCTATTAAATCCTATCATACGTAATTAATTCAATGATATCCCATGATAGGTAATGATTCTAGGTTAACATGGTGATCACGTCATATTTAAGATGGGGTCATATTTCCGTATTACTGAATAAAAACCTAATTTGTATACTGAAATTGTTTAATTATTGCTATCATATAATCTATCGACAGGTTTTTGGATAGATGTTTCCTCAGAAATAGATTTTAAGTGGAAAAAGAGTCTAAATATAGATTTCAAGTTCTGAATTTTTCAATGGTAGGATTAAGTTTCACATTGGAATTTTCAGTAAAAGTCAACAAAGTAATGTTGTCAACTTTAAATGTACTTATTTTATTACAGAAATTAATCATATCATAATAACAGACTACATAATTAATTTCAATTAAATAATAACGATCATTTTTTTACATTGTCTTGTATTGGATATTTGCGCATAGTATAATTTTAATGTAACAGAAATGTAATTAATTGTTTGTAAAAGTGTATTAAAACTTAATTTCATAAAATAAAATTAATATGAAAATCTGAAAATAAAATAAATTTTGCATTCATGAATTTTGGCATAAGAGTGCAACAGCTATAGCACCAAGATCTGGATATTTATAAAACTAGCTACAGTAAGAACGCGCCTCATTTGTCATGTTTCACCCACAATTTCCCACTTGTTTTTATTATTATTGATCAAAGAATGGTCCTCTAAACGTGAATTGCATCCAGTAATTTTGTCTCACATTTGAAATTTTTGTCACATTACTGGCAACACCTGGGCCATTTCTATGATTTCGTAAAGTAACATGCACATAATTTACCATAATAGGTCCAGTGAACTGTATTGGTGCCATTCTGTACACATGATTGTTCCTGATTCGGAATAACGTTCATACTAAAATACGTTTATACACGTTCATACTATGCAAATATATGGAACATATTGGAATATGTACAAGTTTTTGGCACATATCAGGTATCACACAAAATGCAGTAGACTTTAAAAACGACAAAAGTTTCAGAATCTAGTAAAATAATAATAATATATCTACGCTACGTTAAATATACAATAACCTTTTTAGAGTTACTAACGATACGAAAAAGCTTTCTTTATCTTTAGAAGCGTCAGAAACTAATTTATTTTGTAGATTTATAGAAGCATATATAAATTTATTTTGCTGCCACTGATTTTTGGAAACGTTTTCGAGAATTTTTTTTTTCTTGTGTTGTAATCAGTATTCTCTACTTTGAATATAGCTTTTTTCGTATGCTATCAATTCGCAAGAACACATTTCCATGTTCCACAAACATGTTTTGCAATTGATAAATAACATTGGACATTGATAAAAACCTTGGACAAGAACTTTGGTTTTTTTAAGTGTTGATTACAAGTGAATAGCATAAAATATATTCCGCTCCCACCAGTCAAAGGAGGAAAAATATTTCTTTGCATACTATTATTTTTATCTTTTACGTTATTCATTTTTTTTTACCGTTACACTAATTTCCGCGTTGTTTGTTATTTACATTATGACAATTTCCTGAGATACTACTGTCATATAGATTCTTCTCAGTTCAAAAACTGTAATAATGACTTTCGAAAAAAAAACACGGTTATATTTATAAGAAAAATAATGGATTCTTTAAACTTTTTCTATTTAGTAAGACTAAATAGCATGCATTATGTCTTCAAAAAATATTAAACTACAATAATAATTTAAATGTTTAAAAAGTACTATAACATGATATATTATTTTTTATATTAACGAAATACGTTTCCTTAATGGTTTTGGAAAAAAAATAGGTCTAGATATAAAAGAAACATTTAAAATAAAATCGCTCTTTAGAATTTGAAAATAACTTTTAATATTGTCCATAAATAAAAAGAGTCTCAGAAGTAATGGAAATACAATTTAAAAAAAAGTAGATAAAGAAAACTGAAGCACGAAGCTGTTTTGGAAAAAAAAAACTCTACTTTCCAGAATGAAATTCTCAGACACATTTTATATACATCAAACGATCTAGAAAAGTTTCTTAGAATCTTTAACTATTTCATGTCGAAACAATTTTCAGAAATAGTGCAATCAAGCAAACTTATTGTTTTACAAGGGACATTCGCTGTTTGGAAAGAAATGATTTGTTTTGTAAATACAAAAAATACTATCGAATTTTTTTATTAATTTGTAGTTTGGAAGTTTACAAATATTTTATATATATGCTTGTTCTCTAACATGCACATACGAGTTTTGTTCAGTTCGCATCTATAAAATTAAACTTTTAAACAAAGCCTAAAATTATACTTTATATTCAAAACAAACAAATAAAACATTTTTTAAGAATTACTATTATTAAATAAAATTCCGATAACATCATAGTGCATAAGACATTTAACTGAACTTGCAAATCAATAAAATTACAGAGTAAGTAATCAAATGTGCTTAACGTACATATTCATGTCGTTTATGAGACAAATAAACATCAGTCACATAATGTAATCAAATGTTACATTGTAGTATATCTTATCACTTTCAATCGATATTAGTAATCTTTCATATATAGGTTTCGTTACATAAGATAATTCAATAAAATTTATGGAGTAAGTAATAAAATTTAACAAAGTTAACATACAGGTCAATATTGTTTTAAAGACAAATAAACATAAGTTACAGAATAAAATCAAACGTTACTTTGTAGTATGTGTCATACCTTTTATATCGACATTAGCGGTCCTCCTCAGATAGGTTTCATTGCATATGATAATTCAATCAAATGTTTGGAGTAAGTAGTCAAATTTACTTAAATTTAACGTGAATGTCAATGTTGTTATTGAGATAAATAAATATCAAGTACAGAATTTAATCAAACGTTACTTTGTACAATATGATATTCCTTTCAATCGGCGTTAGCGGACCTCCGCATGTACGTTTAATTGCATATGATAATTCATGTAAATTTATGAAGTAAGTAAATTTACTTAAAGTTAACGTGGACTTCAATGTTGTTTATTATAAAAATAAACATCAGTTATAGAATTTAATCAAACGTTACTTTGTAGTATATGTTACCCCATTTTTATCGACATTAGCGGTCCTCCGCATATAGGTTTCAGTGCACATGATAATTCAATAAAATTTATGGGGTAAGTAATCAAATTTACTTAAAGTTAACGTGCATGTCAATGATGTTTATCAGACACGTAAACATCAGTTACTGAATGTAATAAAACTTTACTTTGTAGTATATGTTATCCCTTTCAATCAACATTAGCGGTCCCCCGTATGCAGGTTTCATTGCATTTAATTCAATAAAATTTATGGGATAAATAATTAAATTTACATAAAGTTAACGTGCATGTCAATGTTATTTATGAGACATGTAAACATCAGTTACTGAATTTAATAAAACTTTACTTTGTAGTACATGTTATTCCTTTCAATCGGCATTAGCGATCCTCCGCATGTAGGTTTCTTTGCATACAATAATTTAATAAAATTTATAGAGTAAGTAATCAAATTTACTTAAAGTTAACGTGCATGTCAATGTCGTTTATGAGGCAAACAAACATAATTTACAGAATTTAATCAAACGTTACTTTCTAACATATCTTATCCCTTTTAATCGACAATAGCGGTCCTGCGCATGTAGGTTTAATTGCATATGATAATAACCATGAATGGTTGATTTCTGATTGTTCTGTTTGCTAGTTGTTTGCTTTTTGAGAACAGAACCTGTAAATGAATAAATCTCTTCATTAGGAAGAAGTATAACTGGTAGGTGTGATGGCGCTCGACCATCACAATGAGTCATTTCGTATAGTGAAGAATAAAATCTCAGGTTCAAAAGCACTTTTTTACTGGAAGAAAAGTTGACTTTCTAAAAAAGATTAAATAATTCCATTTCGTGCACGACCAATTCTTTATTTACAAGTCAATATTGAAGTAACAAAGACGCTGATGAGTCAAGAGGCAAAGCATTAGCACTCAAAAAATATTAAAAACAGACATAATGATTTTTCTTTCAATCCACGTTAACAGAAACACATGATCTCTTGCTACCACCACACTTACATAAGTGACAGATTTTTTATCAAAACAATATCGCCACCCAAACATTGCTGAAATAAATAGATTCCCAACTTCGCTAGAAAAGTAACGTACGGGTAAAAGACGTTAGATAATAAATAAAGGGAAAATTTTAATTCAGTGCGCAGAAAGTCAAAACAAACATCGCCTTTTGGCGTAACGAACATGCCAATACGACAACCCTATCGGAGCCGCCTAGTCTGAAAACACATCTGTGGTATTACTTAAATTAACGTTTTTATTTAAATTAAAACAGACAACCGAAATAAAAATGAATATCAAAGGGGAAGTATAAAGTTTAATTGTTTTTAACATTTTAGCAATCTGTAACGAAATAAAAGAAAAATAGAAAAAGAATGATATTTTAAAGTAGAATATTAATTATGTCTTATTATTAGGTTTTATTTATTAGAAATTTAGGAAGACGTATGTCAATAAAGAAATAAAAAATACATGCTTTAAAAAAATACAGTTTAAATGGGGAAATATTAATTTTGAAACATTTTAATATAGACCGGGAGGCTGCAGCACAGACAATCACCTCATCGAGTTCATGGCTGAAATTCTAGAATTAGGTAAAACTGGATTCGCATATTAAAACGCAATTGGTCTGCCAAGTCATATCTTGGTGGAAAACACCCGAAAATCCAATTTTAGCGGTTGGCTCGTAGGTTTACCATTGTGTGTTCCTGCTCCCAGTTCTCCATGTTTTCATACCATTGGGTGCAGGAAAACATAATGGTAAACCTACGAGTCAACCGCTAAAATCGGGTTTTAAGGTGTTTTCCACCAAGATATGACTTGGCAGACCGATTGCGTTTTAATATGCGAATCGAGTTTTAACTAATTCTGGAATTTCAGCCGTGAACTCGATGAGGTGATTGTCTGTACTGCCGCCTCTTGGTCTAATATGAAAAAAGAAATAAAATGTGTGACAGCATCACAGTAGGTATTAAGTAACTTTAATAATATGGTACCATATCGGACACAAGGTAATGCATTATAGAAGCATCTTAAACATTTCCAGATATTGACTTTTTTCGAAAAATTCTCTGACTTAGATTATTAGATATATTTTAATAACACATTCATTTATTTTGAACCATTAATCTTTGTAATGTCAGTTAACGAATTTTCCCAATAATTATTTTAAAGACCAATGTTGGCGGCCTGATATGGAATGGAACATGTAGTCTGGCACATCATGCATGAATTAGTGAACACTGCTCAGTTCAAAAACTGTTCATGTAACCATTCATTTTTGTATTCCTTCATTTTTTTTAACCGATTATATTTGCAACATTGTTTAGACATTTTAATGTTGAACTTCAAAATTTTCACTTAAACGATTTTAGATGGTAATGAGAAAAACCTCAAAAAGTAGAGGTTTGGTAGTCTAATATATATTTAATTAAAATTATTTACCACCATAAAATTTGTATTTAACGTGATATATTTATAAAAGTCTTAAAACAAATAACTTTTATTAAAACTATATCTCCTAAGCATTATGAAAATACATTTTTAATAATCGATTTTACTGCAGTTATTTGTATTACTTAAGGCTATAAGCGATTATTCTTTAGGAATTTATTTTTTCGATCGGAAGAATGAATCACGTAAATATTATATCTGCAGTTTTCTGATAAATCGACAAAAAATCCTTCTCTAGAGTAAGAAGATCCATACTTTAGAGTTCGCCTGAAATATGCTCTGGAAATATAATTTCGGGTATTTATAAGGCATTTTTTATTCTACACATAAATAAAAACCGTTTTTGGTGTGTATGTTCCTTACACAATCTACAGTTTTTGACTGATTTACACGAAAATATATACATTTGTTTTAGAACATGAGGAAAATTACTGTCAACTTACTGTCAAAAATACTGTCAAAAAATTCCCAGATTATTCTTTACCACTTGTAGTATAGTTACACTAACCGACAAGGAAAACAAGGGACTTTTGTGGCAAGGAAAAATTATTCCATTGTTAATTCGCATTAAGGAAAATACAGATATTATCTCCTTGGTGAAGATAACCATGGGTGTTGTTAGGACAATCTATTTAAGAAAACACAAGTCTTTATTTTTTTAAGAGAAACATACGAAAAAAACAACAAGTCGTAAGGGTGGTCCCTATAGTGACACACCTTATCAGGAGGAAGCATAGAGGAGAAGTGACTACATTTCAGGGATTCATTTACTGCAAAAAAATCACATTTGAATACCATTTGGCAAGACTCAAAAGGTTGTAAGAAAGTCCTTTATGTATTTCAAATGGGGCGTTTGAATATTTGGCGAAAGAAAAGGTCACCAACAACGGCGCCTTAACGCCCTGAATTTTTGTGGTCACAGAGGAAAGAAAACAGAAGCCTTGTTTAGATTTTTAGAGAGAAAGTTTGATAAAAATAGTTTATATTGCGGCCTGAGAAAGCATATGGCGCAACTGAAATTTACAATTGAACACAATAACAAAATCCTTTTATTTTCTTGAGTATTCTTAAAAAAAACATCTGGAATGTACAATGCGTGAGATAGCCCGAATAAAGGAAAACAGTTCGTGAAATAGACTCGTGTATTATGACTTCGGTACAACTTTTAACTGCTATAATTGCTGGTAGAACATTTTGTTTTTATCATTCATTTCCGTGCATCTGCACTCGTATAGATTTTAACATGAGAAAGATGAAGTCTTGACATGGAGCACATGTAGAAAAGAAACTAGGATAGTATTTTTTAACATAGCGATACCGAGTGAGAATTTAGAAAAGAAGAAAAGGGAAAATATATGTTATAATTTAAATTAAATGTAGGTTACCTAACAACTGAATAAAAATATATGGTTCTTATACCATACGACTTTTTCCGCCAGTTTATCATTATAAAAATCTGTTTTTTTCTAATGCAATTTCTTTTCCGTTGCCATAAAAATAAACCGTGTATAGACGATATTTTTATAAACAAATAAAAATTCAGATTCATTCACTGTAATTTGATATCCAAAATTGACGTCATTGTGATAAGGTAATAGGCTTTTTTCGTATCTATAATGAAAAACATTGCTGTAAGTGCTTTTAAATGGCGTATTACATTTATTTAAATGTAATTGTTCACAGTTAAAGAATATACTATAATACACATATTTCAAATTCAAAAAATATTCAGGCAAAAGAATATAAAAATATTTTCCTAAATGCATTATTTATCATTACTATTTATCAAATGCTTTTAATATCCGTCAAACTGACTCTAAAGACACGGCTGCTATTTTTTATTTGCTATCTTTTATTTGCTATTTCGTTTTACTTTACAGAACACCATTCTTTCAAATAGATAATAATATAAAAATAAATAACTTAGAATCTAATTTTACAAAGGTAAATTGTTTCCACTGGTGAAAATGATCCTCATGTTCTAATGAAAACGTACGCTTTCATTCATAAAGCTGCAACTATGACGTAATTTTCAAAAAATTGTAATTCCGCACATGCTGAGATTGAGCCAGTGAATTAAAATAAATATTGAAATCGAGTTATAGTCACACTAATGGAGTTTTAATTTGTTTTAAATGTAACTAGTTCGCCATTTTATGCATTAGATAAATTTTTACACCCTTTTAGCAGATAAATTTAAATTATTTTCGCTTTTTTAGGGTTTCTTACTTAAAATGTAAAAACGGAACTATTATAAGATCACTCCTGTGTCTGTCTGTCCGTCTGTCAGAGCCCTTTTTCTCGTAAACTATGGGACATAAAAAGTTCAAACTTTGGAAAATTATAAATCCCTTTTTACCCACATATTTCAGATATTAGCCATTCACAAATATGTTTAGGAAACATTTTAATGGGCTAATTAGGTTGTCTTGAAAAAAAACTTTTTTTTTTAATATCGTGTGAAAGATCTTGTAATACTTTATCTCAAATCTCTCTAAAATCTCTCTATTCTTTATCCCAAACATATATTTGTTTTAATTTTAGGTATTATATTTTCAGAAACATCGTCCATAATGCACTTCATAATTATGTCCCCCCGCCCTCTATTTCCGAATCTACTAAAACTAAAATTATGAAAAAATTAAGGGTAGAAGAAGTGTATTTAAACCTTGCAGTAAAAATGTACAGATTTTCCTAGGTAACATAGTTTTCGAGAAAAATGCATATTTTCATTACACACAAACTTTACTTCGCAGGCGGTCAGCAGGAGAGTTAACGGGCGCTCGAGATATCTATCAACGCACAATCATCCAAGGATATTTGATAGTGATTTTCGAGAAAAATTCTCGGTAATTAGCCGAATTAATTAAGTTACTTGAAAAAAAAAATATATCGTGTAAGGTATCGTTCGTAAGATCTCGTAACTTCGAACTCAAAAATATATTTGTTTTAATTTTAGATAGATTTGTTTTGATTTTTAGAGATATTGGCGATAGTACTGGAAAAATATGCCTCCCCCCTCCTATTTCCGAATCTAAATTAGGAAACAGTAAAGTTTAGTAAGAGTTTATTAATTAATAAATAGCAGTTAATAAATTCAATGTACGGAACCTTTTGAGTGTCAGTTATACTTGCAATTGAGCGATTTTTTTAAAGGAAAAATGGTTTTACTAAATTAAGTCAGGTTCCGGTGAAATATAATTGTTGAATCGACGTAAGATAAGCGTGAGCAATAAAAAACATCATTGAACGAATAAGATATAAGAGAAAATGTTGATCAGTTATCCTCACAGCAGGGTTAAAAAAGGTCGAAGAATGGTTTAGAAACGAAACACTTTTCCAATTTCTGCGATAGTGTATACAGTTTTTGAGACAGTGGTCTGTAATGTATTCATCAAATGGGAGCAAAATCGTAAGCATAGTTTGGGCACCATTATGTTCACTCACATACATACATAAATACTGACATAATAGTTAAAACACAAAAAACAGACTCCAGAGACCTTAAAACATACACAACCATCAATGTACACGTATACTTACACACACATGAAGTAGGTTTAAAAATAACGAATACAGATTCAGGGAATTTCAAGATCTAAAAATGTACTGAAATTTCCACAATAGGCATTTTATTACGATTACAACTCTTTCCTTATACTATATGCATCTGGAAAGTAGTAATGTTTTTTGACCAGTGAAAGATGACTCTTCTTAAATTAACGTTTTTTACCTATAAAATAAAAGCTTTACTACCAAGCCATCATACGAAATTGGATTTTACTAAATACTGCGACTATTTGTTGTAATTTTTGCATTTTTTTTCACCGCGCTGTCCGGCAATTCGTATAGGTATCTGTTACACTTACCAAAAATATTTGCATTCTCATTTATAAATCTGAGGGATTTAGTATGATTGCGTCGAAATAACGTCATTTTTTCTGATTGTCGTTTTAACGGTCTATGGACGCGAATGCGTTATTGTAATCACCGTATTTTCAGGATATTGAACTTTTATTTATGTTACCCAGAAATCCTCCAGAGTTAACTCGGGCGAAACCGAATGGTTCTGCTAGTAATTTCTAATACTATGAATCCATCTGCTGTTTAGGTCTCCGGCTACTAGACTACAGATGCCGGATTAAAATTCAGACTGAGGCATGGATATTTGTAGGGGGTCGGATTCCACTTTAAGCGGAGGTCTCGGTCTGTTTAACTCTCATGCGCAAAATATGACCGTAGCACCCACAACCAACCAACTAATGTGGAAAATGTGACGGAAAGCTGTAGACATATTTAAGTTAAGAATTTAAATAATTCAAATTAAACGAATGAGATAAACAAATTTGCACAAAAAATAAAAACAGTTTTTTTTTCTTTTTCTTTTTTTAATGAGAGTACATTTTGTATTTTAAATAAGTATTTACATAATATGCAAAGAGAAATTTTGATAAATTTTAGTATTAATTCTAATATTATTTTAAAATGCATTTTAGCAATAAATTTCACTGTTTCTGATTTTTATATAAACTGATATTTTATTTAAAGAAATGTTATTTATTTTTATATATTTAAAGTTTTGTTGTTAAATTCATTATTTATGAAAAAAAAACCAATGAATATGTTGGCTTTTAATACTTCAAAAGTATATTTCTATTTATAATATATCACAGTTTTAATTTCAATTCCTTTACTTTCGTTAAATTTTGAACACAATATTTCGAAACAAAAATGATTTTATTACAAAATTTTGCACATGAACGCATGTTAACTTCCGTCAAATGTTTACAGGAAATTAAACAGACTTAATTGCATCCTTTAAATAAAACGCATGAATGCTTCAATAATGCGTAGAACATTTTTTCAGGTAATGTAATACAAAACAAAAGAGTTTTATTTTTGAATTGTTCTAATGCTCATGTTTAATATCCTTTGGTATTTATAAAGATAAATAAAAATTCACCTTATAGGAAATTACATTGTCTTTTACGAAGCGATAAAAAGGGCTGGAGGAAAAAAACGCTATGTTATTAAATTTTCAAGATCGTTGTATTTAATACAGTGAGTTGGATATATAAAACTAAAGAATTTTAGATATATATGAAAATTGATGTAAGTAAATATTTTAATTATAGTGCATACAAATTTTATATGACAACAAAATAATTATAATGATAATTTGTGAAAAGTTTTTAATAAGGCTAATTTGCGCAAATTAGCCATTTTTCTAGAGTTGAGCACATATTGGAACTGCAGTTTTCCCACTTTTTAAGAAAATCCACTCATATACAAGAAGTATGGTATGTTGCCAAACTGCTACTTATATCCTCATGTTCAAATGTTGAATAATAAAATGAAAAAATAAAACAAAATAAAAAGCATTCACTGAATTTTGTGAAATTTTTATTTATACAGATTATAAAATGTAATAAAATACACTAGCATAGGCAAATAAAAAAAAACTACTAATGCAGATAAGCTCAAATGTAGGATTGTAAATGACAAAATTAAAAGTTGAAAGATTGAAATCAGTCAATACGGAAAGTGATGATCACTGGTGGAGTACAACTATTTTCCAATAGAAATATTTGATTTACTTAATGACAGAATAAAGTCAACATTTCTATTCGGAAAAATTAATAATATAAATAGAGAAACTTGGCAGATGCTCATGTCGGATATGCATATATTTCTAACCCTGCTGGAAATCCATGACCATCACCATTGATTCATACCAATAACATTGTGTTAAAATAATACTGGGCCCATATTGGCTACATCTTGTCTGAATATTGGCAAGAAACATTGTCCTAACACTGGGATGGTTACATTTTGCCAAAATTCCGCAAACATTGGTATGAAATATACCTCCAACGTAAGGAAAATAATACCAACCTTTCTATAATATTAATATTTCATGACAATATCAAAACATGTCTAAAGTTATTCCAATATTAAAGCGATATTCGCATTACACAATAATTATAAATATTTTCTAAAAATTGGGCCAATTTTAGTTTGCTTTTAAGGGTATGGCATTATCTATGACAGCTTCATGTATCTGTGCCCATTCATAAAGAAAACAAGATTTTTGCTCGCAATAATTCCAGAAAAGGTGAAGGATAGCATATATACAATTGCCAAGCATGTTTCAGTGGATTTTTTCAGATGAATAAGAATCGGAATTTAATCTATAGATTAAACAGTTTTATCCACTTAGATCACAGTACTCGTGGTTGTAGAGTCAAAAGTTTATGGCAACTCGAACCGGTTTAAATGGTCGTATCTGTAAGATGGAAAATACTTGTCGTATTGCAGCACGCTGACATGCTTTGCATATAGTAAACAGTTTGTATAAATGCAGACGACTTTTATTCCGTGCAAGATCGAATGCAATTGCACATACACTAATTGACTTGCGAGAGTTATACCTGCAAAAATGGAAAATGTTAATTCTTAGAGTTGACCTAGGTCGTCCACATATAGATAATACACTAATCTGAACATTTTTATACTGGTTACAAAAACGGCAAATAATGTAAACAATAACAATTCGGACAGGTGCTACTTCCGTCTTTTGCTGACCCTCACCCTAAATGAAATACTGTTGTGTTCCACATTCTGGTGTCATTCACATGTTGCACTTGCACTCATTTTTTTTTAAATATATCTATATATGTTTTTCTACATATTTTGAAAACACGGAATAGGACAATTAAAGTGAAATATTTGCCTTTTTTATTTAAATTTTTATAGTAAAAAATACAGGTGTGTTTTTCTTTCTCTACTGCATTCTACAAGCGAGTACCTATAATGTACTACTTGTACACAAATTTGGTCCTTAGATCTTAATTATTTCGCCAAAAATGTTGATTTTTCCGCTGGTTGTGTACTTTTGGACTGCAGAGTATTTTTGTAAATACAAATCCGTTTTATCTTGTTCCGTTTTAGTTACGAAGGTTAATTGTTTTCGAGGTACTCTGTAGCTTACACATGCTTCAATGCAATAATGTTGTGACCAACTTCAAATTCCTCCTATAACCATTTTTTTTACTCGAGCTGCGAGCTCCTCCGGGTTGTTCCTGAATCCATCCGGTCCTTCGGGACGTGGAAGGATGACCGGGAGCCCGGCAGTAGGCGATGTGGCGTCCGGATTCCATTTTCAGGCGTTTGGGACAAAGCAGGGCCTCCGAGGGAGCGGTAACCGACGTAAGCCCAATTCCGGTGCGACTGGGCGGCCGGTTTTCGCTGGTTCGTCTGGACAGCTCTAAGTGCAGCCTGGGGATCTCGAATCGGACATATTTCGAGCGGCCTGAAACTCATCCTTTCTCAGCGTACAGCACTCCAGGGGATAGACAAGATGAGCTTCTCTTGTCCGTTCCCAGGGCCCCATGCGGGGGGCGCCGGAGACAGCGGTTGTTGAGATATGGAGCCAGATGTCGGGAGCCCTCTGGTTAAGGTTTTGGAAAGCTGGTGTTCATGTCTAGTGAGAGTGAGCTAGCGGGCGCGGGTGGTTACACAGGTCTGGCCGGACCACCGGGACGAAACTATTGCACTACTTGTTTCGATCCTATCACCTTTTGCTTTCATTTACTAACGTTCTCCCGGCTCTACGGCTCTGACGGCCTGGTCAGCCGACAGCGTGGCGGGGGTCGGAAACCCTTCCTAGTTTTTTAGCCTATCTGTGTGTTTACTAACCTAGTTTTTAAGGTGTGTGTGTCCATTCCCGACTAGAGAGACAAGAGATCACTCGTGTAAGTTGTTCTCGATCTCGAATTGGGATATAGCGAATCATGAGAGGGAGCCCCTGATTAGTAGCTGGGCCCTTGTTGCTCTCATGAGCTCTCCAGACAAGCCCGTCTTCGAGGATATCATGGACTGTCTTTCATGAACCGAACCTGTCCGGCCACTCTCGTACCCATGTGTGCGGTTACGATCGCGCCGATACAGGGATCAGGAAGTAAATGGGGGCAATGTCCAGTAGTGGATGGGCGCCACGCTTTTTTTAAGCACCCGATTATTCTTACCATTTTTACTCTAAAACATGCCACGGTATTAAATGGTACCTATATTGGAAAAATCCCACTAAACCTCCGTCTTTACTGAATGCTAAGAATGAAATATTGAAAATGCTACATAATAGCTAAATGTAAAAAAACATGAATAATTCAGAATCATCTAATGATGATTTAATTATAAAATAAAATATCATTTTGAACAGATTTTAAATAATAAACAGAGGAAAGTATTTTCAACTAGGTAAATTATATTCAATTGTTGGAGTATCATAGTTGAGATTTATTCCAACAGAGCGTAAAATGCCGGACCCCAGGTTCGAATCCTGGTCTAAGCATTTTTCGTTCTGTTGGAATAAATCTCAACTATGATACTCCAACCATTGATTAGTTTTTAAATGTGTACATTTTTTGTACACTATATACATTTTTTAAATATTATATTTAAGAATCGATATCTTAGAGTATCATAGCTAGTCTTTAAATTAATTTGTAACTTAAATTTTCGAAATTTATTAGTTTTCAAAATTATTAGCTTAAAACTCCAAAGAATTCCACACGTATTAAATGAACTCATATGGCTACCTTCTCGTCATTTAATCACAGAAATGTCGTAGTGCAAAAGATATGATATAAACTAATTCATTTGTTCATGATTCATAACCCTTGGGAAAGTTTTATAATTACACTTTCTTTTATAAAATATAAAGTAGTGCATATATAATACAAAATAAATCCTCTAGAAGTGAAATGTGATTAACGCTTAACTACTCTAGAGATTTAACTAAAATTTCTATCCTTCATAATATTGCCAAGGGAACAAATATGTCAAAACATTATCTGTGATCAACATTTTAAGTTAGTAACTATGTAGTTGAAAACATTTACTTGGTAAATGTAACTGTAATAAACGCAATTAAATTGCCTGCGATGTACTCTAGAATGTATTTTAATAAATTTCATTCAGTAATAATATCTTTTAAATTTGCTCAATAATAGTTAGTTTCTATTAAGACATGTAATATTGACTAATATATATTTTTTGTTAATTTAAGTATAGCACAAGAAAATTTTATTTACTGATTCAAATTTGTATCTTAAATTTATGTTACAGTTGTGCTAATTAAGGTTAAAATATATTTACAATAAGATATTTTACACTTTATATAAAAAATTGATATATAAAAAATATATGTAAAAAAAAATACACAAAAAATAAAAGTAACTATTTTTCTATATGTGAGAAAAGGCATTTTCTTTATTAAACCCACCCCACACCCCCTCATGGAAATCTGAGCAGATAAAAGGAGTACACGAAATACCGTATAAAATGTTGAATATATGCATTCGTGCGAAATTTTAAATAAAATGTTTAGCTTTAAATTTTGTGTATAGGGAGTTTACTAGCCTGTAACCTCATTTTATGCATGCTCTTCAGTGAAGAGTACGTTTATGTAATATCCATTTGTTTTCTACATTATTTTCGTTGCGGTTAGGTGTGACTATTATAACTGAATTAAAATAAAGAATATCCCAAATTCGTCCTCAGAAGGAAAAAAAGCACTCCATCAGCTTAAAAAACGAAATACAACTCATACATCTTCTGTGGCATTTTACTATGAATTAGCGAGTGACTTAGATTATGACTGATTACTTAGATTATGAGATATGATTATTAATTGATTATGGCTGAAGTCTTGTTTCCCAAAGTTTTCACAATGCGTATACGGAATACATGAGACGCACAGGGTCCTAAAAAAACGCTAATGAAATTTCGAAAAATAAATAAAAATAATTATTTATTGAGACAAAACTGTAGTAGATGTTCAAATTGCCCTCATACAATTTAAAGATAAGCATGGCAGGCTTTATCATTTTCTCAAAGACTCATTTCAGCATTACAGATTATACTTAGATTATATACGAAATCGCTACATTATTCGGTTAATTGTTGAGTTAGATAGCGCACTCGGTTCACCAAACTTCTCACGAAAGTCTTCTCACCTTCTCGAACCATTTATTGTTGAAAAATAAATTTCGATAAAGTAAAAACACTCTTCCAGAAAAATAACGAGTTAACGAACAAATTCGTGCCCGTTTCTAGACATCATTCTCGGTTGAATCGGCATAGCTATCTGAATTTAGAATAAATTCTGATTAGTATGCCGATTTAGCCACTTACACAATAGACTCATCTAGTGCTGCATTCGGTGGTTTTCAAAAATCTCTTGGGCTTCTCTTACTGCCTTATGGATTATTTGAATTCCCAATAGCGAATTTTTGGGACATTTTGTATGAAGAATGGAAACTGATTGGTCCATCATGTTATCAGGCCCACTATTAGAGTTGCAAAAACCGGTTTATTCCAAGTTTTATTTCCAATAAACCCGGTTTATTCCCTGGTTTATTGCCAAAAAACCAAGTTTATTCCCAAAAAACAAAGTTTATTCCCCAAAAACCCGGTTTATTCCCAGGTTTAAACTGTGTTTTATCAAGTCTTTGCAACTCTACCCACTGTTATGGATTGTTTAATTCTATTATGTATAGGGTTGTAAATACTTTGTAGAACAAAAAAAATTAAGTATTTTAAGCATACGCCAATTTCAATATCGCCACGTACTACACGCTCAGAATAATGTAACGTATTTAATATATTATACGGATTATAGATATAAGTTATAACAAAATACACACAATGCGCCGCAGTGAATATTGATCGCAAATGCCGAAAACAGATACTCATGACAATTTTTACATTTTTCTGTCATAAAGAAATTCCAGCGATTAATTTGGTAGTTGAATTTGGTGTAGAATTATCGTTTTAACTTAATCTGGAGAACCCTATACAGACGTTTGTAACGTATTTGTAAATATATCTCTTTAGAATTCCCAAAAGATGTGCTAATATTGAATTTTTAAAATAGATAGCTGTAAAATATTAACATAGATAGTCATAACACATTTACTTATATTAAGAGATTTATAGATAATTCTCATCGTTTATTAAACACTTTCATTAAAAAAATAAAATGTGATTTAGAAAAAATGATGATTTATTTATTGTTACAATTAAGGTGACACTTGTCGAGGTAAAATATAGGCAGATAAAACAACGTTTTAAGCACTAGAACTTTTTTACTTTTGTAGACTGTTTGCTGTAAGATTCAGTGTAAGGTCATTAGTGAAAAGAATTGTGGAACTTAGCTCATATATAAAGGAGAAGCGAATTCAAGGACCAACGAATCCGCTTCTCTTCCATATATATATATAAGTAAAATTCCATCATTCTTTGCACTGTTGATGGTATACTGAATCCTACCGACACGATTCTGCAATGAAATAAAAAGTGGTGGTGCTTAAAACGTAGTTTTATCTGCCTATATTTTTCGGCCTATATAACCTAATGCTAATTCATATATATATTCTTTTCAGATAATCCCAGTGTCAGTCTGAAAGCTTTGGCATGTTATAACTTATGAAATCTTGATACAAAGCTAATACTGTCTGCATTCATTTATTTAGTTTATCACAGAACAAGAATGAAAATTTTTAATTTTTTATGTATCTGAATTAGAACAGAATATGTAAATTCAATGAGGCCAAATAATGTAAAAGTGCATTTGTATAAAATAAAAATTTTTATTACCATCAATTGATAACATCTTATTAATTTTTTAGACATAAATCCACAGTGTTATCTACTTTATAATATATTAATTAACATGTTGTATACGTGGACATTATTTAGCATTATCAAACAGAAAATAAACTTATCCTGTATATAATTAGCTGAAAAAAGTTACTCCTTTGCAGTGTATTCATCAATTGAAGATTGATGTAATTATTAATGATAATATTCATGAAGTCAGTCAGCATTTTCCTAACTAATGTTCATACCATTAGGACTGTTAAAAGCAAAGAACTTTTATGAGAAAGCATGAGGAATTGTAATTAAAATTTCAATGATTTAATTAATATAATATACATTTGTGACAATGAATGTCAGAATATAAATGAAACTGCTGCAAATGGAAAATAATATGAAGGGGCACACAAATATGCAACTAAAAATGTAGTATATATAGAAAGACATACAGAATACTAAAAGTAGTTGATTATTTTTTAAGTTCATTTTCAATTTATAAGGTTAAATTGTAAAATTGTAAAATTTAGAAAATTTAAATTACTTGTTATGCAATTTTTACAGAATTTCACTAAACGTTAAAAAAATCTTGGGACTGATTCTATAACAGAAAATAAAGAATTCATGCAACAGTTACTTAAAATTCTAAACTTTTCTCTACTTTTTATATGCGCACAATCTTTTTGTAGTGTCTTATTTTTAATCTTGTTATGTAAAGTGTTAAAAGCATATATGTTGATCAGTTAAAAGTTTACTTGATAGTTTATTACATTTTATACGACATTAACATATTCATTACATAGTGAATCATTTATTAAAATTTGTATACATACCGATAAGTTTAAATCGTATTTGATAAAATGAACAAACTTTAGCTGTTAAATATTACTTATTTTCATCTTTCTCATTTCTATGAAGGCTCATTCTAAATTTCTTCGTTGTTTAAATGACAAACATCAAAAGACTTTTATATCAAAGACCATAAAATATTCTATTAGTAAACATCCATTGTGATCAAATTGTGTTGAACTCAGGATAAATGTATTTTGTTGTGACATTCTAAGTTTTATCAACAAATGTAGATGATGATATTTTTCTTCAACATTTCAATCCAAATTGCATTTCTTAGATATTTGTATTGAAGTAATACGTTATAATAATTTGTAATGTACATATTATCATGATTTTCAAACTGAATTGTTATAGGTTACTTAAATATTTTTTACGTCGTGAAAACATTGTACATTTCTAGAATAAATAATTATATAGATATACTTTGAATCGCATTATTCTATTTAATTAATGATTTTTGTGTTAATTACAGAGTAAGTGTCTTCATTCATGAAATACTTTGTTAAAAATTTCCAAAATAATCTATAACCATATCATTATAAATATAATGTTTTAAAACCCATGAACAGAACTCTATGAGAAAATAGAGAACTATGAAATAAGACAGATTAGCTCATAGGAAAATTGAAAGAAGATTGTGATAAAAAGTGTTTGCGTACTAAAACCAAGAGGTACCAGATTGAAGTAAATGACATATCAAAATGTGGAATCACTTTTTAGCTGGTGTAATAGCTATTCATTTATTTCAATATACATCGGCATTTACTTCAAAACTGATCAGTTCATACTGTAACAATGTGAATATCGGGAAACGGTGAAAATGCACTATATCTTCTGTCTGTCTAGATTTCATTCACTTTTAAAGTTACATAAATTGGGTTTCTGTAATGTTTTTCTCAAAATCATTAATTTTATAAATTATCACAACGGTGACACATCATGCAATATTTTATCGCAGTTTCTGGTATCTGCCATATTGGAATTTTTTGTAAGTTGTATGCCTACGACACAGGAATATGGAAGCAAATACAACTATACCTATGTTGAAATAAATTTAGAGTTTAAGAAATATAACCAAACAAGACAAATTTTTCTAATAGAGTATATCATAAACGGATCCGAAATAAAAATTCCATATCTCATTAAGAGTAATAAGTAAAATAAGTGAAATTTTCATGAGGTCATAAATATTGCATGTATTAAATTTAAAAGGTGCTTAACTTTTCAGTTAACAGATGTCACAAAGCTATCTTACTTGCAATACTTAAACTAGTATCTAAAAATTCATTAATTTTAATGTTACAATTTATTTTGTTTATCTGTTATATCTCGCAAATAAAAATGATTGCAATTTTTATATTTTTAACCAGTTCTTCACATTTTACGGAATAAGGAAGTGCAGAGCCATCTATAGAATGAGATAAAATCTACTTTTATAATAACTGCATTTAAAATTTACGAGCTTCCTTATAAACAATTAAATTATTTCATCTTTATATTTGTTATAATAAAATACATATAATTCTAAAGTTTGTAAGTTCTTTTTGTGAAACACTTTTTATATATAAAACTAGTGATAGGCATAATGTATTATTTTGATATTCTAATCAATCATTCAGACATGCGAAAAGCATAGCTGTCCACGTTTGCATTATCATCATCGTATTCTTTTTAATCAATTGAACTCAGAAATTTTCTAAAATAAAATGTTTTAAATAAAGCGCATGTAACAGTTTAGGCTTTATTTATTCTCTTAAATTATAATATTTACAAATGTGTTTTGAGAGATGCACTCATTAACATTTAGAAAAATAAATTATGATTAAATCAACATAACAAACAGACGGAAGATGACACCGATGTGACTTGACAAAATGTTGAAAATAATTTTTGTTAATTAAAAAAGAACATTCTTCAATTTAATTTTAGAAAGCGTTCGAAGTACATTAAAAATAACTTATGCCTGCCAATTTGTATAGACATAATAGACTCTGCAACACACATGAGACACCTAATATATAGTTATATAATAATATAATTTAAACCCCTTCATATAATATTCTTATAGTCAAAGTTCACACAAATTTAGCAAGGCTATACAAAACATGAAAGTCTTTCATTCTTACTTGAAATGAACAAATGATATCATCACTCTAGGATAATCCTCTTACAATAGGTGCCAATCAAGACATATCACTTAACATTATTCTGATATTATTTTAATCCTGTCAGAATGAATTATGCTGATGGCCCCCATCAGCATAAGTCATCAGTCGTAGATTAGTCTTGTTTTTAAACATATTGTTGTATACAAATAATTAAATTGCATAAAATATTTTAATGATCATTTCACCAACTTAAATAAAATCAATGCATATGTTTCTATATACTTTTTATACTGATCATTTGATAAGAACTAGGGAAAATAATTTCATTTAAGAAATAAATATTATTATGTTAGGGTTTGCACGTTTACTAATTTCGATTATCACTATTTCCGTATTGTTATATTTGCTTCTTTAATCTTAGAATTTCTGTGATTCGCACGTTTCCTACTTTCGATTACCACAATTTCCTTATCGTTATTTCCACATCACATCACAATCTGTTCGAAGAAAGTGTACAGATATCTAAAAACGGCAATTAAACAGTAAGTGAAATGTAACCGTTGGGTAGTATTTGGGTAGTATTGTCATAGTTTTGAACAAAAGTCATTTTGACTAAAAGTTTTAGAATTAAAATTTTCAATGTTTCGATACTCGAATGTAAAATTACGTTTATGAATTTTTATATATATTTCTCAAAATTATAATATTATCACTGTAATATTTATATGAACATTGTACTTAAAAACCGAAATATAAATAAATGAATGGGTAGGTGGATGAAGGGCCTATGTTAGTAGAGAGAAAATGAGCGTCCGGCCTCAGGAGGTGGTGTGTGGTGCGAGGAGGGAGGAGGGCTCCTCCTCCCAAAGTGCCCTCCTCCTCCCGAAGTGCTCTCCTCCTCCCGAAGTGCCCTCCTCCTCCCGAAGTGCTCTCCTCCTCGAGAAGTGCCCACCTCCTCACGAAGTGTCCTCCTCCACCATCTAAGATAAGGGGATTAATGATAATGAATTTTAATTAGGAAACTTAGAAATTTTTTGAAGAAATTTTTTTTTTCGCGAAGAATTTCCTACTAGAGTACGAGGTGTGTTTCAGCGGATATATTTTAGCGAATTAGAAATTTAATTAATTTTAATTGCGAGACTTAGAAATTTTTCGAAGCCATTTTTTTTTTCGCGGAGAATTTCCTACAAGAGTGCGAGGTGTGTTTCAACGGATTTATTTTAGCGAATTAGAAATTTAATTAATTTTAATTGGGGAACTTAGAAATTTTTCGAAGCAATTTTTTTTTCAACTAGAGTAGGGTGGGAAATATTTTTTCAGTTTGTGAATTTTAAAAGTCAATAAGGGTTTAATTAAAAATAATAATTAAAAAGGGTCATTCATTAATTTTAACTGGGGAACTTAGATATTTTTCGAAGCAATTTTTTTTCAACTAGAATAGGCTATTCAATATATATGTTAGAAATAATGATTCATGCATTAAAAAAGGTATTAAGATTTTTTTTTTCTTTTAAACCAAAAATAGAATTTTTAGAGTTAAAAGTCACCAAAAGTAGGATTTTCAGCTGAAAGTAATCTAAGAAATAAACTCTCAACTGAAATGAATTTTGCCTTAAGGTGTGAGCTTTTGGCTAGAAGTGACCTAGAGTCAAAACTTCCTGGTCCCAGGAATCACCACGGGGAGGTAGATCACACAATCGATTCCCAAAAATTTGTTTGGAAGATTTTGATATCTTCCTTTTTTTTTTTTTTTTTTTTTTTTTTTTTTTTTTTTTTTTTTAAAGATTTTAGATTTTTTTTTTCTAATTATCTTGGAATTTTATAATGGTCGTAAGCTAGGCTACTTACTCCATCTTCTAGCAGGCAACGTTTGTCGTCAAAGGGTGACAAACACTTTTTATTTTGTTTAAGGGTGTAAAGTATGTGTGATTGCTGCCCTATTCTTGACTGTTCTTCAAAGGTTGTAGCTTGTCTTTCCAAACATTTTACATAATCTTCATGTTTCAATTTATTTTTAACTATAGATGTTGAGACCCCCTTGGCTCGCTTTTTTTCTTCTTTGGAGGACTTAATCGAATACATTTTCGACTTTAAACCTACAAACTGATGAATAGGCACGCCATTTAATTCGTCTTTAAATTTCCCCAAGACTTTCTTATTCGTGTTAGAATAAAGGGGGTGTTCTTGGGGGTAATCTGAAAAATCAAATCGCGACCTATTGAGAGACATCTCATTTTGTAGGTTTTCAGTCGTGATGAGATAGGTCAAAGAATCTGTGTCCGTGAAAAGCAGAATTGAACGATTTCCAGGATAAATTTGTTTGATAAATTTATAATGGAATTCGTACATGAGCACATTTGATAGCTCTAGTATCGAAAACCCGACGTAAATAGGCCGGTTCATCAAGATACTGGGCTTCTGCCTTTCAACAGCTACGAGATTCTCATCGAATATCTTGAAATTTTTGAAGTAGGGAGAGGCGACTAGTTTCTCACATCTTCTTTCTTGATTAGATAATTCAATATTTCGCCTCTTTCTCAGATTTTCGATGCACTTGCCATAAATGCTGTTATTTAGTAATTTGAAGAAATCCTTCTCAAAGGCACTAGTTGCTTGCGTTTCTCAGTGTTAAATTCGATATATTGTTTGAGCCAAGGGGACTGTTGGAACTGGAGAACTCTGTGAATTTTCGTTAGCTTTAACCCCAATTCAATGTATAATTTAACGTTTCTATAATGAGAAATATATTTGACTTTTCTCATCAAGTTGGGAATGAGTTTCGGAGTACCTCTGAACCCCTTCTGTAGAAGATTCTTTGCATAATCGGACAACATTTCTTCTTGTACGGCGAGTCTTTGCGGGGCAAGAGGATAGTCGTTATGGTCATCGTGAAGGGATTCAGGGTACTCAAAGTCCACCTCGAAAATGTAACCTGTACTTGAGTCATCTGGTATCTGTAATATGCTTTCTTCTGTGAAGTTGGTGCCATCACACCACTGGAACCCTCCATGGGGCATGTACTGGGACATCGCCCAACCGTAAAGATTGTTGGCATCCCTACACATGATATGGGATGTTTCTTTACTAGGGACGTGATTTGGAACATCTTTATTATTGGCGGTCGCAAACCTGTGGGAGATCTGCGACACACCCCCGCGTACGCCTTCTTCGATAAACAGCAGCATGTCCACATCGGTCAATAATTCCAACTCCACCTCAGTCATTTTCAAACAGGCCTGCCAAGACAAGCCTGGTGAAGTGACGAGATGTGATTGGTCAATATTATAATATTGACTGCAGAGACGTCTAAAATTTTCGAATACATCGGCTAGTAGAAGCACATCGGTCTTTAAATATAGATCGTGATATTCCCCGAGATTGTTTATTCTGAAAGTATTCCATATATTTTTCGCATGTGCATAGTCTGATTCTGTGATATCTTGATTAGATAATGTATTGTCGAAAGCAGAGGGTGGAGGAAGCTGGGTTTCTTGAAATTTTTTAAACGAATTCATATATTCGTAGGGATAAATACCTTTGCGACATAGTAGTTCAGTTCTTGTATTTTGAGCAAAGTTTTCTCTTAATATATTAAAGTCGCATTGTTTCAGATTTGATGTTAATTTGTCCAAGGAGGCCGGGAGGAAGAGCAGTGAGTCAATGAATGAGAATTGAATAGAGGAATGATATTCTTGTAATTTAAATGTGATGTAGTCTTCTATATTGGCAGCAATCACACTTATTTTCAGCTGTTTAAAGCAACCTAGCTTACGCATTATATGATGTGCGTCATACTTTTTCAGATTGTGAAACACGACAGGAATCACTTTACTCTGCTTGAAGTTAATATTACAAGAGGGGTGGGCAGCTCCCCTATACTTTGAATAAATGTGATCGTGATCCCTGACGCGTTCCTTGCCCAATGGTTTTTGACATATCCAACATTCTGTGGCTTGCTGGAAAGCTTCTTCCTCTTCGTCACTGAGATTCATCGGGGCGATGATTAATAATTTCGATGTGATTTCTTCTTTGAATTTTAGGATGGCTTTAATAAATTCTTCTGTAGCATTCTCACCACGATACACTTCTATCTTCTTATAGGTGCGTCCGTCAGAGCCCACAATAACGAACGCAAACCCACAAGCCTCGTGACGAGCAGTCTTTACTTGGTAAGATGACTTATTGGAGGGTTCAGTAGTGTGAATGGGTACGAGGAGGGATTCGAAATCTGCATAGATGACGTAGGGCATAGGAGCTTGCAAATGGATTCCTGTAAATGAGAGTATATTTTCACCGGGTTTTGGCATTTTAATTACTTGAGGGGTGTGGTTACTGCAATAGGGCTTGTGATCTTCTAGTAACTCAGGTCTTGTGAATCCGTGTAAGCAGGTATAGCAGTAATAGGCAGTACTTTTATGACCACTTCGATGTGACATGAATCTTGAAAAGTTTCTTATAAGGGTGTAATGGGTATTTTCACCATCACAAAGAAGAAGTAAGTTAATCACATCCTCGTTTGTTTTATTAGACACATATAAGATGTAAAATTCGCCCTCCTCGTACCCGAAAATATTGATTCTTAAATCATTCATTGACTCAATTAAAGGAATCTTCTGATATGGTACTGGATAGGATATGCCATTCATGTTGACTGTATTTTCGAACGGTTGGTACTTGGTGACTCTGTTGGGATTTTCCTTAAAATCTAGATTTAATTGGTGTGCCAGGACGCACCAGAGAAAACATTTCTGATCTTCGAAGTTTTGGATATTAAGTATAGCTTCTTTGCCTTTCAAGTCTTTTGGGAGTTGAAGATAGCTGCTACCTTTCAAAGGGGAATATTTTAAGTTCAAGATATGATACTTCCTTGAGAAGCCATCCGGACCCCCTTTGGACAAATTTTTCAAATGAACTGATAATTTTCCGATGTGCTTCTTCTAAATTTTCTTCAATGGAATCATTCGTAAATTGTTCGTAAGTGTCTGAGTGGAAATACGTTGAGAGTAGCTCCTGCTCGCCTTCTACAGATATTTTTTCAAGTATAACCTTTATCATCACATGCCACTTGATTGCATCCCTTTCTTCAACAGCTTCCTCCAGAGTCTCTCTTAATTCTTCACGAGCAGAGTCAAAGAAAACTGTGATGTCATGGTGAGTGTCCTCATCAGAATCAATCGTGACTACTTTAAAAACATTTAAGGCTGTAGTTTCTTTTCGAGGTCTTGTACTGGATCGTGCGGTTGTCCTGGGTCGCTTCACCGAGACGTAATGAGAAGTGCTACTATGCTGCGTGCGGATATGCTGATTTAAATTTTCTTTTCTTGGGAATTTTCCTCCGCATTCAGGACTGTATATTGGGGGTTTTCTTGTGATATTAAATGCCGTTTTAAGTTGTCAGCCCGGGTGAAAATTTCTTGGCAAATTTCGCAGGTGAATAGACTGTCAGATGATTTTGTGTGGGTAGCACGATGACGTCTCAAATTGAAGGCTTTGGAGAAAGATTTTTGACACACATCGCAAGTGTGAACATCCTGAAAAGAAGAAAAAACCCTCATTTAAAATTTTATTTAACTTTTTTAAAGAATTAATTTTCATTAAAATTTAAGTCTTCATTAAACTTTTACATTTTTTTAAAAGAATTCATTTTTATTTTTAAAAAAAAAACCCTTCGTTTCACCCTTTATTAAACAAAACCTAAGTTAAACAGAAAATTTATTTCAGTCTCTCGAAACCCACCCTATTTTTTAAATGATACTATTAAAAAAAAACTCTTTAAAACTATTTAATCTTCCTCGAGGACTAACATTAAAAAAAAGACAAAAAATATATTTAAAGAATTACCTTAGGGGACTCCACGTTTGACGGGCCTGCGATGGAAGGGCGGGCATTAGATGAGCCTGCGACTGGGACAGAAGGGTTCATATTTGACGCACCTTCTCTTTGCTTTGTGTGAATCAGATGATGGCGTTTCAGGGTAAACGCCCTTGAAAACGATTTTTGACACAATTCACACACATGCTGATCCTGAAAAGAAATACATACCCTAGCTTTATAAACATGCCTACTAAAAAAAGGTTCTACTATTTATCAAGATTTAAACTTTAAGGATTAAACTTTATCAAGATTTAAACTTTAAGAATTAAACTTTATCAACATTTAAACTTTGAGCTTTAAGAATTGAACTTTGAGATATCAAGAATTAAACTTTGCGCTATCAAGAATTAAACTTTACGTTATCAAGAATTAAACTTTATCTTATTAAGATTTAAACTTTGAGCGTTGAGAATTAAACTTTACGTTATCAAGATTTAAACTTTATCTTTTCAAGTTTGAAATAGGCAATTTTATTACAACTTATAATTATTATATACTAAAGAAAACATACCTTAGGAACATCAGAATGGGGTTTTGCCGTGGTTGCTTGAACCATACTGGGCAGGTTACGCTAAAAAAAAAAGAATATCCCCTATAAGATTTTACCCCAAAAAATTCAATTTAAACTTTAGTTGTTTTATAAAGTTTTAAAAAATACCTTCAGAGACTTCATCATTTGATTTTTTTTCTCTCTCTCACTTCTATACATCTTCTCAACTTGGTCGATAAGATTTGTTTGGTTAGACGTGAGGGAAAAATCCATATCCCACTTTAAAAGAAAATAATCGTTTACAATCTACATTTATTAAAATTTTTACACACTAATAATAAATAATAATAATAATAATATACCAGAGAAGACTCTTTCGTTGAAGGTTCTGGGGTTTTTTCAGCCATTTCCTTCAGAACTCTTATTTCTATGGCGTCGATTTTGCTGGGACTGATGTTTAAATCAGTTTCCCACTAAATTAGAAAACATAAATTATTTTTCGAAAAGGGTTCATAAATAACATGTTATAAAAAATTTCATATAGAATAGTGCTAGAGAATAATGACTTTGTTTATATTTTTAATTAAGTTAAACTAAAATTTCATTCACTAAAATAACTATACATTTAGCACACATACAGATATTTATATCGAGATCAAAACAGAAAAGTAATATCTTTCTAAAAGAACATTTTTTTTCTAATTAGGAGTTTTTCAAGAAAATTAGTATCACAATAGATAGGTATTTGAATAGACTCATTTAGAGAGTTTCAAAAATAAATCGTTTAGCAAACAAATAACATATGGAAAACTCTTAGGTTAAAATCATTTAGAAAGGAAAATAATCTTATAAAAAAATAGAGAATGATACTAAACAGTTTTTTCAACTTACTTGAGTTTGAATTTTTGAATTCATCGTTTATTACTTTTTCACAAAGATTAATAATGTAGAATGCTTGGAGCGCTAATTATAACGTACAGTCTCTAGGACAACTACTATAAGAATGAACCCACCTCAGCGCGCTTATCTATTTAATCAGATAAGAGAATCTTATCTATGACCTCATCGGTTTTCCCCAAGTATGACGTCATGGGATTTTCCACAATGAGTCATTACAAGATATCGCTACTAATTAATGAAGATTGTTTAATTAGAATACTTAACGAGTTAAAAAAAATGTGAATACTGTTTTAAATATTCATGTAAAAGGAAATGTACATCAAATAAAAAGGATCTATTTTAAATATTCATGGCTAACATTATAAACTAACTTTGCATTATTCTAATGAAGGCCCACACATTGGATTAAAAATTTGTAATAATAAGAAAAACTGTTTCAAATAACTTTTTCCCTACTACATATAAATTTTGCAATAAACATATTTACTTGTGAGAAGTATTAAAATGTATACAAAGTTCTTTTTAAACTAACAATTTAAAAATATAGAGTCCTAAAAAGTTTTCCATATATATATATAATATCATTTCACAAAACTTTTAAAAATATTGAGAGATATTTCCACAGAATAAAATCATTTCGATATATATTTCCCAAAATTAATTATTTAGAACTAATACATTACACTGGTATGAAAATAAATTACAAGTAGCATTATTAAGACATATACACTACTAAGGTGAAATATTTTAAATATACATTAAAAATAGTTTAAATAGGTATTAAAAATAGTTACCCTTAATAAAATCATTGCTATACTTCACAATAATCAATCTTATATTTCAAAAAATTATACTCCTGTCTCGTAAATAAAACCTTCATAATTTTAGAATATACGGGGCCCTTCATAAAATTTGAAAATAGATTTTGTCATGCTTTAGGCAAAATAAAATATACCCCTCGGGTAAAAATTATTCATAATAAATGTGTATACCCCCTTCATAAAATTTGAAAATAGATTTTGTCATGCATTACAGTAAAATATACCCCTCGGGTAAAAATTATTCATGCTTTATACTAAGTAAAATATCACAGCTTAGAATAGTAATTTTAGAATATACGGAAACCCTTCATAAAATTTTAAAATAGATTTTGTCATGCATTACAGTAAAATGTATGAATAATCACATTTTAGAATATACGGATCCCCTTAATAAAAATTTGAAAAATAGATTTTATCATGTTTTACAGTAAAATATACCAATAAATAATGATCACAGCTTAGAATAGTAATTTTAGAATATACAGAACCCTTCATAAAATTTTAGTTTAGTTAAGTAACTCTATTTAATATACCCCTCGGGTAAAAATCATTCCTGTTTTAGGCTAAGTCATTTCACAAATTATTTAAAAAATTTGCTGAATTAAAATTAGTTTTGAAAGTACATTATATAATAAAAAATATATATATTAAAATTCACTTACTTCATTATCAAAGTTTGAAGACATTTGCTGTTGGTTAGATGAATCCATATTATAACTTCAGAAACTCAAACACACGCACACAAGAAGAAAAATAAATCCAAGAGCTAAGGTTTGTAATGCTACAAGAAACGAAATCTAGAATAGACTAAAGTTTACCCCGAAAGATCTTGCTAATATACAACGCATATGATTCATAGATAAGAGGATCTGATAAGGGCGAAGCCGATTAGTGGTAGAAAGATATGAATCATTCATAGGAAAACCCCTTAGCGATTATTCATGACAGATACGTTGTAATAAGAAATTTTAACTCATGAGCAAATAACCTTATTTAATTTTCCTAAATAATATTAATTTATTTTAATTGTAGAACTCAGACATTTTTTTTTTCACATAAAATATTTCCCTTTGTAAAGTTTCAATTAAGTGAAGAATGTTTCAGTGTTTTTTTTAATGAACCGATACTATTTTAAAATAGTTCTTAACGCGAAAAATTCTAACACATTTGTGAACAAATATTAAATTTTAAAATGTGTCAGAAAGTATACTTTTTTTTAGAACAATCTTAAAACATTTTTTCTTAGTTCAAAACTACTTTTCATGACTGTTTTCTACATATCTCAAATCTGAAAAAAAGAAACACTTAAAGATATGAAATAATCACATAGAAATTATTTAGGGAAAAAAAATATTTTTATTCAAGCAAATGTTACAAACATTTTGTAGTTTTAAAAGCATTATACTTCATGGGAATTTACAAACACAGTTTCTAAATAGTTTACATAAAAGTTTGAATTCAAAGTATCAAAAAATGCAGGTGTATAGTGACAAAGACATTTTGCTGTGAGATTCTTCGCAAACTGATAGACATTAAAGTTTAATAATGCACTATCTCTATACAGAACAAATTTTTCTCTTAATGAAGTATTTAAGCAGTCATGGTCTAATTGCGATAACTGGCTAATGGTACAGGCATAACAAGTATATACTTGATTAAGAGATCTTTCTAATTCTTGGTCAAAACAAGAAAGGAAATGCTTCTTTGCACTATCCTCATTAGTGTGTGTCTGAATACACTTTTTTGATTTTCGTAATACAGACATAGGAATCGCTTTTACAAGAAGCATATCAATCATGCAGTCGGTAATTTCAGGAATTGCTTCACGTAATTTTAAAAATTGATCTATAGATAAACGTATTCCTTCTGGTTTAAAATGAAAGCTATGTTGATTTGCCTTGAAAATCTGTTGTAATATGCAATGTCCTTCATCGGAAAATGCTGTTAAAAGTTGATTATTGGACACGTAACTGTCTTTCACAGAATAAAAGTTGAACTTGATCATATTTTGTTGGAAATGATCAAACGTTAAAGGTGTCATTACGATGCCATTTTTGGTTGGAAACAATTCGCCGCGTGCACCTTCTTTAAAAATTCTTATATGCAGTTTCAAATTACAGTTTTTATCCATTTCAATTTGAGCACAGGTATTCCATTCAAGATTCCAAGGAATTGAGAAATATCCATCTGATTCATGAAATGTATGTGTAGACAGTTTCTCTTGAGGTCTGTTTAATGGTGAAACATGTTTAGACGCGGTAGGTGGAGCACAGTCAGGGGATACAGCAAACAAGTCCAAATTCAGTTCAGGATCATTCATCAAGTCCAGTCTTGGCTTTTTCAAATCAAGAGGATGAACTATTAAATGTCTAAAAGTGGGGCTAATTCGAACGTCTTTAATAGCAGGTTCTGCTCCGATACCGTGTGTGAATAATTCGTTGGTAGGTGGCAACATGTTGTAGAAGGATCCATGTTCTAGCTTGATAAATGTCGAGGGTACACTAGGTCTCTTGAATTCAATAGTTCTTTGAGCACCAAAACTGAGTACTGTGATAGGGAACACAACATTTAAGCTGGATTCATTATCTTTGTGGTGACTGATATAGGTAGTTCCATCCTGGTATAAATTAAGTAGCACATAGTTAAAAGTACAGGCTGTTTCTCTTTACACTTTATCACGAAGTTCAATCATAAGTGAAGTCCAAGGTTTGGAGGGCACACTTGTTCCACTGAAGGCATAGCTGGTATTGGGATCTCCATAAGCTAAAACCAATCGCTTAGGTTTCACATCCTTTCCTCGCAAATGAAAAGTAGGTCTGTAGAATGGTAATGTTTTTAACTCCGTCAAATAACGATCAGCATGGGCTTTCTCTATAAAGTCACTTATATATTGGACGTTCAAGCCATTATCCGAAAAGATGATTGAAGACATTTTTACACGTTGAAAATCACTGAGCAAGCAAGTCAAGGAATATTCACGAACTAAGCAGGAACACCGAGGCAGGAACAGCTAAGCAATGATTCCTCACGATATGTTCGACCTTATATAGGGGTTGTTATCTGATAATCTTATCACTGATTAGATAAGCTCGCGCATGCGTAGTGATATCCCAGGTGATGTCATGAAGGCATAGGATAGGATGATCTCACTTGTGGGGATTCCCCATTAGATAATATGAACAGTTTAAGCAGTGGTCAGTACAAGGCATGTTTTCTTCAATCTGGTGTGTAAGTATTTTTTTCATTCATTTGTATTGTAATTCAGTTTATTATATTTTAATCAAGTTTATTGCCTATATTTTAAACATGTATTTTATAGAAATAATGACACAGATGTAAATTTAAGATAGTTTATTCAAACAATACGCTTTTAAAAGTTTGTACATTCAGGTTACATAAAAAGTGATCGCTAACAAAATCCACTTTCTTTAAAAGCATGGATAGTACATCATCAAAATTAACAAGCATTAAAATTATATCTCCAACCTGTTTAAATTTTTCACGATTGTTAAATGTAAAACACGAATGCAGGCTAACACTTGGGTGTCTAAAAACACATCCCGTACATTGATAAATTTCATTAAATATACTTATAATATTATTCTCGATGTAGAAAATTAGTTTAGACCATAACACAAATTCATTTTCTTGTGTCATTGTAGCCTGTTTACATTTTTTCTTTAATAAGTTAGGTAAATGTTTTTCATACTGGTGATGAATCAATTTCTTATTCAATTTATAGGCTTTTTCTTTTAATTGTTCTAATTGATAATTGTTTAATTTGATATGAGAATCGTTCGTTAAACTTTTAAGACACATAACAGAATTATCCTCATTTAAAACTAACATTTTGTTATTGCTAACGAAGGAGGAACTTTTGTATCTTAAATTAAAGGCAACGATTTTATATTGGAACTCATACCAAGTCTGTATATCCATAGTAATTCCATTCTGGGTGGGAATTCCTTCAGACGTAAATTCCCTTATGTGTATAGAATAATCAGAATTCTGTAACTCGAACCCTAAAAAGATCGAGTTTCCAAGTTCTTTCCAAAATACAAATCAGTCATCATTCGAAGCATGAGCAGTTGAATCTTGTAGTGGTTCTTGAAAAGGTTCTTGCAAAGATTCTTGAATAAGTTCATGGGATGTCGTTGGGGTAGAAGGTTTTGCAAAGCCAAAGTCAATGAAAAATTCATTCAATATATCCTTGGTGGGCTCACAACAGGTGTCCGGAAAAGAGGTTGTTTCATCAATGTAGACAAGGCCTTCAGTGCTTTCAATTCTTGATACCAAAGGTGAATCTACACAAGAACGTTTATTAGGCAAAAGCACTTGTTCTTCGTGATTTCTTTTTGCCATGATACTTGGTTACAATCTTCTTTAAAGTTTATACGGAATTAGCTGAGGTGTCTGGATCCATTGCTTATATAGGTTAAAAAATCAGTCTCAGTTACAGTTAAAAGGCTTAACCCAATCATATAACTCGAAAAATAGATGACGTCATAAGTTACTTTGTTTGCTCATAGGAATTGCATACTTGTTGCAATAAATTACAAAGTCGATTAATCAGTATTCTACGCTGTTCATCTTTTTGCTGTTTGGAAGACCTGGTCGTTTTCTTCGGTTTGGAAGTGTTATGAATCTTCTTGTGTTTATACAAATCACAATATCGTGGAAACACCATATTGCACAGCTTACAATTATATGTCCTTGAATGAGTCTTAGCATGATTTCGTAAATCATATTTCCAAATGAAGGTTTCTCCGCAAACACCACAGGTAAGAACTTTTTCATCTGAGTGATGAGTCATATGCCTATTAAACGCAGATTTTGTAGAATAGCCTTTCTTGCAAAGTTCACAAAAATGGGGTAACTTGATCTCTCCTGACGATGACGGTTTCACTTCAATACTCGAAACAGGTTCCTCTTTGGGGGTAATGTCCATCGTTAGAGGTTCTTCTTTGGGTATCAGGAAGGATATTTGATTTTCTACACTAGACATTTTTTTAAACCGAGTTCCACTTAAATCATACAACCTTACACATCAACGACAATGTAATGAATAATGCAATGAACAGGATTCACATCAATTTATACCAATCTAGGGGGCGCGCATGATTATAAAAACTCCTGTGTGATTGGTTCGTGAATAAATAGTTATCATTGGTTAATAATCTACAAAAATAATTCGCAAACTAAAAACGTATGACCTGCACATATGATGATATCACAGACCTCTTCTTTTAAAATACTTTCAGAGATATGAAATCATAGCACAATGGTTAGAATAACGCAAATCAGTGTGCTATGATTTCATTTTGTGAGGGTTCGATCCTCAGCCAGACTTTTCGTAAAAGTACTAAATTCAAACAATAGATGGCAGCACCAAAAATGTATTGTTATTTTCCATTCAAATCTAAAATTCTACCCGCTATTATATACTCTAGTTGAAAAAAAAATTCTTAAGTTCCCCAATTAAAATTAATGAATGACCCTTTTTAATTAAACCACTATTGACTTTTAAAATTCACCTGTAACATGTATATCAAATAGGCTACTCTAGTTAAAAAAAAAAAAAGACGAAATTTTCTAAGTTCCCCAATTAAAATTAATTAAATTTCTAATTCGCTAAAATATATCCGCTGAAACACACCTCGTACTCTAGTAGGAAATTCTTCGCGAAAAAAAAATTTCTTCAAAAAATTTCTAAGTTCCCTAATTAAAATTAATTATCATTAATCCCCTTATCTTAGATGGTGGAGGAGGACACTTCGTGAGGAGGTGGGCACTTCGCGAGGAGGAGAGCACTTCGGGAGGAGGATGGCACTTCGGCAGGAGGAGAGCACTTCGGGAGGAGGAGGGCACTTTGGGAGGAGGAGCCCTCCCTCCTCCTTCCTCCGGCTCCAAAGCTCCTCCTGGGGTGAAACTGTCATTTCTTCTCTACTTATGTTACAAATTTTGGAAAGTTCGTTTTTTTTGTTAAAATTTTACAATATACAAATTTGTTTACTAAATTGTAATTAAAAATAATAAATTTAATTAAATTCATTATAATTAATTACAAATTAAATGTAATTAATTATAATTAATTGTAATTAAAATTAGAACAATAAACTAAAAATAATATTATTACTTTCCTTACACACCTAACTAATTTTTATTATTCGTCAGTGCTCAACATGAAGACAAGAGTGGAGGTTATTAAGATCGGAAGAAGGGCCTACATTGCATTACATCTTTCTAAAATCACATTTTCAAAACCGAGCAAAAAATACTCATATCTGAGTATGTCGCATAGTCAAAATGGCTCCAGATCAAAATTACTCAAGTTTGAAACATATACAGTGGAACTTCCCTTTAACGAAGTCCCTATTTAACGAAGTTTTCTACTTAACGAAATTTTCTGCAGGACTTTGACTTTGAACACCAGTAGCATGTAAATTAATCTCCACATTACGAAAAATATATTCTATATAACGAAGTTTATTCCACTTTTGTACGTGTACAGAATTCAAACTAAGCGATTGCTGTTCGAAGGATATGCAAATTTATTTCAGCGGATTCGATTGTATGAAAATGAACACATTTAAATAATTTCCATTCTGCTTGGTGCTAAATAAAACAATTTTTTTTTCACACTAAGAAAAACACTTGTTATCACTATTCTCCCACTCCGAGACTCCAGCGCTGACAGTTGGGGAAAGTCAAAATCCCCTTTTTACCTTCAATGATGTAGAAGATGAGGTGTCGCAATGACGTCAGATGCATTGAAACAAAAAATATTTATTAGAGTCAGACAGGTACCATTCTGACCTTCCATTGCTGATAGACGATTGCTTTGTACATGCAAAAGAACGTGCTTCAAAATACAAATAGAAGAACATCAAAGTTATTTTTGTTCCTGCCAATACAGCTAAACTTCAATCATTAGTCTAAGGAATAATAAAAAATCTTCAAGTACATTATCGAAAAAGACAGAAAAAAGCCGATGTAGGGAAAACATTAGTTTGAGATTCTGTGTATCAGAGCTGATGAAAGCTTGGGCCAATGCTTGGGAATTTGAGGTGATTTCATCGACCGTACACAACTGTTTTGTAAAAGACGGCTTCATAATTAAAACTGAATCAAATGCTTCTGAATCCAATACCTGTTTGTCATATCTCAAGAAAAAATTTCCTGAATTTAAGTTAACTTCTATTTAACGAATTTTCTTCATAACGAAGTTTTTAAGTGTAACGATGAGACTTCGTTAAATAGAAGTTCCACTGTATATACTTATTTCTGAATACAGGGTGTTTTTTTTTAAACTAACACTGTTCAGAGCCGTCTGCAGCTCGTTCTAATAACTGGATTGACACAAAATTTTGTGAATGGACTAAGAAAACCATGGGAAAAAAGATTCCAACAAAAAAAAATTAGTTCCAATCACCACCGATAGGGGGAAATGTGGCGCTGTGGTCATTTATGCAACTGGGAATTAGCATAAAATACGGGCAAAAAATGAAAATGCAAATTTTTACTTACGCAAGCGACAGTAGCGCCAATAGTTTAAGTTATAAATGCATGCGAAAAACACCGAGAAACAATTTCAGCTCAGTTGAAAATGAATCTCACGTTACCGCAGTGCGCGTTACTTGTGAAGTTCTTATATTGTAACCAGTACAATGCACCAGCCGCTCTTCGTTTACATAGAACACGCCATAAACTGCGCAAAGGACCTTTATCCGTTAATGTATTGAAAGCAATGATTCTGAAATTTGAAGAAACAGGCTCGCTAGCAGTTCGGTCAGGCAGAGGACGTAAACCGGTGGCAGAAAAAGTGTTTATAGATGGATGTTTCAACTGCGATCAACGAAAGGGAAAGTGTAAATGATGAATAAAACGTGGCATTTTATCCAAATTATTAATTTTGTCTGTTTCTGATGGGTTTTTTTCAATGTACAGCACCACATTTCCCCCTATCGGCGGTGATTGGAACTATTTTTTTTTTTTTGTTGGAATATTTTTTCCCATGGTTTTCTTAGTCCATTCACAAAATTTTGTGTCAATCCAGTTATTAGAACGAGCTACAGACGGCTCTGAATAGTGTCAGTTTAAAAAAAAACACCCTGTACATGCACACACTCAAGAATAAAACATTATGTGCTCATATTTGAGTATGTCCATGTTTCAAAAATGAGTATGAACTGACTTCTATGTGCTCAGTTTTGAGAATGTCTATGCTTCAAAAATGAGTTTGAACTGATTCTAATCCTTTTTGAGTATGTCCATGTTTAAAAAATGAGTATGAACTGGCTTCTATGTGCTCAGTTTTGAGTATGTCCATGTTTCAATGTTCTGAGTATTTCTGGTATTTCAAAAAGCATTGGGTCGTCATATTTGAAACAAAAAGTTTCATAACAAAATAAAAACATCAATTTACTCTGTTTTGAAAGTGTCATTTTTCTCAGTGATGCTGAGGACATCGGTAATCATCGACTTTAATAGATTTTCCCTCATTTCTCTAAATTTTAAATTTCGAACATTGTTCCTTCTTCGAAACACCCATTCGTTAATTTTTGTAATTGTCATAATTCGACAGTATGAAATATTAAATTGTTCCTATACGTGTATTTAAAACTAGTGTAGATTTATAGTTATATTAAAAGAAAAAAAAACATGAAAACACAGACTTGTTATTTAGATAATGCAGCAAATGAGATGATCATATATTTCATTACAAAATACTTTACAAATAATGCAAGTTCAACAAAAAAATATATTATCGCTACGAAAGTTCGCCACATTTTCATTTTTATCATACGCAAAATTTATTTAGTAATCACTTTGAAAACGCACATTTAGAAATTAAATAGAATTCTCGAAATAGATATTTCCTTTCCTGCCGTACATTTTTAGCATGGAATGTTTATTGGATTTTCGAAGCTTAACATGGAATGTAAATTTGGTTCAAATGGAAGAAACTAATAAGAGATAAGCTTCGACGATTTGAATGTTATTCTATTCCATTTAAATTTCCGAATAAAGAGATTTGAAAATTTGATATCTGTATAAATAAAAGGACTTTCATCCATTTTGCTTTCGTAATTGTGTTTTTTATACCACAGAATTAATTTATCATGAGAATATTGAATATAAAATTTCCGTTTTTAGAAAAATACCTCATTTATCAGAGTTACCGAAAGAAAAATTCACTATATTTAGTAGCGTTAAAGGTTATTGGAAAACAAACAGAAATTGCTTAGTACGTCAGATTAAAAATATTTTTGCAGTTTTATCTCTCAAACTATTCTTCCTGTCAAAAAAAGTGTAATTTTATATTGAGTCATCTGTACAAATTTAAAGTGGATTTTTTTCGGAGATAAAATCAATCATATGTATAAATAGTGGCATTGCTGTAGATTAGTGTTGTTTTTTAAACATATTGTTGTATACAAATAATTAAATTACGTAAAGTCCTTTAATGATCGTCTCACCAACTTATAGAAAATTCATGCATATATTTCTATATACTTTTCATACTAATCATTTGATAAGAACTAGTGAAAATAATTTCATTCAAGTAAATAAATATTATTATGTTTCCTACTTTTGATTATCCCAATTTCCGTATCGTTATTTTGCCTCTTTAATCGCTGAATTTCTGTCATTAAATAAGACGACGATTACTATTGGAAAATAGTTGTATTCAAAAGTAGGAACCGTGCGAGCACTGATTATGTGATGTAAAATTTCCAATAAAGCTTTGTTATAAATTTAAAGCGACAACATAAAAACGTTTAAAGATTCATAGGGATAAAGAATTAGTTCTTACTAAGCTCAATCTTTTATCTACTCAATAATTCTTACTACAGTTCTATCCCAGAAAATACTTATAAGAAATTTTGGCTAATGATTATTACAAACCATTATGCTGAAAGGTTTTATATGTGCAAAAACACGAAAGCCTTAGGGAGCGGCAACAAACTGCTCTCATTTCTGGAAATGCTTTTACCATAACAGCAATGGATTGCGAATATAAAATCATTCCAAAATATATTTAGGCATAAGCATCTGAATACTTGATAATAATAATTACACATATATATACTTCAATATTTTATTTCATCCTGTTTTCAAACAATTAAATCTTTCGCAACCGTTATATTAAATCAAAAGGTTAAATAACCAAATAACCTTTTTTGTACTTTTTTGTTTTTGTTTTTCAGAAAAAAAACCAGTCAAAGAACTACGAGAAAGCGTTTGAAAGCACGAAATGTAATTTGTTTTTAGTTATATAATCATATAATAAAATCACTAATTAGCATTAAAATACAGATTTAAATGCTTAAGTGATAAAACTAGAACACAACAGTTTGTTTATCGTGTAGATCTTGATAATGGCGCCGTTTGCGCGTTCGAAACATGTCTATTATTATATTAAAAGGTTTTTATAAGGCTTTTTGTGTTGTACTTTTATCACTTAAGCATTTAAATCTGTTGTTTTTAGTTATTTTATAAGTTTGAGTCGAAAAAATCATGAGAAAGTCTAGAGTAAAAAGAAAAAAATCCAATTTTTAATTATAATAATGAAAAGTTTCAGAAGAAATCCAAGTATAATAATTATAAGGAAAATATAATTCATAATCTAAATTTATAATTTTAAGTAAACTGTTAGTAAACTGTAAGTAAACTACAATTTATTAATAATAAGTAAACTCTTAATCATAAAAATATTATTTGAACTTTTAGTAGATAAAGCAATTAATTGAAAATAATCCAGAAATTGCATGTACGAACTGCTTTACGCACGCGTTTTCCAATCACTAGACATTTAAATACCAGCAGACTTAAAATACTCTCGGAATTCGATACAAGACTATGGATATGATCCTTTACCCATTTTCAAAAATAATCTCTGGAAAATCCTAAAATAATCAATTTTTTTTGTTTTTATGTTATACATAAAGATTCGTAATTTTTTTAACTCAATATCATGCATTTTTTTTTTTTACTTTATACATAACAAACAGCGTGTAAATAGTTTCCTTTAATATGAATAATTTTCTTTAAACACCATATCATTGATTCGTCATTGTATATTTTATCATATTTTTAAAATTGTGTAAACCTAATCCCCCACTATAAAATAACTTTTTACTGTATGTTATAATATTACCAGTAACAAATTTTCTGACAATTAAATTTTATTGTTACGCAATCCACCTTAAAGTTTTACTGCTTTTCGTTACACATCCAGTAAATACAATGTTGAACTATTTCTAATAACAGAGCACAAATGACTATGTAGCATAAAAAGTAAGTATGATTCCAAACCTAAAAGGAAAAAATAGTGTTGCCTGAATTTTAGACATTATATAAAATAAAATTTATAGTGCTCTTAAATACAGAAGGTGTTGAAAATTATTATAGAAGGAAAATGTTTATATTATCCGGAATATATAATGTTACGGCTTCCCTTGACCTTGTAAGACCTGCCTAGCAGCGCATTCTATCATAATATTGTTTTTGCCGCATGGCAACAGTTAGTCTCTCCCGCACTGTTTTGATGTTAGTCCGTTAAATTCGCAATGGAATAAACCGCATAATATAGTTTTTTCAGTAGCTAAAAGGAGCATGGGGTCACTAAGTACAGTAATAAGAAGTCATTTCTTAATCATAGTAAGAATACCATAATTATTATGTTCTTCAAGTGGTACTGTGCACTCATTCATTCTGCTATTGTTCGAAATTGACTATGGTGTCAGGACTTTGGATTTAAACTTAATGTACTGTATATATATGTATATAAACATTTTAGTAATTTAAAGACTCTTCGCATTATTCGCATCAACGCATTACACATTTTCTTAATACAGTCCACTCAGTCAATAACTTTAGCGCAGCGTCGACATATAATGTAAAAGAAAATATAAATTACCTTAAAAAAAAGCACATTACTCTCAATAAATAATCGTGAGAAACTTGCCATTATGGGATATGCCCACCATAAAGTGCAATACAACTTTCCAGTTGCAATGGCATGATTGGAACAACATGATCCATAAGCTGCTGAGGCAGGTTATTCCACTTCTCTGTCACTCTACGAATGAGGTTGTCCTTGTTTATTGGAAGATATTGTCGATCAGCAAAACGTCTCCTCAAAGTATTCCAAATACTTTCGCTAGCACTCGGATACGAGGAATGTGGTAGACATATGAGGCGTTGAATATACGCACTGTCTTTCACAGATCCGTGTAATGATACAGTGAGTTATCATCTAAGTTACGAAATTTATGGCCGAAACCCCCACGAAAAAAACCTATCATCAAACTATAGTTGGCCAGTTAGAGCCTCAGTTCCAATTATCCTGAAGTGGTAAATGTTTGACATGGAGTGGCGTGCTGCCATGGACGATGATTCCGACCCATACGAATACAATACAAGCACCGTAACGAGTACTTTCATAGATATTTCCTGGACGATAAGCACTACCTCTCATATACCATATCAGTTGTCATCTATGATCAGATAACAGACGTAACCTACTATCGTCGAAGAAAAGTGCAGTTATTCTCGTCCAATTGCGATGCTGACGTCAACGATACAAATGGACACGGTTTACCTTTACAATGGAACATACACAGTAGGTCTTCGGATGTTGGTCCTCCTAATTCAAATGCCTGGATACAGTTTTTCAGAATATCCGTCTGTCTGAGGGAGCATGAAACGGATTTGCCAGTTGACTAGCTGTGGTGCGCCAGTCTCTTGTTACCAGTAGGACAATATATAAGTCTTCTGAGGACGTCATACTTAGAATAAGACCCTCCCTGTCACGCCTGATACGCATTACTGTTCATTGAATGATCTCTAAAGACAAAAAAAAAAGGTAGGCGATATCAAATTTCCAAGCATTATCGGTTATTAGTAGCCCTTTTTTCAGCTTTCTAATAATATGGCCACGTGTAATATCACCTGAGTGATGTCGGTAAGAAATATCGAAGGCTTCAATATCGTCAAATGTTTCCTTGCTGTTCTAATTTCACTTTCACTAACATCTGCCAACGCACGCTAAATCTTTTGAATCCGTTATTAACGCTATTTCGTGACCAATACATAAAGACGTCCAAACTTTGCATACACACAGTGCTTTATTCTACATCTCGCACATAATGCTGCTGCCTTCAATTTTGTCTTTTACCTATGATAGTGTCATTCGCCCTGAGTAATTGTCTACCAGTGTGTATAGAGTATTCCTTTTGTACGGCAAAGGCGAACATTATAGGTAATGCTCAATTGAGAATGGAACAATCCCAAAACAAAATCTGTTTTATTATATAATGGTTATAAAAGAAAGATCCATATTTTGGGAATTGCTGTTCTAGAAAAATACCATTATTATTTTTTAAGCAAGAATTTATAGAGTGATAATCAAACAGCTTTGATCCAAAATGTATATTGTTTAAAACCCGAAAATGTCGTATTATTAATTATTATATATGCAGAATAAAATCAAATTAACGAAGTCGATAAATCTCGACCAAAACTTCGTAAAATAGAGGTTACTTATTAAAAATAGATATTGCACAAAAAAACTGTTTCAACTTGATTTATTGTTTTAAAATCAACACACGTATTTAATGCTCTAATATTTGTCGATTAATCTTCCATGATGTATTAAACAATATTTAAATTATTAAAAATACACATAAAAACGTACATAATATTGAGGATGAAGGAAGCATCAGAAATTGTGTTCGTGTACAATTAAACAAGAAAATATTTTTATGCTGAAAATAGTGGGTTATTCCCTGCTGAACTCTCAAAGTAGTTTCGTATTTTTCCAAAAAATAATTCACATATCTGGAGAAATTGAATGCGTCATCTGGTACATTTTCTTGACATTGAAATCCGTGTCTAATACTCTCAAACGCTTTGATCATGTCATCGTATGGAGGTTTAAGAAAACATTAACTTTCCTCTTCATTTCGTGGAATCGGAGTAATTTGACATCAAAGTGATATAGTGAATGGTCTGCTCAAGAGTCAGGGAAATGGGCGTAAAGAAAAAGAGGGCAAGATTGACAAACAAAATCTATTCTGAATAATTGTCTCACGGCTTCATTACATAGAGATTTTGCTTCGGTATATGGAAGTTATTTTACATATAATTATTTTCAAAATTCAAAGTTCTATTAAAAGCAATTAAAAACTTGAGCTATGATAAAACATACTCATTGAATCTATATTCACCCTATACTATAAATACTAATTAAAAACAACATAAATGTTCAAAAACATATACGTACCATTTTATAAAATACTTTACTGAAGGTGTGTTTATATAGAAATTTTACGTAGAAATACAATTTTGTATATAAAAACACCTTCAGTAAAGTATTTTATAAAATGGTACGTATATGTTTTTGAACATTTATGTTGTTTTAATTAGTACTCAAAGTTCTAGAAATAAATTTGCTGAATAGAATTCGCTGAATAGAAATTCGTTAAATAGAAGTTATACTGTATAAAGCTATTGAGAATTTTAACATTAAGACATACCTTTCGTGAAACACGTTTAGAATTTATTTTCTTAATAAAATATTAGTTAAAATGTAAACATGAACACATCCCAAAAATAACTTTATTATTTATTGAAAAAGATGCTTCTTTTATTCTTCAACAAAGATATTTGCTTTTAAAAATACGAAACGAAAAACAACTAACAGTAATAAAACATGCCATAACAATGAAGAATACTTTTAAAACACTTATACTTGATGGTTTGTATAGCTAAAACAAATAAAAGGTATTGATGTTTTTATTCTTTTGTACAGACCTTTATCAATAGATCTTCAATATATGTAAGTATAATATAAAATAATTTTTAAAGGTATCAGTACATAAAAGAAAAGAAAATCAATGCTTAAAATGGAAAGTTTCAACAATACCAAATATGTATTTTTAATGTATTTTTAGATAGTGAAAATATTCTATTACTTCAATAATTTTCTTTCTTTTCATTATATAGTTAATGATTAATAATAGGAATCTCTTTTATAAAAATGCATCATATTTCTTTTCCTGCAAAATATAATTTTTTCACAAAAGTGAGAGTACATTATTAAAGCTAGAGTTTACCTAAGAAAACAATATTTAAATTTTAAGCAAATAATATTTAATAATATTTTTTTCATTAACAAAAGAAGATTATAAAAGTATTTACATAAGACTTCAATAATTTATTGAAGTCGTTTTTGTTTAAATGTCATTTTTCTGATGTAACTGCAAGGTTTCGTAGTATTATAAGTGGGGCAATATTTGATTTATTTCTACAAGCTAATTAAAAAAAATATTGGACAAAGTTTAAGAGGTAGTAGTGCACAGTAAAACGATAAATTTTTATACAGGAAACTAGAGTCGCATGTACTTATTCAGAACAAAAATTCAGGGTATCTCACTGAAAACTTTGTTCATAACTGTAACAATAATGAAGATATTTTAGCAAAATTTAGAATGGACGAACTTTTCTTTGTGTGAAATTTTATATCACGAGAAAGGAAAGAAGTGCTTAACTTGTAAAAAAAAAAGAAAAGTGTTTCGTAATCTAGCTCTTATCTTTTTTGAGGATTACAAAAATATAACGTTTTCCGTATTACCAATGATTCTGAAAAGCGTTCCTTTATCGTCAGAAACCTCAGAAACTAATAGATTTCCAAAATGTAAAGAAGCATTTTGTTGCCCGTAATTTTCAAAAATGTTCCGAGTGCTTTTTACGGTGTATTAGTCAGTTTTCTCAAACCGAAATATCTGTTTTTTGGATGCTATCATTCTCAAGTAAGCATTTTCATGTTCACAATTATGACTGATTAACAGCATTAACACATTAACATTAAAATTAATAGCATAAACCTTAAAAAATAAAAGCATAAACATTATAATTTACATTATTTTGTTACGCCGGCATGTAAAATTTTGTCACTCAACTGAAAGTTTTACTTGAGAATTGACAGCATACGAAACACCGATATTTGGGGTTGAGAAAACTGATTAATGCACCGTAAAAACTACTCAGAAAAGTTTCCGAAAGTTACAGTCAGCAAATAAGCTTTTGTTTCAAAATGCTCCCTTAAATCTCGCAAATCAGAGGCTTCTTAAGATAAAAGAATGATTCTCGGAATTGCAAATAATTTGGAAGAGGTTATACTACATTTTCGTAAACCTTAAGAAATATATAAGCTAGTTTAAAAAAACATGACACTGTCATATTTTTACAATGTAGTATCCTTATCGTAATAGCTGGGCTGCCACAAGCGACTACTTTTATATTCTATTCGCACCACTATTTAATATAAAATTATTTTGTAGTGTATTTCTCTTGTACATGTTGTCAACGTGTATGTGAAAGAACATTGTTTTAAGAAAATGGTCCGAGATAGAATTAAAAAAATGTCGCCAGTGGCAGCCCTGTAATAGCGCTAAACTAGACGCTCCATAATACCGATTGTAACTGAACATACGGTTTTGCTTAACAAAATGCTGTATATCTTCCTCACTTTTCATGATATCACTTTTCATGCATCTCACACAAAGCAAGGTACAATTTGTTTAAAATTTCAATGATTACGCTGATGTTTGAAAACGTTTCCGAGTAGCTTTATGGTGTATTAATAAGTTTTATAGAACCATAATGTTACGGTTGGTTTCAATAATTTTTTTTTTTTTTAATCTACATTAATTATTTAAATCACTTTCTCAACATTTATTTAAAAGCACTCTTTTTTTCTGTTTCTAATAAAAATTTAAATAAATAAAAGTAATTGTAATAATTATAATAAAATCAGTTTTTATTTTTTCTTCTTTCTTTTTCTTTTTTGCAAAGTAATTTCAACGTTTATAGTCTAACGTAGCTTCCTGTTTTTCAAATACGAAAAGCAGACAGCAGGGGAGGGATGTTTTGTCAGTAGACTGCACAGGTGGAAAATTTGGAGTCATCTAGTCTGACTTTGATATAAGAATGACCGACCGCCCTGTATAAGAATTACGTTATCTTATGAGTGTACTATACACGCAATTAGGCTTTGTAAGTTTACGTCAGGCTTCAATTGGCTCTGCTATCAGGCGGATAGCTGGCGCCCATGTAAACAGAGGCTAACAGGACCCCCTTCAGCACACGCCATGGGGGTGATGCATGGTTTCCTTCCCCCATGAAGCGGCCGGCAGAGTGGAGCGGCAAGCTGTAGTCTTCACGATGAGTCCATTTTTCCTTTTGTTTCCATTCCCGTACCCCTGGCAGAGTGGATCGGTCCCGTTTGTCAAGCAGCGCGGGAGAATGAATGTTTACGACACTTGTTGCTTGGCCAGGAGACCTGTCGTTTGACTCGTAAAAAAAATTCGACTTATTACGGGGCTCGAAGATTGGCCTGTGGGCTGGATCGCGAAGTTGTTGAAGGCGGACAGGTTTCTGGAAGATTTTTTTTTTTTTTTGAGAGTGGGGCATTGATGGCCCTACATTAACCATCCTAAATCATGATGTTATGATGAAAAGAGGCTATAAGGGCATTTTCGAATTGCGGATCTATAACTGTTAACGAGAAATTAAGAAGAAGATATGTGTAGCCTATTTTTTTTTGGCGTAGTGGCGCTCCACGATTATGACTTCTTAACCATCAGAAGTGATCATAGATATTGAACTAAACCGGTCGTTAGAAGTCGTAGTGTTCTGAGTTACGGTGATGGCTATCTTCGAATAAAACACATGCTTCAGGAAGGTGAAATTACTGACTCCGACAGTGAAGTTCTGGACCGTAGAACGATTTTCCCCTCCGGACTAGATGATGGACCTAGTAGTTGATGGCAAGTGATGCAGTGAGATGAGAGGATTGATGAATGTTAGCTTGAAACCACGTCTGAATTTTTCCCCAGCCTGAATACTCCAGCTTAAGTGCTTCATCAGATTTTGAAAAAGGAGGAAATGCTCCTAAGTGCCCATTGACTAAAATTGTAGAACTCTCTACCTGTTGTAAGTACTATTTGCATAGTTTTTCTTTTTATTTATTTGTACCTCTTTAAAAAAAAAAAAAAAAAAAATATGTTTGCTATACCAGAGTTTAAAAGTGAAATGAATATCTTTGGATAATTTCAATAAGAATAAACATTATGAACAGAAATAGTCTGTAGGTTAATATATAATGTTTGTATGTTTGAACGACCATTAAATGGTAATATGATGGTAATTTTAAAAATATGATGTGTAATTTAAAAGTAACCAGTGAGTGGTTTCAACTTAAAAGATCAGCTGTTATATTGTTTTATTAAGATTATTTTTGATAACTTAGTTGCTTCATTATTTTAAATGTTCAAATAAATTGTGTTTTTTTTTTGTTTATTATCAAAGATGGTATGTTTTTCTTTGTATAAATCTCTAAATAATTAATTTTTTATATTCACAGTAGACCTATAAGAATGGCCTAACCTTTCTGTGATTAATTAAAAAAAAAAAAAAAAAAAAAAAAAGGGAGAGAAAATTCAACTTTATTAAATTAGGACTTTAAAATTTCTTAAGTTTAAATTCATAACTGACTGTTTTAATGAACATAAATTGAAGTTCACTCAATGTTATACAATCGTATTTTTGATCTTGATTTAAGGATGGATAGATTAATAAGTGAAACAGTAATATTAAATTTAATTTCATAAAATGTTAAATTAAGCTTTAACTCTCCTCTTTCAGAAACATTGTTTTTCTAAAATATACACCAAGATTGTTTTATTTTAAAAAGTAAAAAAAAAAAAAAAAAAAAAAAAAAAAAAAAAAAAAAAAAAAAATATCCAGTCATTATACACCACTATACGATTCTTGGTTAACCGATCGGATCTTGTTCAGAATCTCTATGGTTGTTCTAAAATTTTAGTACATCATCATATCCCTATTCTATTAACGGATTTAACTCTTTCCCCTTTTGGTCCTCATATTGGAGGAATTTCAGGTTGTCTGCATTTTTCCAAATTATACGATGATTACACTTTTGTTAATTTAATGTGTATGGAGATTTGAGCTTGATCGGGTTGGAGTGGAGTTGGGTGTTCTTTATGCAATCCAGTATGCTACTTGATTTAGAAATCTGTTGCCCCTTACTACATTTAATATTGTCTTAAAATGATGAGTTCAAAATTATCATTATTGTATTAACCTATTCGGATTCTTAAGTTTTGATATTTTGATTAGTTTAATATAATTTGCTACCTTTTCCATGGCAACAGATTTCAGTGGAGCTAATCAGGGTATACTTATTTTTTTTTAAATATTTAATTGTCAAGTGAAGATTGAGTAATAAATGAGCTTTTTAAGTTTAAGTAAGTTGTGTTTTAGAAAGAACCCCGAAACTCCACAAGAAATGGAGCCGTAACAATTCGGTCTCTGGGTTATTGATTTTTTTTTACTTGTATGTATTTATGTATCAAAGAGCAACTGGGTGTTTTTGCAATTAAAATTTTATTTATATGTTCAAGTGTAAAAAGAGGTCTAGGCTCTCTCTCTGTGCTAGTAAGCTACAATTCCCAGTCAAAATTATGCCTTGTGAGCATAACCTTTTCTTATTTACAAAAAGCATAGTCCTGTACTTAAGTTTTATGTATTTATAAGGTTTTCCTTTCCCCTCTCTTTTTCTCATTTTTAAGTTGTCCCCCCCCCCTTTTTTTCATTTTCTTTTTGGTTTGTTTGTCATTTTCTAACTCTAACCATGGCTGATAAGCATTCAGAGGCAATTGCCACTATTCAGCGGAAAAATGCACTAGTGGACAATTTGTCAAACATTCCCCCATTCAATGGAGAGGCCAGCTCAGTCTGCTTCTCAGATTTTTCTGAGAAATTTGAGAGTTTTGCCAAATTATTCGACTGGAATGAGGAGGAGAAAAAATTCGTTTTGTTAGCTAGATTATCAGGAGCTGCTTCTAGGCGAATAAAAATTCACAAAGCAAAAACATCTGATGAGCTATTAAAAATCTTAAAAGAGAGTTATACTTCACAGGCCACACCAGATGTTGCCCTCAGTCATTTTTTAAATTTTAAACAGCCACCCAATATGAGTGTTCAGGAGTTTTATGACAAGGCATATGATATGTCATTAAGAGCCCTTGTAATTGAAGGTATCCAGGGTGAAGTAGTCGATAAAAGCCGAACGGCTCTACTACACTCCATGCTGTTGAGCAATCTTACACCAGAAGTGCGAAAGGGGGTAATTGCGAGAAATCCACAATCCCCAGAAGAGGTCCTCAAAATTGCGCTTCTTGAGGAAAAGGCTTATAGGAGCATTAACCCTTTCTACAACCACCGCGAGGAAATTCTCAACCCTAATTTGACCCAAAACCTACCCTGTGCTGCTGTTTTTCAGCAAGATAGATCACAAAAGAAGGAGATAGACCAACTAAAATCTCAAATTGATGTTTTAGCAGCTAAGATAGACAGTTTAGTTGATCTTAGGGCTAGGGATATGCAGGAAAATAACCAGGAAGTAAGACCCGTAACCTGCTATAGGTGTTCCGTACAAGGCCACTATGCCAGAGATTGTCCACTAAATTTTGTCGACTATAATTTTAGAAGGGGAGGTGGTCAAAATTTCAGGAGCCGTGGGCAAAATTATAGAAACAGAGGTGAAAATCCTAGAGGGAACCACAATCAGCGAGGCGGATATAGGGGAAGAAGAGGTGGTTATTACCAAAACAATAGGAGCACAGCTGCGAACAGAAATGAAGTGCAGACGGTAAATAACACCCCAGTAGCTAACAGTGAAAGTGAGGCTTTAAACTATTAGTGGCCGGATCAGATGTGGTCAACTCGATCCCCCACAGGCCCCTGGACCCCCCCCAACTGTGTATAGTATGTTTCAGCCCCAATCATATACATTACCAACTGCAAGAATTTACATAAATAAAGTTTGCCTAAATGCATTATGTGACACGGGTTCTGCAATTAATCTCCTGAGTGGTACTGATTGTAACTGTTTAGAGAATTTTGAAATGGAGAATTGCAATATCCCCATTATGACTGTCACCGGTGAGAAAGTTCACCTAAATAAGAAAGTATTTTTAAAATTTGTTTTTGATAATGTTCAATGTCAAGCTGAATTCTATGTAGTGGAAGGTAAATTAGCAGAGGAATTTAATATGATTTTGGGAATGCCATTTTTGAAAGAGTACCGGGCAAGTATAAATTGTGATACAAATGCTGTCGCTCTTAAAGTGCCAGTTTCAGGCCAATGTAAACAAAGCGTAGAAACCCCAAGTAATACTTCAGGGTGTAATACTTGTCTTGCTACTAATTCTGTAAATATTTCTAACTCTGTATATAGTGTAAATTCTAATAATAATTGTATAAATAATGATTGTGTTAAAAATAATTCTGTAAATATAAAATGTGTCAACAAAGTAGGGGAGAATTCAAAAAGTAGTAATGCCAATAGCCCTCCTGAAAATTGTGCATGTGAGAAAGTTCATGACTCAGTTAATATTAAAAATGGGAATCATAGTAGTGAAAATATGGTAGTTCAGGACCCGCAGTTGAGTAATATGGGAAAAGATGTTGAGATAGTCATTCAAACTGAGTCAGATAAGGAAGTTGAAAGTGTTGCGCAGAACTTTTGCATGCAAACAACATCAGGCGGTAGCTCTGAGGGTAATAACACTGAAAATTTTTCAAGTATTCAAAGTGTCGACAACATTCTTTCAGCAGCGAGTCAGGTAACTCAGGGTAATTTAGCTGAAGAGACTACTGAAATTTGTAATATTGATGAAAGTGAAGATTTGGTAAGTATAGAGGATAAGGTACCTGAAGTCGAGGAGGAGAGCAATGAAGATAGCAGTAGTGATAAAACCAATAAAAATAAAAATATAAGTTTCGCTGTGTTATGTAGCAAAATTTCAATTCCCCCGCAGTCAAAAATGTTAGCCCAGGTTAAAAGTTATAAGGAAAATTTTATTAAGGAAAATGATATTGTTATGTTAGAACCTTTGGCGAAAAATTTAAATCAAGATCTCCTTACCTCCAGAGCCATTTGCACTAAAGAACATGGCCTATATATCTCATTTGCAAATTTTTCAGACAATAGTATTCATTTAAATAAAGGAACCTTTGTTGCCAAAATTCAAAAATGTGTAGACCAGTCAAATATACCCGTAACTGATAATAAATTAACCTATAATATAAATTTGGCCCCTCCAATTGGTGACTTTGATCACGCTGATCTCACTTGGAGCTCTGAAATTAATTTAGATCATTTAGAACCCCCATTAAAACTTAAAATGCAAAATTTTCTAGACAAAAACAAAGATGTATTTGCAGCATCGGTCTTAGATTTACCCGGCTGTGATACAATCCCGCATGAAATTAACTTAACTTCAAATAAACCAGTTAAAGGCAAAGCTTATAGAGTCCCCTACAAATTACGTCAAGAAATGGAAGACCAACTTAATACTTTGTTACAGGCGGACATAATTTCCCCTTCCATGTCTGAATTTGCTTCTCCGGTTATTCTGGTTCGGAAATCAGACGGTTCCTATCGACTTGCTGTTGACTACAGAAGATTAAATAAAAATCTTGTTAAAGATGCTTACCCAATACCTAACATTACCGACTCTGTTGATGCTTTAAGTGGGGCTAAATTTTTTTCAACGCTAGATTTAACTAGTGGGTTTTTTCAACAGGTTATTCGCCCAGAGGATAGGCATAAAACTGCTATAATCACCCACAAAGGACTTTTTGAGTGGACCCGTAACTGTTTTGGGCTCTCAAATTCAGGTAACAGTTTCCAAAGACTTATGAATGCTATTTTCGGTGATTTAGGCAATCTTGGAATTCTTGTTTCTATCGACGACATTGTAATTGCCTCCAGTGATGTTAATTCTCATTTTGAGAAGCTTAGCATGGTCTTTGAAAGGTTAAGACTGCATAAACTTAAACTTAAGCCCAGTAAATGCACTTTCCTTTCGAATAAAATACAATATCTAGGTTTTGAGATTTGTAGTGGCCAAGTATCACCTATCAATAAAAATATTGCCGTAATAGAAAATTTTAAACCTCCAACTACCCGAAAGGCTGTTAGGTCATTTATTGGAACTCTATCTTTCTATAGGAGATTTATACCAGATTTTACTAAGAGAGCTAAAAATCTAATCAACTTAACGAAAGAGACAGGAAAATTTTCGTGGAATGAAGATGCACAGAAAGAATTTGAAGACCTTAAAATGGCTCTTATTTCAAAACCATGTCTTGCACTCCCTGATTTTGAGAAAGAATTCCATTTATATACTGATGCCAGTGGCGAAGCATTAGGGGCAGTGTTATCACAATTAGATGAAAATAACATGCTCCATCCTGTTGCCTTTGCCAGCAGAAAATTGAAAGATGCTGAGACCCGCTACTCCACCACTGAAAGGGAATTACTAGCTTTAGTTTGGGCTACTGCCCACTTCAAATGTTACATTGCTAATACCCATTTTTTCATCTATACAGACCATGCGCCTCTAACATTTATGTTAAAAATTCACGACCCTACATCTCGCATGGCTAAATGGATCTGCACTCTCTCAGACTTTAATTTTACAATCAAGTTTGTTAAAGGTAAGTGTAACAGTGTCGCAGATTTCCTTTCGAGGTATGTCAACAATGATAACTCCAATGATACTGTTAATTGTAATTTTTGTATACAAGTCGAAAAGGAAGTTACTTTTATGCCTCATTCCAATCTACTTGAAAAAATTGGTGAATTACAAAAATCAGACAAGAAATGCTGCGAGATTGCAAGAAAATTAGACCAAGGTGTAGAAATTGCTATTAAATACATGAAATTTTTTTTTAGAGATGACATTTTAGTTTGTGAGGATACAAGGGAGTCAGCTATTTTGAATAAATCTGTAAAGTTAGTCGTGCCAAAAGAATTGGTTACTCAAGTTTTTGCACTAACACATGAGTCCCTAGCGGCTTGTCATCAAGCCTTTCAAAAGACCATTGATCGCATTCGTGAGCACTTCTATTGGCCAGGAATGTCGTCAGATGTCAAGCATCTAGTGGAGTCATGTATTAGTTGCCAGCAGAAGAGAGCTTATAGAGCGAACCAGCTCGCCCCTCTGCAACGTATGCCGACCCCCCAGTTTCCCATGAACAAGGTTCATTTGGATCTCATTGGACCCTTACCGCAAACTTTTTCGGGAAATAAGTATATTGTCGCATATATAGATTCATTTACTAAGTGGCCAGAAGCATATGCGGTTAGTTCAACCACTTCAGATGTCATTGCGGACACTTTAGCTGATTTCATATCACGCTACGGTGCGCCCTGTTTTATTACGACGGACAACGCGAAGAATCTAATTTCAGATGCGATAGAGCACGTATATAAAATGTTTGGTATTAATCATATTAAGACCTCATCTTATCACCCGGCTGGCAACTCGCAAGTGGAGAGACAGAATCGTACTCTTAAAAATGCACTTTGTCACATAGTCAACCAAAATCAATCTGACTGGGACACTAAACTCAAATTTGCACTACTAGCTATGCGTTCAGCTGTCCACTCTTCAACTAAACTTAGCCCAGCTGCAGTTATGTATGGCAGAAATATGAATCTACCATATAATCTCTTTTCTCAACCACCTTCTTTTAATTATAATGATGCACCCTCTTTTTGCGAACTCTTAATCCCAGCTCTTCAAAAAGTATACACTGAAGTACATAGTAATTTAATTAAAGTTTCTGAGCAGCAGGAAAAATACCGTGAAAAGACAGCTGTTGATAAAAATTTTAAAATAGGAGATCTTGTGTGGTTATTTACACCCACAGTCGCCCCTGGTAATACAAAAAAATTAAGCAAGCAAAATAATGGTCCTTTTACTATAATTGAGAAGCTAAATGAGGTTAATTTTAAAATAGCGCTAGTTGCTAATCCCAAAAATTGTCAGGTTGTCCATGTTGACAGGTTGTCTTCTTTCAAAGACAGACTCCCCATCTGGTCCAGTAAACCAAAACAAACAATTGGCCTGGGATCGACTGAAAACGTGACCATCGATTCACCACACCAACCGCGCGATTCTCCTCCTGTACGCAGGTGTAAGCGTAACCGATTCATTCCCTGGGCACCATATGATAGTAACCGCGCACCAGCAGTAGTGAACGTCAACAATAACGAAACTCCGGTAGCGCCGGAAGTGGAGGAAACAGACAGCGACGCGACTGAAATCATAAATCCCTCTCCCCCACCTCCCATTTCTCCGGAGATTGCAGCGGCAGAGAATAACGAGATGTGCGTAAATAAAAATTTAGCAACGGCAGAAGGCAGTGAAATGCGCGTAGGTAAAAATTCAGCCACGGCAGAAAGCAGTTCAACTGCTGAGCACAGCGATTCGCGCAGGTCTCGTTCATCGATTCGTCCAGCTGCTAAATCGAATAGAAGTAGTCGTTCAATATCGATTTCTAGAACCGACTATTCGCTACGGGATAGAAGAGACCGTCCGAGTTATAAATACTAACTACCTTTTTTCGTTATTCAAGCATTTTTATTCAATTTTACCTTGTTTATTTGTATTTATTTATAGTTTAGTTAATGTGTATGTATATTTAATTATTTTTTTTTGACATTTTTAAAACGGAACTTAGTTTTTCTAGCGTATTAAAGGTTTGTTTTGGTTGTGTGTTGATACTCTCATGTAGGCATTTTTAACCCTTTTTATGCCTATACTTAAGGTTTTTGTCTGTTTTATGGTAGATTATGTGGTATATACCCGTCCGCACCCCGTTTTCGTAGATTTTGGGTATATTTTTGCAAAAAAAAAAAAAAAAAAAAAAAAAAAAGAAACGAATGTAATTTTTGTTACTTTAAAATTTTTTTAGGATGTTGTGTTTTGTATGCCCTTTTGCCGAGGTAGATCTGTTTAGTTCAGTTTTTTTTAATGCATCAGTGTTTTGTATATAACTTTTTAAGTATGTGTTTACTTTAATTTCTACATTTTAACTAGATAGATTTATTATTTACTATACAGTTTGTGGTTTTATTTGAGCTTAAACTTTAAGGAGTGTGGGCCCTTTTTCTTTTTCTAGTACATACTGTCTCATGTACATGCCTGTATGTTGTTGTGTGTGGCTAAAAGTGCTAAAATTAACTATTTTATTTATTCTACTTCCTATTTTTGTGGAATGTGTGTTTTCCTTCCTGGTGATATATGTCACCACCCCTGTTTTTTATTTTATTTTGTGGAATGTTTTCCCTGTAGTGCCCAAAAGGCCCGAAACTGCTTTTTGCTATAAGTAGCACAGAGGCAGAGATACTCTTTCCCATGCACATTACTTGTACGTGCATTTGTAAAATCTACATAATATCCCGAATCATTAGACTGTGTTCGAAAACAAACATGTGTTCTCATATAAAATTGTTACAATTGTGTGCGTAATTCTCTAACATGGTCTGTGATACCATAATTTGTGTCTTACAGATGTATATGTATATATTTTTTTTTGTGTGTCACCAGTTGCTCTTGTGTATTTTTGTATAATAGAATTAATATGTGTTTTACAAATTTCATTGACATTTACAGTGTTGTAACTATGATATTACTAGTACTTATTTACATTAATAGATAGTGTTGTAATATACTGTGATGCCAATTATTGAAGTTATGTATATAAGCAGTATAGTGACAATTAATCAGTGGGCACTTCTCTTCTTTTTCGGCTAATTTTTTTTTTCAAAATTCAATTTATGTATTATTTACAGTTCTGTTGCCAGAAGTCTCAGGAAGGATGCAGTTATGCGTAGGAATGACAGTAGTAGGGAAGTGAGGTTTCACAATCAGGTGGAACATGTGTTCTTTTACAGGTGCAGAAAATATCTTGGTCATTTTAGTGGTAAAATCAGCCTTGTGGTCCCTCCTCTGGTAGTACTCTTTTATGGTCATGTTTCAGGTAATATTTTAGGTAATGGTTTCTACGGATGTGCGAGCTCTGGTTGTATATATCCGGAATATATTGTCAGGGTGGTATTTCAGCGGTGAACTCTTTGGATCCCGTCCCGGATCGATGTATGATCTGTGTTTGTGGGTCAGTTTTTTCAGTGTTGAGGTCCCAGCATGCCATGTGGTACCAAGTTACCTTTCAAAAAAATAATTTGTTTTCTCAAAAAAAAATTTTTTTTTAATTAGCCGGGGGGAGCAATCTTGTTACGGTTGGTTTCAACAAATTTTTTTTTTTTAATCTACATTAATTATTTAAATCACTTTCTCAACATTTATTTAAAAGCACTCTTTTTTTCTGTTTCTAATAAAAATTTAAATAAATAAAAGTAATTGTAATAATTATAATAAAATCAGTTTTTATTTTTTCTTCTTTCTTTTTCTTTTTTGCAAAGTAATTTCAACGTTTATAGTCTAACGTAGCTTCCTGTTTTTCAAATACGAAAAGCAGACAGCAGGGGAGGGATGTTTTGTCAGTAGACTGCACAGGTGGAAAATTTGGAGTCATCTAGTCTGACTTTGATATAAGAATGACCGACCGCCCTGTATAAGAATTACGTTATCTTATGAGTGTACTATACACGCAATTAGGCTTTGTAAGTTTACGTCAGGCTTCAATTGGCTCTGCTATCAGGCGGATAGCTGGCGCCCATGTAAACAGAGGCTAACAGGACCCCCTTCAGCACACGCCATGGGGGTGATGCATGGTTTCCTTCCCCCATGAAGCGGCCGGCAGAGTGGAGCGGCAAGCTGTAGTCTTCACGATGAGTCCATTTTTCCTTTTGTTTCCATTCCCGTACCCCTGGCAGAGTGGATCGGTCCCGTTTGTCAAGCAGCGCGGGAGAATGAATGTTTACGACACTTGTTGCTTGGCCAGGAGACCTGTCGTTTGACTCGTAAAAAAAATTCGACTTATTACGGGGCTCGAAGATTGGCCTGTGGGCTGGATCGCGAAGTTGTTGAAGGCGGACAGGTTTCTGGAAGATTTTTTTTTTTTGAGAGTGGGGCATTGATGGCCCTACATTAACCATCCTAAATCATGATGTTATGATGAAAAGAGGCTATAAGGGCATTTTCGAATTGCGGATCTATAACTGTTAACGAGAAATTAAGAAGAAGATATGTGTAGCCTATTTTTTTTTGGCGTAGTGGCGCTCCAAGATTATGACTTCTTAACCATCAGAAGTGATCATAGATATTGAACTAAACCGGTCGTTAGAAGTCGTAGTGTTCTGAGTTACGGTGATGGCTATCTTCGAATAAAACACATGCTTCAGGAAGGTGAAATTACTGACTCCGACGGTGAAGTTCTGGACCGTAGAACGATTTTCCCCTCCGGACTAGATGATGGACTTAGTAGTTGATGGCAAGTGATGCAGTGAGATGAGAGGATTGATGAATGTTAGCTTGAAACCACGTCTGAATTTTTCCCCAGCCTGAATACTCCAGCTTAAGTGCTTCATCAGATTTTGAAAAAGGAGGAAATGCTCCTAAGTGCCCATTGACTAAAATTGTAGAACTCTCTACCTGTTGTAAGTACTATTTGCATAGTTTTTCTTTTTATTTATTTGTACCTCTTTTTAAAAAAAAAAAAAAAAAAAAATATGTTTGCTATACCAGAGTTTAAAAGTGAAATGAATATCTTTGGATAATTTCAATAAGAATAAACATTATGAACAGAAATAGTCTGTAGGTTAATATATAATGTTTGTATGTTTGAACGACCATTAAATGGTAATATGATGGTAATTTTAAAAATATGATGTGTAATTTAAAAGTAACCAGTGAGTGGTTTCAACTTAAAAGATCAGCTGTTATATTGTTTTATTAAGATTATTTTTGATAACTTAGTTGCTTCATTATTTTAAATGTTCAAATAAATTGTGTTTTTTTTTTTTTGTTTATTATCAAAGATGGTATGTTTTTCTTTGTATAAATCTCTAAATAATTAATTTTTTATATTCACAGTAGACCTATAAGAATGGCCTAACCTTTCTGTGATTAATTAAAAAAAAAAAAAAAAAAAAAAAAAAAAAGGGAGAGAAAATTCAACTTTATTAAATTAGGACTTTAAAATTTCTTAAGTTTAAATTCATAACTGACTGTTTTAATGAACATAAATTGAAGTTCACTCAATGTTATACAATCGTATTTTTGATCTTGATTTAAGGATGGATAGATTAATAAGTGAAACAGTAATATTAAATTTAATTTCATAAAATGTTAAATTAAGCTTTAACTCTCCTCTTTCAGAAACATTGTTTTTCTAAAATATACACCAAGATTGTTTTATTTTAAAAAGTAAAAAAAAAAAAAAAAAAAAAAAAAAAAAAAAAAAAATATATCCAGTCATTATACACCACTATACGATTCTTGGTTAACCGATCGGATCTTGTTCAGAATCTCTATGGTTGTTCTAAAATTTTAGTGCATCATCATATCCCTATTCTATTAACGGATTTAACTCTTTCCCCTTTTGGTCCTCATATTGGAGGAATTTCAGGTTGTCTGCATTTTTCCAAATTATACGATGATTACACTTTTGTTAATTTAATGTGTATGGAGATTTGAGCTTGATCGGGTTGGAGTGGAGTTGGGTGTTCTTTATGCAATCCAGTATGCTACTTGATTTAGAAATCTGTTGCCCCTTACTACATTTAATATTGTCTTAAAATGATGAGTTCAAAATTATCATTATTGTATTAACCTATTCGGATTCTTAAGTTTTGATATTTTGATTAGTTTAATATAATTTGCTACCTTTTCCATGGCAACAGATTTCAGTGGAGCTAATCAGGGTATACTTATTTTTTTTTTAAATATTTAATTGTCAAGTGAAGATTGAGTAATAAATGAGCTTTTTAAGTTTAAGTAAGTTGTGTTTTAGAAAGAACCCCAAAACACCACAACAATAATATCGGTGTATAGAATTCTATTTATTTCTTAATTAAACATTTTCAGCTGCTAAGTGATTTTATGTATGCAAAAGTAACATAACAATTTAGTTTTAATGTTAATATTAGTTCTGTTAAAGTCTATCAAGATTTTCTGTATAATATGTTTTTGAACATGAAAATATTTACTTGAGAATTGATAAATTCAAAAACACCTGTATCCCGCGTTAAGAAAACTGATTAATACACTATAAAAATTACTCGAAAAGATTTTCGATAACCAGTAGCAGCAAAAGAAACCTGTTTTTATAAACGCTTCTTTAAATACCAAAAATATGTTGATTTCTGAGGTCTCTAAACATAAAGAATGCTTTTCGGAATTGTAGCCAATTAGGAAGAAGTTTTTGCATATTTTCTTTCGTGGTTATAGTATATTTTCCTATATTAAGAAGCATCTGTCTTTTTTTTTAGAGAGTACCTTGCTTTGTGGGCTATATATTTATTTTAGTTAAAGTTATAAACGATAGTTTTGTTTTGATTATAGTCACGCCTTCTATTTAATAGTAAAAAATGGATTTGCATCCTGTTTTCCTATACAAATATTTTTTTTGTGGGTGTACTACAACCTCTGAAAGTTTGTCCAATCTTTTTTAATCACCCTGTTTTCTAATAACCAGAATTTATCAAAAAATGAGTTATGTACCAAGATGCTAATTTTTTGGTAAATTAACTGTAGGCTAATATAAAAAAAAATTATAATGTCAATGTAATTTGTGTAACATTCGTTAGTGATGTAAGTTCATTAATATGTTTATATTTATACATACAACTTATAATGAGAATTTTGATATTTTCAATTCGTGTAAATAAATAACTTTGTGGGTGTGTAACAATTTTTTTAAACTATAACCAAATAAACCACCATATGGTGAGATTTGTAGGCCAACAAACTTGATTGTGATTTCACTTCTCTTTAGTCATCAAAGAATACGCCAAATGAATTTTTAAAAAAGTATCGCCTAAAAGAAGATATTTTTTCCGCCTTTTATTTGCATTATAACAATATCGGAACATTTTAAAAATTATTCAGCTGTATAAATGTTGTTTGAATGCATAAATTTCTGAGGAATAAAAATAAAAATCTAATATTTACTCCAAATATTAATAGTGATAAGTTTTCTTTTCTTTTTAAATAATGCAGATTTTTCAAATAATCTATTTACATATTCCACATTTCTCTTTTAAATTGGTCTATTTATTTATTTGATGAATTTTATTACACATTGCAATTTCTGCAATAAACATGAAATTGGACATAAAAAGTTTATCTTCTATTTAAAAATTTTGCTAAATTTTTGATAAAAACTGAATCTTTTCAACTTATGAAGTAGTATTTGATTTACTTTTTTTTTCATGAAAAAGTAAATGCAGTTGAAGCAATAAGTGCCTATGTAGCAGAAAATTTCAAATGCACTGTAACTCAGTTGCGTGCGCTGTTTAAAATTTCATTCAACCATTCACCAAAGCATAATGCCAATAATTTTATATCTTGAAATCATCTGAAACCTTGATTCAGCGTTTGGTGCATCAGTCGAACCATAAACTTAAAGGTAGTTTGCATTATAAACTGAAAAAAAAACATATCCACGACCTAGTAAAATATTTAAAAATGTAATAATAGAATGTTGCACCATAAAGCAACTGTAGTTATCCTTTGCCAAATAAAATTTAATCAGACATGCACGTCTGTGGATCTGAAAGGATAATCTGATACATTACGAACATCCAAGCCTGAGGCGGGAATCGAACTTGATACATCTTGACTCTTCACAGCCTTCTAACCTCTAATAAAATAGCATAATTCTTTCGGGATCTAAAGCAACGTATTGAGAGTGCATAGACATATTTTCTCTAATTGACTATTAAATGGTGTCAAAATTTAACCATTTTCCTAGTTTCACCATGATCAGGAGTGTCAAACAATAAAAAAAAATAATTTTCACATTGTATTCTAAATTCAGTTTCAAAATTTTATAACTAACAAAAATTGAAAACAAATTCTTTTCATTAAAAAAAATCACCTTTTGGACATAACTGTCAATGGTACTCCTTATTCGTAAAGAAAATCTGACAATTGGTGAGGCATATTATATATGTGGGAGAGAAAAAAATCAGATATAAAATAAATATGTTTTGAGCTATGTCAAAATGTAATTTACTCGCATTGATAGCCTTTAAAATTTGATTTTCATTACAGTCTGAAACAACACTAACAATATTTCTGAAATCTTGGTTTTAGATGAATCTTTTTAAAAAGAGTTAATTTATCTAAATACTTTTCCACTAAAATAATACATAATTTGTGGAAATAATCTATCATCATATTTGCGTTTCATTATTTAAATTAACAATGTATTAGCACGAAAAAGCCTTGGCAATCGTATTTTTATAGCATATCTTGAACAAAAAAGAATTTATAAAAAAAATACGTATATTTTTCAATTTTGTCCTTGTTATTGAATGGAATTAAAAGTAACATTAACATCAGTAACATCTGTTTCTTTTTTAATTGTGTGTATAATTTCCAATAAAGGTATTTCACTAGATATATTTCCAATAAAATCAATATGTGCAGAAAACATTGTACCCCAACATAGCTCAAAATATTTTGATATAGGGAATATCCGAGTGAGAAGTTTTAAAATGCTTTTTTATTTACAGTGATACCTGAAACAGTAAATGAATTTTATCTTCTTAATAGCTGCAAAGTCTTATTTCTTTTACTACACATTTTCTGTCGTCGTCGTCAGAAATGTATCGCCTACTTTTGGAGGGCTGCCAAAAACTAGAAATGTTCGGTTCTACGCATATATTACTACTTGTGTACTTAATCTCAAGGATTTGTTTATGATTTGTCGTCAAAAATTTAAAAAAGTGAATGTGAATACCTGTAAATATTTTCAAAGACACTATTGTGCCAAATCACACCTGCTTAAATATGTCATTTGTCTAGGAACTGATTATAAATAATTAACCGTAAGATACTGTATTTTGATGCTAAACTGAAATAATAAACTAAAAGACAGTTTATCATTTTACGTTGAACAGAAATATAATATCAAGTTAATTTGAATTGGTTAAAATAATAATTGCATCAGAATAAAGTCGAAATTGTATTTTTTTATATAGTTATCATTCTGGGTTTTTTTTATAGAACTTTTTTGATTAAACTATTTCAAGCAATTCATACAAATGTGAGTTCTTACTCCTCTTTTTCATTTTATTCAACCTTCCATACGTTATAACACTAGTATCTGATTTTGGTTGACAAATGATGCATTTCTTTAAAAGTTGATTTTAATATAACACCAGAAATTTATAACAGGAATATTAAATATAGTTAAAACTATTCCTGTTTTGTATATCTGAATAAATACATTAACTGTATAATTAAATCAAGTAGAATCTGTAGTGGGTATTCTACTATTGCTACATAGAGAATTAAATTTAGTCGATATAATGAGTGGAGAACGGAACCCGTTGTGCCCTGTAGTCATTATATTGAGAAAAAAAATACAATCTTGTTTTAATATTATTTTTGAAATAAATTTGGTTTTGCGTTTTATCTTCTTGTTCTTTTTACTAAGTATGCTTCTGCATGAAAGCATTTTCATTTAATTATTGCGCATTTGCCATTAAGGGGTTGCATGCGTTCTCAACTTTCAAAAAATCGAATTTTTTCTGACGGAAATAAATTCCTTATAGTACGTAGTATTACGGGCAAAAAGATTTAAAGCGATATCTCAATTAGTATTATTAAGGAAGGTACGAGCAAAAGTGTGAGCGCGCGCATGATCGATAAAACCAACCTCGCCGAAAAGATTCTACTAAAGGTTCTACTCCCTTTTAAGTGAGCAAATTAAGGCACGCGAGGGTCTACAGTATGGCGCAGAAATAACAAATTAACAGTAAGTTGTAAAGAAAAAATTAGCACTATATGTTTTTCTTCTAAACCTTTAAACGCGATATTCTCGGAACTACATTTTTCAACATGAGCAGTATGATTACTTGAACAATTTTAACCTTTTGTGGATAAAATTCTTGCTTAACTGTTCATAATTAAATCGTCTAGAGGCCATTGAGTCATTTTTTGAAATTTTAATTTTTTTTTATATTTTTCCAATAAGTTAAGTCAAAATTTTAGACGAAAAATGATTTTTTTTTTTTCAAAATAGCGCAATTTCCTTATTTTCCAAAATTAAAAAAAAGGAGCCGATGGCCCTTAGCTACAACCTTATTTTACAAGACGAAACTGAGGTTTATTTATTTATTTATTTATTTATTTTGGTTTCTATGGTAAGTTAGGATGCTGCCTATCAAGCCCGGATATTGTGGTACAGGTCAACGCTTCTGCAGGTATTATTTTTAAATACTTGATGCAATAAAAGATAATGTGGAATTATTAGTTTTTCAATTAATTTAACTCCCTTCATAAAAAAAATCCAAATATTGTAAATTTTTTGCCGGAGATAACGTATGTAACCTCTTAATAAAAAAATATTATACTGTCATCAGAAGATAAACATAGACGTTCAGAATTTTACTCATCTAAGTCTTTAGATACAGCAATTGAAAAAAAAAATTATAAAGTTAGGATTACAATAGATTATTTGCTCGGATTAAATATTTTGAATCAGTAATTTATGATAAAATATAATATTCACTTACATAAGATTTTCATCAGACTTCATGATATTTTTGTAATATCAATTTTTAATGTAAAATAAGACATTTATACATAACTTTAGTTATGCATGACTTAAGAAAAAAACAGGAAATTTCCATTATCATCAGATAAAGAGTAATATTATTCATGACTTCATTTTCTAAAGAATATTTATACTTTTGAAAAAAAAAAGTAATTCCAGTCTTTTTATTCAAAGGTGTAGTTATTTATATGATTGATGATTTTTGAATATGCTCACTGAAGTATTAATTTGTGAAAAAAAATGTACTCAACGATATATTTTGTTAAACAAATTTCTAAAGAAAAAACTGTTTACTTAATATTGAATGTAATTTTTATTGACTCGGCAGTAATAATTCATGCATAAATGCTATATCACTTAAAATATTGTAAATAATTGATAAAAAATTTTAAAATATTCATTTTATTTATTTCTATTCTCCTTATTCATATTTTTCTCTCTCTTGTTGTTTTAATATTCCAGTAAAAGTTTATGATGATATTTTACAGAAATATACATTGCGGCATTATGATTATGCAATTTCTTCAATGCGAAAGGAATCCTTTGTTGCAATTCAGAATGAAAATATTAATTAGTTTTCATGTTTAATAATGAATTTTAAAGACATTTGAAGTTCTTTTAAAAACTAAAGTAAACATTTATAGCACATAAAAACAAAATAAACGTTGTTTTTCTTTCTATTTTTAAATAATGGACTGAACTTTCTACTAGAAACATTTTGAAAAGCAGAAGGTTTCTTTAAAACCCGTTCAGGACCGACGGCTATCATATATGCACCCAGAAAAGTTCATCTTCAGAGCACACGGGTTCAATTATGATGCGCACTCAAAACGTTTGTAAGAGACCACGGGTTCCAATATGATGCGCACTCAAAGTGTTTGTAAGAGACCACATGTGAATTTTCAAAATAGAACGTTTTATTAGTATTTTAAATAATACTAGATGGCGTTAGATGGCTGTTATTTTCGCATTTGGTAATCGTCCGAGCATATCCTGCCAGATTTTTTCAGTTCTATCAGATAAGACGTGCATTAGGGGGTGTCGTTCTTTTGTTTATGTAAACACAGCCACGTGGAGTGAGCTCGTAAGATATGTGAGTCATTTAAATGACTGAGAATCTCTTTCGGTATTACGAATTTGTTTTATTTATGGTGGGTACTTCAGTTAAAATGCCTCATTTCGTGTTGGTGGGTAAGATTCTGTTTCTTTTAGGTAGATTTCGTAAGAACTACTACCTGTTACATTCTCCCCTATATTGGAATTTCTGGAAAATTTTTGTATCTCTACGCCGATCATGATTCCCAGAACCCAAACCACCCTCAGTTCAAAACTTTATCTATCTATCTATCTATATCACATATTTATGGACACGATAACTTCAATAATTCTGCACATATCGCTTCCAAACTGATACATAAAATCTTGGTCAGTTCGTTAATGGGCAAAATAGAACCAAGGGGTGGGGGAATAGGGGTGCTGTTTGTTAAAACAGAAAACCCTCATAACTTCTTAATTATGATATACATCGAATCCGTTTAAGGTTATTATTATTTCTAGGAAAAGGGCTGGAAATTTAGCTATGACAGATTTTTGATATAATTAAAAATGGCCTCAAGCGCGAGGGGGGGGGGGATAGGGGTTTAAGAAGAAAAAATTCCATAACTTTGTCAGTTCACAAGATATCAAATCCGCTTGAATTTATTATAAATGCTCTTAATATTATCTACAACTTTTATATTAACAAGTTTTTTCTAGGACCAACCCTTACAGAAAAAAAAATAAAAACAAAAGAATCCCTGCCGGCTTCGCCTACAGACACAGGTAGATTTCGAAGTGGGCGGTAGTAACTGCCGCATATGGCAAAAAAGTAATATCTTCTGCAATGTCCAATAAACATGCGTCCCACTGTCTGCGTCTTCGCAATCTACCTGCGCCTGTAGGGCGAGTAGTTAGGGATTTTTTTTTTCAGATCAGAGACATCGTAATGTCATATTTTTTATCAGATGCTTAGACGTAATTACGGCGACAAGAGCTAGATTTTTTACTGAGATAATTATAAATGAACCCGATAGTGATTTAAGTTTGTATGAAAGTATAAATAGTTTATACTTTTCAGGTTCGAGTGATTCAAATTCGACGGAAGGTACACATTAGTTAACTTTTCTTAAGGGAGTTTCAAACTTTAAACCTTCAATGTATCGAAAGCAATTTTATCGCATTTTTCAAAAATATGAACTTTTCTGAACCATATGCTTCAAATCGCATGGAAATATTCCTATTAGAACGCACATAATTACAAAAAGAAATGTGGATGCCTTGTGATTTAAGAACTTGCAGCCACAGCCGTTGTTTGCATTAGATTTTCTCAAAACTGCAATTTTACAACTTGCAGGCATGATTTAAAAAAAAAACTTATGCAGATATTACATTCAAACTTTTTCATATGTATAACATACACCTGTTTTTTTTTCATGTTATTTATTTATTTATTATTTTGAAAAAAAAAAAAACATTTATTTGTAAAAAAAAAAGTAGCTATTTTGATTTTCTCTTTTTATTGAGCACTGGGATACAAAATTTATAAATTAAAAAAATTATTTAGGTGTAGGTACTACTGTATTGTGATTTTAAAAATGTTAATAATTTATCCTGTAAGTTTGCGTGCAGTAGCTTATTATAAAATGCTCGTCATTGAAGGAAACCATAAATATTTTATGTAATAAATAAATTTCCTATTTTTATTTTAATTATGGAAATATATACATATGTTTATGCATAGTAAAAGAATCGCATATAAAACTTTTATGCAAATTGAGCTATACATAAAGGTGTGACAAAGCTTTGAAAATAGGTCCAAAAGCACCTCTTTTCAGTAACTTAAAGATTGCAACTCCCCTTAACCCTTTTTATCCTGATGGTACTTATAAGTACCACTTTAATAAAACACCTATATATTGGTAATATGACCATTTTTCCTAACGGTATTCACAATGGCACAAAGAGTGTATTTCTGACAGCTGGCAGGAGATGGCAAATTCAAGCACATATCCTCTTTCTTTGCATTGTACACTGTAAAAAAAAATTCAGTAAAATTACGGGCAGAGGCCGGCAGCAGAGATTCCAGTCATACACCGTAAAAAAAAACTATCCATGCACATCATTTTGTGCAACCCGTAATTTTACGGGGCAAAGTAATACAGCATTATAATGCACAGGATATAATGCACTTTAAAACACAATAACATTTTACTTACTGTTCTGTAGCACGTAGCACGTTAGATAATCATCACAGAATCGCTTTTTTGTCGGGTTAAAATTTTCAAAACACGAGTAAAATGAAGGATTACACCCTAGCGGAGGACAATGTATGGGGTCGTATCGTATTTTTGCTAACATATGGGCTAGAACTGTAAGAATATGTGGATTGCCCTTAATTTTCTAAGTATCTAAGGGATAAGGCCGCTTATTTAGTGGATCAGACCGTTTTTCATCAAATAAAGCTGTTGCCCGTAAAAATTGAAGGGCAAACGCTCATAAATTTACAGTTTTTTCTTAGTGTAGGGATTTTACATTTGCCACGGTACATTCAAAATCCATTTTGCAATAGAATTGACATGCATGTTGTTTTTCATTTGAGTAATTTTAGCATTTAGTACTATTATTTTCTATGGTTTTATATACTCTACAGGTGAACATTTCCTATATTTTATTTGAAGTTTACTATTTGAAATTTACTATTTTATTTTATATCATAGGGTAAAAGAATTATGGTGGTTACAGTTGCATAATTAACCACTAAAACACTATAAAAATTATTTTCCTCTTTCCTATGTTTGTTCTGCACCAAAACTTATCCAATGGTGCAAAAATACAATTAAAAAGTTGCTGAAAAATTAATTCAGGATATAAAAGGTTAAAAGGTTGGCTTTCACTTTATATTAATTTTGTTTCTTTATAATCTGATGGAAATTACTTTGCTTTATTACAAAATATCTATACATGTATATATATATATATACATATATATATTTCCTTTTAGAATATTTTAACGCAATATTTAGTTACATTTTTTATATAACTTGTATTATATATCCTTAAATGTTAGATTTACCTATAGAGAATGTCTTTAAAATGCTTATAAATATGAAATAATAATGATAAAAAAACTACGTCATTATTATTATTATTATTATTATTATTATTCATTATGTTAAACAAGAATTATGATTTTTTTTTGCAACGCGTTAGGCTTAACTTGAGAATTGGCTGGGCCCGTAGAGTTGATCTTTCTGCGGGCTTGGGGAAGAGCTTTCTTTCCAAGCGCTGCGATCCCGAACGGGTTAAATAAACATATAAACCATATCGTAAATCATCATATAGTGTTTTTTGCAATTTCTTTAAATATAAAAAATAAGTAATAATCGGCAGGCAAAATCCCTCTGATACACAGAAGCTCTTACTTAGCTTTAAAAAAAAGGATACATTCCAAGGTTTATTTCCATTATACCTGGTTTATTCCCTCAAAAACATAATTTATTCCCCCAAAACACACATTATTCCCAAGTTTCAACGGGGTTTTTTGTATTCTTTGCAACTCTACTTTTAATCCTCATCAAAAAGAAACATAACTAATTAAGCTTCTTTGAAAAATATCATATCTAACCAATCAAACTGACTTGATTATCATGCTATATTTGAACTATTCAAAATAATTTTTAATAGAATTCTACAAGAAATTTAATCGTGGTCATTAAAAATAAGCTTCTGTACAAAAGACCTCATAGAACGAAAAAAAGTCTGTTAAATTTGTGCTTTCTTTATATTTTATTATTCTATTTATTTATTTATGAAGTTTTAATTTCGTTATAGAATATTAGCCGGGAACAAATGTTGGACTACCTTTTTTCGCAGTGCAAACGGGTTAATCTTTCGTAATAGGGCTTCACGCGATATAGATAGATTTCTTTTTCAAATCATGCTTGAAAATTATTTTAAAAAAATACGTAAATTCAGACACAGTTTTGAAACAAATTTCATCGAAAGAATTTCTACTAATCGTCGGTGTAAAAATCGAAATTGTTCAGTGTTTAGAAGTTTCAAAAATTGCAGTGAAAGAGAAAATTGTTTGTCAGGTGTTTGCAATCATCAAAATAACGTCACCGTTACTCACCGACATGTTTTGGCTTTCTAATATACGTATGTGATATTCAATATTCTAAAACAATTCAGTAATTTCAGTCTTAATCTTTGGAGGTCTTTGGAAACAGACGGAATACGAAAAGGGATGTGTGATACTAAGAGATTAAGAATAGCTGTGTGTAGTCATTTCAATATATATATTTTTTAAATAACAAAATGTTTAACCTTTCTCATATGTGTAAAAATTTCAAAATAACAAAATATTATTGAATTACTAAAGAGATCGCATAATGGCTTACTTTACTGATAACTAGCCGGTCTTCGCCCGTCTATTAGGACGCTTCTGAGTGGAGCACAAATACATATAATCTGCAGCGCACTGTCTTGACTCCCCTTGGGGCACAGAAATTGCATTTTACATGCAAGCAGAGAAATTTAAATAAATACTTTATTTTAAACTATACGAAAATAGCTAAATAATATATATATATATATATATATATATATATATATATATATATATATATATATAAGCAGGTAAATAAATATTTCGTGACATTAATAATAGTTTTTCCATAATCCCTCTGACAAAATACTACTGGCCCTGTGCGCATTTATATAAGATGAGCGGAGCGGTGTCAGATGAAATAAATAAAAATGGGATTGCCTAACAAAAATAGCGATCATTGTAAACGGGTATTGTCACGCCCATAAATTATTAATGAGGTGATCAAAATAACGCAGCTCTGTGTATTTCTCAGCCATACATCGTTAATGCAGCGATCACTATAACATGGTTCAGTTATTTTGCGTGCATAAATCATTAAAATGAAATAATTTTAACAGGACCCATTCGGTTACACGCTTGTAATCTGACTATGCGGTAATGGTTGCATCCTTGTGCATTTTCTAGCCTTTATATATGGCAATCAGTAATTAAATCGTAATTTTAATCTTTGAAAAAATGTATTTTGAAAAAAGGGGGATGTGTAATATTTTGTTTAGATTTTTCAATCCGATCGCTAAAAGACCAAATTCGAAAATATATATATATATAAAATGGGAAATTAAAACATATATATCCCTGGAAAAAAAGTCACACAAAATATATAATAAAAAATCAGCAATAGTTCTCTTTTTCGTCTAATCTTCCGCAATCGGGTTCACAGCCGATGTTTCCCACAAACTCGCTAGCTCTAAAATCGCTGGGAAGCATTAAAAAATTCGACCCCCATTTAACCCACTTAGTGGATGAATTTCTAAAATCGCCTGAAATACATGTTTAACTATTCTTTAGTAGAATTGTTATCCCGAATTTTACGCTCCTACTTAAAACTCCTGCTGAGATATGCCGAACAGACGAAATTATCTAAAACTTTCGACCCTATTTAACTCCTTTAAAGTGTGAATTTTCAAAAATCTATTCTTAGTGGGTGCCTACATTGTGTAAGGAACATGTCTTCCAAATTTCATTGTTCTAGTACAAACGGTTGAGGCTCGGCGTTGTTTATGAGAAAATCAAGCCACTCTTTTATAAGTATAGAAAAATATAAGTATAGTAAAAATAAATATTTTTTTCAGGTGATATTTCTGGAAACCTCTGTATATGTAATAGAGAACTATTAATATATAGCTATATTAATTAAATATGCAATTAGATATACGTAAATTTTGATATGTATCGATAACAAGATAAGGTATTTTTCCGCTATAGGGCTTTGGCGTTTTATTTTTCTTAAAAGCTTGGCGCAATTCGGGCTTCCAATATGTTGCCCAATCATATAAACAACTATGAAAACAAACTTGATTAACTTTATTTTTGTTTATATATGTAGTTATATATGTATTTACGAGGGTGGTTCAAAAATTATTGTCCCGAGTGTATATAAAATATTTGTACTGAAATGGTTGATATGGAATATTAAAGCCTAATGTCTTAGATACCTATATGCTAAATTTCAGAATCGTAGCTGCTATATTAACGTATTTGTTTTTGTTTTAAGTGTGAGAGGTGACACCTAACTTGAAAAATGGAGAAAACCGAACAACGAGCTGTCATCAAGTACCTCCAGAAAAAGGAGTTAAACCCAAAGGAGATTCATGAGGACATGGTCAGTGTATTGGGTGATGGGGCCCCTTCCTATCAGGTGGTAAAGAACTGGTGCCGCGAATTCCGTTGCGGCAGGGAAAGCTGTCAACAAGCCCTGGTGCTGGTCCCCCAACAACAGCATGCACCTCAGAAAACATTGATGCTGTGGATGACACGATTATGGCAGACAGACAAATCACCATGAAACAGTTAGTAGACATCTTGCACATCTCTGCAGGCTCAGTGGAAACCATTGTGCATGAACACTTGGGATTCAGAGAAGTGTCGGCGCGTTGGGTACCCAAAATGTTATCCCTTTAACAACAGAAAGTGTTCGATGCTCAAGGGCTGGTTTGGAGCTTATGGGGACAGACCTGAAGCAGTTCTGTGATAGATTTGTGACAGTGGATGATACGTGGCTACATCACTATGATCCCGAGTCCAAACGACAGAGTATGGAGTGGTGGCACAGCAGTTCACCTCCCCCGCAAGTTCAAGGTGCAAGCATCAGCACCTAAGGTTATGGCCACAATGTTTTGGGATACAAGGGACTACTGTGCATATTGACTACCTGGAGGCTGGACACACTATTACGGGGGCCTATTATGCAGCCCTAATCTCTAAGTTACGCGAAGCAATCAAGGACAAACGGCGCGGGATGTTGCAGTAAAAAGTGCTCTTCCACCAGGACAATGTTCCGGCCCACAGAAGCTATGTTACTGGTGCCGCAATCTATGCAGCTAGATTTGATGTGTTGGAATATCTTCCCTACTCACCAGAACTCGCCCCTAGTGACTTTCATTTGTTCCCTAAGTTGAAAGAGCACCTCAGGGGGACGAAATTTCACTCGAATGCAGCTGTTATGGAGGCTGTGGAGGAATTGCTCTCAGCTAAGCTAGATACTTTCTTTGAAGCAGTCATAGAGGCTTTACAGCATAGGTGGCTGAAGTGCATTTCTGTGAAAGGAGACTTTAATAAAAAATAATATTGCTTATAGGTAAGGGACAATAATTATTGAACCACCCTCGTATATGTATATATATGTTATACACTATATATATTATACATTTATATACATTTTATTTATATACATATTATTATTTTTATATACAAGTTACTTCTGGTTGTATATAAAACAGATAAATGCATTCTCTATATTAAATAAATCGTATAATTATTGAAAATATCGCTTGTGTATATGATACAGCGAATAGGTTCCCAGAACATAGGTTGCCAAATTTCCTTCTGTCGCCACGACCAGTTTCTCTATTTCGCCAAGGCCCCTATACTGGAAAAGCACCCCAAATAACAATATTGAAACCAATTAACACAAAACCGTACCGGGTAAACTTTAATTGCTGTATGTAGTAAATGTTTACATTTCTTTCGAAATCTAAAATTGTAATATTTATGCAGATTCATTTACTTTGTATAGATGCAATATCCCTTTTAATGAAAGGCTGTTCATAAAAGCATCAATAGCTTTCTAGATAAAAAAAAAATATTTTACCAAATTTTGTGGCATAAAGACCTATTTACAATCAATTTTTTTTTCCAGAAATTAACCTGCTTAAAACTGTATTCGTTAAATAAATCGCCTGAATGCAAATAGCTGATAAAGAAATTTCCTGTTACTGCAATGGTTAAAAAATAATACTTCATTGTGTTAATATTTTACTATTCACACTAACAATAAATTTCGAAATTTTTAAACAAAAAGACATAATACTTTAGAGAACGAAATATAGTATTATACAAAACAGAACAATATATTCAAAACGAACAAAATTAAGACTGAGGAGGACTTAGGACAAGTGCACAAATTTGATATAAGACTAGAAATAAACACTAACATATATGTACATTATTATCTATAATTGCACGTTTATTTGTTTTTTAATTGCATAATTTATATACTTCATAATGGCGCCAAATGTTTCTAATTACAAAAATAATTTCAAAATATAATATAGGTTGATAAAAATAATAAACTTCAATCCTAATCTGTGTATTTCTCAGCCATACATCGTTAATGCTGCGATCACTATAACATGGTTCAGTTATTTTGCGTGCATAAATCATTAAAATGAAATAATTTTAACAGGACCCATTCGGTTACACGCTTGTAATCTGACTATGCGGTAATGGTTGCATCCTTGTGCATTTTCTAGCCTTTATATATGGCAATCAGTAATTAAATCGTAATTTTAATCTTTGAAAAAATGTATTTTGAAAAAAGGGGGAAGTGTAATATTTTGTTTAGATTTTTCAATCCGATCGCTAAAAGACGAAAATCGAAAATATATATATATATAAAATGGGAAATTAAAACATATATATCCCTGGAAAAAAAGTCACACAAAATATATAATAAAAAATCAGCAATAGTTCTCTTTTTCGTCTAATCTTCCGCAATCGGGTTCACAACCGATGTTTCCCACAAACTCGCTAGCTCTAAAATCGCTGGGAAGCATAAAAAAATTCGACCCCCATTTAACCCACTTAGTGGATGAATTTCTAAAATCGCCTGAAATACATGTTTAACTATTCTTTAGTAGAATTGTTATCCCGAATTTTACGCTCCTACTTAAAACTCCTGCTGAGATATGCCGAACAGACGAAATTATCTAAAACTTTCGACCCTATTTAACCCCTTTAAAGTGTGAATTTTCAAAAATCTATTCTTAGTGGGTGCCTACATTGTGTAAGGAACATGTCTTCCAAATTTCATTGTTCTAGTACAAACGGTTGAGGCTCGGCGTTGTTTATGAGAAAATCAAGCCACTCTTTTATAAGTATAGATTCCTAATATGTTCAGTAAATATAAATATTTTTTTCAGGTGATATTTCTGGAAACCTCTGTATATGTAATAGAGAACTATTAATATATAGCTATATTAATTAAATATGCAATTAGATATACGTAAATTTTGATATGTATCGATAACAAGATAAGGTATTTTTCCGCTATAGGGCTTTGGCGTTTTATTTTTCTTAAAAGCTTGGCGCAATTCGGGCTTCCAATATGTTGCCCAATCATATAAACAACTATGAAAACAAACTTGATTAACTTTATTTTTGTTTATATATGTAGTTATATATGTATTTACGAGGGTGGTTCAATAATTATTGTCCCGAGTGTATATAAAATATTTGTACTGAAATGGTTGATGTGGAATATTAAAGCCTAATGTCTTAGATACCTATATGCTAAATTTCAGAATCGTAGCTGCTATATTAACGTATTTGTTTTTGTTTTAAGTGTGAGAGGTGACACCTAACTTGAAAAATGGAGAAAACCGAACAACGAGCTGTCATCAAGTACCTCCAGAAAAAGGAGTTAAACCCAAAGGAGATTCATGAGGACATGGTCAGTGTATTGGGTGATGGGGCCCCTTCCTATCAGGTGGTAAAGAACTGGTGCCGCGAATTCCGTTGCGGCAGGGAAAGCTGTCAACAAGCCCTGGTGCTGGTCCCCCAACAACAGCATGCACCTCAGATAACATTGATGCTGTGGATGACACGATTATGGCAGACAGACAAATCACCATGAAACAGTTAGCAGACATCTTGCACATCTCTGCAGGCTCAGTGGAAACCATTGTGCATGAACACTTGGGATTCAGAGAAGTGTCGGCGCGTTGGGTACCCAAAATGTTATCCCTTTAACAACAGAAAGTGTTCGATGCTCAAGGGCTGGTTTGGAGTTTATGGGGACAGACCTGAAGCAGTTCTGTGATAGATTTGTGACAGTGGATGATACGTGGCTACATCACTATGATCCCGAGTCCAAACGACAGAGTATGGAGTGGTGGCACAGCAGTTCACCTCCCCCGCAAGTTCAAGGTGCAAGCATCAGCACCTAAGGTTATGGCCACAATGTTTTGGGATACGAAGGGACTACTGTGCATATTGACTACCTGGAGGCTGGACACACTATTACGGGGGCCTATTATGCAGCCCTAATCTCTAAGTTACGCGAAGCAATCAAGGACAAACGGCGCGGGATGTTGCAGTAAAAAGTGCTCTTCCACCAGGACAATGTTCCGGCCCACAGAAGCTATGTTACTGGTGCCGCAATCTATGCAGCTAGATTTGATGTGTTGGAATATCTTCCCTACTCACCAGAACTCGCCCCTAGTGACTTTCATTTGTTCCCTAAGTTGAAAGAGCACCTCAGGAGGACGAAATTTCACTCGAATGCAGCTGTTATGGAGGCTGTGGAGGAATTGCTCTCAGCTAAGCTAGAGACTTTCTTTGAAGCAGTCATAGAGGCTTTACAGCATAGGTGGCTGAAGTGCATTTCTGTGAAAGGAGACTTTAATAAAAAATAATATTGCTTATAGGTAAGGGACAATAATTATTGAACCACCCTCGTATATGTATATATATGTTATACACTATATATATTATACATTTATATACATTTTATTTATATACATATTATTATTTTTATATACAAGTTACTTCTGGTTGTATATAAAAACAGATAAATGCATTCTCTATATTAAATAAATCGTATAATTATTGAAAATATCGCTTGTGTATATGATACAGCGAATAGGTTCCCAGAACATAGGTTGCCAAATTTCCTTCTGTCGCCACGACCAGTTTCTCTATTTCGCCAAGGCCCCTATACTGGAAAAGCACCCCAAATAACAATATTGAAACCAATTAACACAAAACCGTACCGGGTAAACTTTAATTGCTGTATGTAGTAAATGTTTACATTTCTTTCGAAATCTAAAATTGTAATATTTATGCAGATTCATTTACTTTGTATAGATGCAATATCCCTTTTAATGAAAGGCTGTTCATAAAAGCACTAATAGCTTTCTAGATAAAAAAAAAAAAATATTTTACCAAATTTTGTGGCATAAAGACCTATTTACAATCAATTTTTTTTTCCAGAAATTAACCTGCTTAAAACTGTATTCGTTAAATAAATCGCCTGAATGCAAATAGCTGATAAAGAAATTTCCTGTTACTGCAATGGTTAAAAAATAATACTTCATTGTGTTAATATTTTACTATTCACACTAACAATAAATTTCGAAATTTTTAAACAAAAAGACATAATACTTTAGAGAACGAAATATAGTATTATACAAAACAGAACAATATATTCAAAACGAACAAAATTAAGACTGAGGAGGACTTAGGACAAGTGCACAAATTTGATATAAGACTAGAAATAAACACTAACATATATGTACATTATTATCTATAATTGCACGTTTATTTGTTTTTTAATTGCATAATTTATATACTTCATAATGGCGCCAAATGTTTCTAATTACAAAAATAATTTCAAAATATAATATAGGTTGATAAAAATAATAAACTTCAATCCTAATTCACATATGTACATAATATAAATTTTTAGTTCATTGCTGGTTACCATGTCTATGTTCACCTAAATGTTTTTTTTTTTTCAAAAAAAAATTACAATAAGTAATTTTTTAAAACTAATTCTAGAACTAATTAAATAACAGAAATTTCGTTATTGGAGGTCTTTGAGATTTGATTGCTTAAATAGTTTCTATCAGGGAGCAGATTTCAATATGCATGCATAAAAAATGACAAATTACAAATTAATTTATATCGTATAGAGCGTTTGCAAAATACTTGAAGGATTTTATCATTCATATTGAAGAGATGTGGTGGATTTATAACATAGTTGTAGTAGTGATAAATTGATATAAATTTATTATGTAACATTTACTCTTAAAAATGTGTGTTTAGATTGGAAAAATGTTTGTACATCTGTTTGATTAAAATTTGCCTAGAAACGAATTCATAATATTATTTATAGATGTATATTAACAATGACTAGCATAAATCACGTGTATTATTGAATTCATGAAATCTGCCAAGTGGATTCTTCAAAGAATTTTAATGACGAGATTTACAGCTTTGAATTTTCAGTTTTATATTTATCAATAATATGTATTGTGGCAGAAGAATATTCATGATTATTCTACTAAAATAAGCTCAAACTGTCAAAAGTAATTGATGTTATAAACATTTTCTCATTTAATAAAATTTAGCTATGTTTAATATCACTAAATTGCATTATTTTGTGATTAAGAGACAGTCTTACTTCTTTAAGTCTTTTGTAAGATATAATATCAAAATATTTTATGAGAATAATTTTTTTCACATTCTTCTTTTTTTAAGATATAACTTGCATTCTTTTAAAGATATTTACTTACTTAAAGATGACTTTTAAGTTCGAAGAATAAAATTTAAAACGAGTGCCGTAGAATTTGGGTAATGTTTTTGTTATTTCTTGATAATGGGCTATAATGTGAGTTTTTTTTTAAATTATTATCAGAGCAATTATATTTTGAATTAATATTCTTTCACATATATTCCCACATTACATGTAGTTTCTAAAATTATTCGAATATTATTATAAAATGGTTTAAAGAAGTATTTATTAAAGATGTACCTTCATTTATACAGTAAAATAACTTTTCATAAATTGATATATATATATATATTATATAGTAATTATCTATTAAATATTTGCGTTTCAAACAATTATTTTACTGTATAAACGAATAAAAAATTAACATTTAAAATTTTTTGATTAAAATATCTGCTTTTCTCTTCAAACTAAATATCAGCCCAAAAATTAATATTTCTAGCTTAATTAATGAAAGAAGTGTGCTTTTAGTCATTCCAAAATAGTGAAAACTCAAAACTCCAGAGACATTGGAATGATTATTCCATCATACCGCATTAGATGCAAATCTAAACATGTGACCAAGCTTTCTTTATTATTTTTAAAACTTAGTTTGATTAAATTAGGACAATTTTATAATCATAGTTATTGTACAATGTGCTTGTTGCTTGTCACATTATTTTTTTAGAGATACATAATTTTTCAGCTATAGCAGAGTTACTCAATCGATAATAGGTTGTTTACTAAAGAAAGCAAATTAATATTTTTGTAAGTTTAGAACTCATAAAAGGTACTACTACTCTACTTCTAGATTTAGTAGCAATGCCTTTGAATTGTTATATTTATATTTATAAATAAATAAAACTTCAAAGCAATAAAAAAAGTTTTGAAGTTCTTTCTGTCCTCCCAAATTGTGTTTCACAGATAAATGGCTATTTCTTGTATTTATTCAGCATTCTGAAATTTTTCTCTTATATATTTCTCTCTTATGTTTTATCGTTTATTTTAAAATACTGAGTCAAAATGCACATGCACAAATTCACGCGCAGTGCATTTCTAATTGAATGTGTTAGGCAGATGTTGATAATCATAGTTAAAGCATTATTATTTTATTTTGTTTATTTACTTGTTTACTTTCTTATCACTGCGTGCCCATTTTTGCCAGTGATTTTCAAGAATGTACGTCGATAAGGACACACATGTTTGCTGTTTCTAATTCTTACTTACTCACTCTTATTCTACCTCTTGGATGATTTCCATATCGATCAATAGTTCTTTAAGATCGACTCTTTTCGAAACTTCATTTTCTCGCCTCTAGTTACTTGGCTGCATTGAAAAATGTGCTTTACCGCGACACTTTTCTAAACCTCTTACCAATATGCTTTTCGCAGATTGTCGCAGGTTTATTTTTTGTTACTCGATTTTATATGCACAATATATTGTGCGATAGTGTAATTTTCTTGGTGTGCAAATATCGTTATCAGTTGAAAGCCTTGAAATATTAAAAATCTTCTGATATTAGGCAGTGATAACGAAATAAAGAAAATCTGAATTTAACAAAGTTTAAACTTTTTTAAAGTTTATTAACATCAGGTCTATTTTTATCTTTGAAGCTTTTAAATAAAATAGCAAAAAGCAGAACGTTTTGTCTATCTTCTGATTTTATTACTCTCTTAAAACGAAAGAGTGGATTTTGCTTCTCAGAAAAGAGCTCTAATTTATTGGATCGTGAATGAGTTGATTTTTAAATGTTTCACTCATCATGATTTGAATTTTTATTTTCCTAATGCACTCCAGAAGGGCGAATACTAAACAACTCATCTCGATAAAAAAGCACTCATTGGCGAGCGGAAATCCAGTAAGCTGACGCAGTTGACGTGACCTCACTGTCCCCATATCCGCTGAGCAGACGACAGACGTGTGGTGTGTAGTACGCGGCTAACACCACGTTGTTAAAATTTTAAAGAAAGAATACTTGAAAAGGTAAGAATTTCTGCTGATTTAAATACTTTAATTATGTTTTTTATAATGATTCTGTTTTATATTAATTGTTATTTTATATATGGCGTGATATTTTTCAGTTTATATCAATATTTTTATTAAATATGTCTTAACCCTAACATTTAGGACTATTTATACGAGCGAACATTTAGAGATCTTTTAAGTTGGAAGGATAAATATTAAAAAATACTCTAAAATATAATGAAATAAATCCTTTGCCTCTCCTTTATGTTTTTTTTTTAATGTTGTTTCAATAAATATGATTTATATAAATAGCATTTAGTAGCAATTTAAACTTTTAAAGAAAATATCTTGGCGGTACGTTTGTTTATATAGTCAGGGGTCGATGCAAGTTTTTTATCTTGGGGCCCATTTTGTGAAAAGTAAAGGTTATTTTTGTGAAATTTATTATATTTTTGTGAAAAATAACATTTTGTAACGAAAGTTGAAATCCAGCTAATCAAATTCGAACCAAGCATTTATAAACAAAAAGTTTTTAAAATCCTTTTGCTGAAGTTTTTCTCTTTTTTGAACTTGTTTGTTTACAAATTACACATTTTAAAACATCATAAAATAATAAATAATAAGTTTTTATGGAATAGAATTTTGTGAAAGGATCAATTTTAGTAAAAGGAATTTTGTGAAGGGAGGATGTGAATTTGAGTGATGAGAATTTTGTGAGGGAATCAATTTTATCAAATTGATTTTTGTGAAGGGACCCTAAATAGGCCCAAAATTTTGTCTGGATCGAGTCCTGAAAGTATATATTTTTAGCCATGTTTCAGAACTCTAACTTTTATAATACTATAAATTGAAAATTGACTTGTCTGACTTTAAAAATATTGTTTTAAAGTAAACAAATTATATTTCTTATTTTATTCTCAGTCTGAATTCTAATATTTTAAAATATACTTGATTTATGAAACTGTATAAATCCCATATTTTTTATCGTATGTTGTTAAAAATAAGGTAAATATCTACATTCCCGGATATTCACGGTGTGAATATTCCTAAATAGTATTAGGATTAAAACATATTTAATGATAATATTGATATAAACTGAAAAATATCATGCAATGTATCGAATAATATTGCATAGAAAACATAATCATTATAACAAAATAAAAAAAAAGATTAAAATATTTAAATCAGCAGAAATTCTTATCTTTTCAAATATTCCTTTTAAAATTCTCTTTTTGGGTCGGGGGGGGGGGGGGTATATATTTCAAGCAGCTCAGAAACAACAACAAAAAAAAAAAAAAAAAAAAAAAAAAAAAAAAAAGATACTTTTCACTTAATTGTTGAATATATACATATATGTAAACATAAATATGTATACATTCAATATGCAAATTACTTTTTTTTTCTAAAATAATAATCTACCTGTTCATGAAATTTATTATTTTACAATGAATTATTACATTTTACCATGAATTTTAATTCTCCTTCCCCTCCTCAAGTAATGAATTAGTTATAAATCACTCAAGTGCTACTGGATTTAACCTTCATTGATTTGATTTCACTCAAGTATGAGTAAAATAGAGATAACTCAATCATGAGTTGCTTAAAAACAACTCATTCACTCGAGTTGTTTCAACTCTTCATGAGAAGCTGACTTTCAAATCATGAGATGAGTGGATTTCGGCTCAACTTGAGTTATTTTGGCTCTTTCGTTTTAAGAGAGTATGATTCTATATGACAATTATTCCACTCTCATTCTCGTTGCTATGAGCATTTGCATAAACTTAATTTAACTTTGAAATGAAACATCTAGCTTCTTCAAGATGTAATTTTTCTATCTTTATTATATCCTAAATCATAATGAAGTAAGTTTTGGTAGGTGACAGATGTTTTAAAGATAGATTTTTTTTTCTTTTTTTTATACTCTAAAATCGCTGGTTATATTTAAAGCGTTAAATCACTTGCATGTGCTATTTTCGAAAAACGGAAACATCCTGAAATATTCAGCAAATGATTTTTGGATTTTTGTATTACATAAAGCTTGCAGCAATGAAAATATTAAATTAAAAAATAAATCATTAGATAAAAACATAATGTAACAAAATATATTTTATATCGTGCTGAACACGTGAGACTAAGGATTTGGCAGCATACAATTAATATTTTGAGTATATCCTTTATAATAATGCAAAATCTGACAACTTCTCTTTGAAAAAACGTTTTCTAAAAGATCTAAATCTAATCTTAAGCTGACAGGACCAAAACCGAACTGTGATTTATCATTTTATACTCAAAAACTTGTCTATAATGTTTACTTTTCTTATTTTAACATCTATATTAACATTTTGATTCGCCAAAATACTTTTTGTAAGTAGAAACAAAAGTAAAAGTAATTTTTTTTAAGTAGAAACTAATTTTTAGATAATCTAAAACTTACATGTATTCTTTTTACAAATATAAAGCTGTTTTTGATTTCTTAATATTTTTTTATGAATTTATTGTTTGTTTAAAAACGTTTGTTTGATTAACTCCCGTTTCTCTATAATGTATGTTGTTAGTAACGAAGCACCATGTATATCCTATGGGAATTTAAATAAGAACATGTTCAAATAAAGTCATAAAGTTTACAGTAATCATTGTGAAATGGGCGATTTATACTTCTTTTTCTTATAATTATTTCTCTATTCACTAATCTCTTTTTGAACACACACACTAAATAACTTACCATAATTGATTGTTGTAATATAATTATTAAGATCGGTATCGATCACTTACAAAATAATATTTACAATATTCTCATTTCAAATAATTTATTATTTATTCAGTTTTATTGACAAATTATTGTATGAGCTTCATCCTATTTTGCAGTAGACACAAAAACAGTTATATCACATTTCCTGTGCAGGATATATATTTTTTAAATATTTAAAAATGTATATTACTTATTTGTCAGAATACATTACATTATAATTAATACATAATGGCAATTTTATTCCTTTTACATTACTTTTAAAGTTAATTAGTAACAAAGCGAGATTTTAAATATAACAATTTTGAGAAATATCTCAAAAGTACGTAAGAGAAATTTTAGTATCAGAGAAGAAAATCTGGAAATTTTTAACAAAATCGTTTTTTTCTTCTGGAGAGTATAAAAAAACTCTCTTTCAAAAAGTTAAAAAAAATATCACTATAATTTCACCGCTTCATATTTAAACGAACACAAGAATGTATATATAAAGTGAAAGCAAATCACTGAAATCATGATATATTTATTTAATACTACTTCAATTACAACGAAATTATTAGGATTAATTTAATTTTCTTTAAGACAAGAATCCTCATATAAGTGTTACAAGTTTTCTAAATTCAAAACTTTAAAGCAATAACAACAAATAGCAGAAAAATAAGAAAATATAAGTAAAATAGATTCTTTCAAGAATTATTTATATAAACAAAAACTTTAAAAAAATGTTCTTAAAAGCTTTTAAAGGAATTTTGTTATTAAATTTGTGAATTTCCGTGATGCTTAAAACTTACCAATATACGACACAGAATAACATACACAGAAATAAATCACTTTTAATAACATTAAAAATATTTTTCAGAAGAGACATTTTCCAGGATATTTAGTTCCATAAAATATTTTACTCTGAAACTAGCGTAAGATTTTGAGAAGTAAAAAGAAGGAGTGAAATATGTCTCAGAAGAAATGGGTATTAAAACTTTTTTTATATATATAATTTAATTTTTAAAACAACGTCAATAAATATGACGGGAGATAAAGAGCTTTTTAAGGCAAGAGGAGATTTATATACAATATGGTTGTTATATGAGAAGTAAAATTTCTCAGTTGATGTGAGGGTCATTACTTGAGATTAGTAATAATGTTAGTAATAGTAATAATAGTATTCAGTTATAGTAATAATTTAATTGAGATTAGTTTAATACGGAACTGTTAAAATATATTTGTACTATCATAATATACAGAAAATTACAGATTGTTATTACAAAAGTGAAAACACTTTCATTTTAGATAATCTTTGAATCTTTAGAGGAATTCTACACGAATTATTTTCCAGTGTGACTTGTAAAGAGCTTGCTTAAGTCACGGAGCCTTTAAATAAAGGTTCGATCGTGGATGTATTTAGGAGGACAACAGCAGATTTAATAAAAATGAGAAACGTATGCTAATACTGTATGAGGAAACGATGTGTTCAAATTAAAAAATACATGTGTTTTTTGTAAGCATCTGGCAGTTTTAAGCTGCAATCGGTCAAAAGAAAAAGATAACAACCCCATGCATTTTTATCACAAAATTATCCCAGAAAGCAACCAAAACAGCTATTGGATAAGAAATTATAAGTTATTTCAATTTACATAAAAAATGCTTCATGCTGTCATTGTACCAATATCTGAAATTTTGAACACGAACACACACTTTTGACATCATATCTTTCAAAACTTTTTTATTCATTTTTACCTTAGGATACCAAACGGGAAGTCATTTAGTCAAGCAGTTTAGGAATTATGAAGGTTTAAAATTTGGATCTCCAAATGTGAATTTCACTTCTAATCGTTGCAGAGACCGATTGCAAAGCGGTTACATTTTAAGCATAACTCCAGACCTACTTTGCAGAATAAGCTAAAATTTTATAATTCTCTAATTTGAAGCCTTTAAAAATCGATTTTCATTACCAAAATTCATAGGCCAAATTCATTACCAAAATTCATTCATAGTTTTTTTGAAAAAAAATTATTTTTAATTAATTTACGAAAAAAATATATAAAACGTAACCTATGAATTTTTTTAACAGAAATCGATTTCTAGAAGCTTCAATTATGATAATATAGAATTACAGATCATTTTGGCAAGCAGTTTTTGAGTTATGTAGAATAGCCGCATTGCATTCTGTTTTGCAACGATTACAGATGAATTGAACATTAGGAGTTCCAAATTTTAAACTTTCATAATTCTTAAATTACTGGATCGAATGACTTCCCGTTTCCATTTGGTATACTAAGGTAAAATTTACAGAAAAAGCCAAATATGACATTAAATGACATTACAAAGGATTTGAATTTATTTTCACTTTGCTTAACAGCGTACAACCAACTGAGTGGAAAATGTGTCCAGACCGGGGATCGAACCCAGATACCTTGCTATAGCGCACCAAGGACTTTACCAAGCACTTGGTGAGACTTATCGTATGATATTTATTCGTCTCATGTATGCCACTGAAATAGTGTGCACATGTTGACATTTCATCTTGCGCTGCGAAGTTGCAGCCTTGTAAACGTATATTAGTGAAAAAATGCCAGACTGGATATCGTCCGGATGGCTTAATTGGCAAAGCACTTGGTGTGCTATACCAAGGTATCTGGGTTCGATCACTGGTCTGGACACATTTTTCACTCATTGGTTGTACGCTGTTAAGCAAAGTAAAAATAAATTCACATCCTTTGTAGTATTTTTTAAAGATTTATGGCGTAGTTTCAGTCCTGTTGAAAATTTAATTGAAAATTAGATGACGTTAAAATTAGGCTCTTCTATTGAAAATTTCAGAGTTTGGTACAATTTCAGTATGAAGACAACCCTTAACCTTATTTTCTTTTTAAACATAAATTTAAAAGTCCCAAATTACTGTCGAATGGCTCCGTTTTTGCATAGAAAAAGAGATGTTGACAACAGAAATAATATATATGATCAATGATTTCTGTTTTAAATTGCAGATTAGTTTTTTAATGATCAATAAAATGTCCTTTCTCTATTTGCGATTCGGGAAGTTGCAACTTAAAATAATTTCTTTCAAAAATAATTTTTGAAGTATTTAGCTATATTTTGATCTCTTCTGTAAATAACACTTCAAACATTTAAAAAAGTGGAACAGGTAAAAGGGAAAATAATTGAATTTTTAATTTGTAGTATAAAAGGAGTTTTTTAAACACAAATTGCATTTCTAAGGATAAAAATCGCAGAAGTGGTTTTATAAAAACAAATAACTATCGAGAAAGAACTTGCCATTTTTTAATCGTTACAAATAAGTTCAAGTTGTTCAAAATCCGTTTTCATGTTTTAAAACTTTTATGAAATGCGTTTAATTGATATAATGTATTAAACTAAAATTTTCAAATTTATGTGTAGATTGCGTTCTACATTAATCACGAGTCTCAGGTCGCTTACAAAATTTAATAGGGAAAATTTTAGTGTTAAATATTTGAATCGACATTTGTATCGATCTTTTATTCGCTATTAGAAAATTGAAGGTCCAATTTGCTCTATTTAATGTTTTATTTAATGCTTTATTTAACTGTCTTAATTGGATAAAATATGATTTTTTAGACTTTTGATAAGTTCAAATATAGTTATTTATTTACAAAATTAAATTATACTAAACACATAATTTAAATTTTCTAAAATATATTAAATTTGTTTCATTTACACGTGGCAAAGTGCGTACACTTCTTGAAATTTTCAATGAATCTCGCACCACTTTTTCTGATTGGAAAATTTCATATTTCCTAATTGTTCCACTTAATATCAAGAATAGTAATATTTCTCAGCGATTAAATAAAGCAAAGTATTCTATTAAAAATGAGTGGTACAGTTGTACGCAAAAATTTCTAAATTTAAAAGTAAAAGTGCTTGTCAAAATTATTTCGTCGTCTTCAAAATTATTTTTCTTCTTATAGACAAGAGTTTAGAATCTTTCATTACTTTTTTTCAAGCTTTTCTGTTATAAATTATATAAATTTCACTAGCAGATTTTCGTATATAAAATTGTGTGTAAGGTAAACCACACGTTTTTACTGAATTGTGTATAAATATCTAAGTAAAATTAAACTTTAAGAATACATCATATTGACGTTTCGGTCGACTTCTATGACCATCTTCAGAATATGATATTAAGTAAAAACTACACTTAGAAACAAAAAACCTCCATCTTGAAAAATTTCATATTTCATAATCACCCCACTTAATACCAAAATTAGTAATATTTCTTAGCGATTAAATAAAGCAAAGTATTCTATTAAAAATTTGTGGTACAGTTGTACGCAACAATTTCTGAATTTAAAAATAATATTTCAAGATAGAGGTCTTTTGTGTTAGTTTTTACTTAACATCATATTCTGAAGATGGTCATAGAAGTTGACCGAAGCGTCCATTTGATGTATTTTTAAAGTTTAATTTTAGGTAAATATTTATACACCATTCAGTAAAAACGTGTGGTTTACCTTGCACAAAATTTTATATACCATAATGTTTTGATGGTGTAACGGTCCAGCTCAATCACTGAATAGCAGATTTTCTTTTAGAAATAACAAGAATCCAGCATGAAAAAAATATTCGTTTATATTTTCCCTATACAGTTTGAATATTTTGTATGGAATTGTTTCTCAAATTCATACTATCTAATGAAAAAAAAAAATTCCCAACTTCATATATTCATTGAAAAGTGAGGTCTTCTTTTGACGTGATCCAATATTTATTTTGGATTTATTTTGAAACTGAGTGACTCCAATGGCTTTTCAAATCTCGTGTGGTCTCATTCAGATCTTCTTTGACATTTGATTTCTTTTGTAAAAGAAATATTTGATATAGACTTTATTAAAGTTTGAATTCCTTCGATTTTCTTTTATTAATCAGTCAAAGCCTCAACGCTATTGAGTTATTAATCAATAGTGGACCAATTCTGAACCAAAGTTTTGCAATCTTTTAAAAAATATTCCTTCAAAGTATTTTTTTTTTAAGTTTTGAATCTTATGTAATACTTATTATATATATTTGTGTGTGTGTGTGCGTGTGTGTGTGTGTGTGTGTGTGTGTGTGTGTGTGTGTGTGTGTGTGTGTGTGTGTGTGTGTGCGTGTGTGTGTGTGTGTGTGTGTGCGCGCGTGTGTGTGTGTTGAAGTATAACACTTCAGTTCAAACTTCATTAATATTTTTTTATAGTTATTAAACTCGTAATTATTGGCATATTTTTACTTTCTTCTATCTTTACAAGAAGAAAGTATTGGATTCATGAAAATTTTCAACTTCCGGTTTTCGACAGATTTATACGTTTTAGAAGGTCCTGAACACGATATGACCATTTTTAGAAAATGTCTGTCTGTGAGTCTGTCTGTATGTGACAAAAATTTTGTGGGCGCTCTATCTCAAGAACTAATGCACGAAATTTAATAAAACTTTATATTCACTTAGTCCCTGATATAAATTGGTGCTGATTAGTTTTTTGGGAAAATCACTCGACAGGTGGCGATGCTATGCTGCTTTTTTTGCGATTTCCACAATAGCTCTATCTCAAGAACTAATGCTCTTATTTTCATAAAACTTCAGGTTCAGTTAGACCTTGACATAAGTAGACGCTGATTACATTTTGGTGTAGATATCCCAAAATGTGGCGCTGTTATACCACTTTTTTCTCGATTTTTACGATAGCTATATCTCAAGAACTAATGCACGGAATTTCACCAAACTTCAGATTCAGTTATACGTTGACATAAGTTGTTGTTGATTAGGTTTTGGTCTAAATCTCCCAACAGGTGGCACTGCTATGCTGCATTTTGCAGGATTTACACGATTTTAGCAATAGTCATATCTCAAGAACTAATGCACGGAATTTAATAAAACTTTAGAATCAGTTAGACCTTGATATAAATTCGTGCTGATTCGTTTTAGTGTATGCGAAATCTTTGTGAGATAGAAGAAAGTTTTGGTATTGGCACATCCGACTAGTTTTAATTCGTTATTTATTGCGAGTTGCGTGTGTTTAGTAAAAGTTAATTTTGAGCGACAATCTTAATCAAATTAAAAATAAAACTAACGTCAAGTATTAAAGAACTGATTTTGAATATAGTTTGTTTAATTTTGTTCAGTTAAATCTACTCCTCCAAAAAAAAAGTCTGATATAAGCTTTACGAACGTCATTATTATTAATAAACATGCAAATTTACATGCATGATTTTTTTAGGATAAATAATTACAAAAGTAAATTACAAGTGTCGAACGATATACCTATAAAAATGTCGAATTATATCCTAAAGTATATCTAAATATTTCTAGTGAGAACAACACTACAGCTTTACAAATAATTTACATGATATAAAATAAATTGCATCTGTTTATCTCAAACCCATTTAAAATTGAATGTAGCCTTAGAAATAAACCATATTTGTTTTGAATAGTTTCTTTAATTTTTTTAAATGTTAATATAATTTATTTATTAAGAACGTAAGATATTCCATGGAGAAATATGATTTATTCCGTTTTAGATTAAAAAATGTATATAAAAGATGATACTTGTTATTTCATTGCTCTGATATTAAATTTTTTTAATGCCCTTTGTTAAAATTTATTGCATAAAATCTGAATAAATCCAATATTAGCGTAAATATTTTATAACGTATTTTATAACGTATTTTATAACGTATTTTATAATGTATTTTATAACGTAAATATTTTATGTATAATATCTCTTATAAATATATTATACATGTACTATTTTCATAAATTATATTCATATTAAATATCTGTATAAGTATAGAACGAGATAAAATTTTGAACTTATATTTATTTATTTATACAAACAAATTTAAATAAATGATAACCGTATACCATGTTATATTATTAAATAAAAACAGCATATTAAAAAGAAACAACCGTATCAAAATTAAATAATCAGTTTTAAATTGTAACTAAATGAAATTATCTTTTATTATTTCCTTTCTCTTCGAAAAGGGAAATTTGAAAATCAGTCAAAAAATGGAATATCATTGTACATCAAATAAAACTTCAAGTATAATTTATTTATAACAATAATCTTTTACAAAGAGAATTAGTTTATTTAAATTCTATTTTATTCTAAAACGTAAAATACTTATTGAAATTTAAATTTAAAAAAATTACATTGTACATTATAAAATAGATGCGTAAAGAAAAAATATTGCTGAATATTTTAAATCTGGTTTTCTTTAACTTTTGATTATAGATCCAATCCAGAGTTGAATTAAAAGAAATTTATACCTTATTTTTTGTTCCTACATAAGTAAATCAATGTGACTTCAGTTTGCGAATAAAAGTAAAAATTGCACTTACTTTCTCTATAAAATACAACAGAGTTTGGTACAGATGACCAAATGGCCAAAATGACATATTGAGTGTAACAACTCCCGAAAAAGACATTTGAACAGTCTTCGTAAGCCCTAAGTAGAGTATTTTCTTTAAAAATATTTACTGGAATTGATTGCATGAATTGTGCTCTTCTAGATTAAGCTACAGTATTTTGAAGGCTCTAAAACTCGAAACCCCATGTATATACTGAACTGATTCTAAAATTATATATTTTTGAATTATTGAACCACCTCAAAAGCTATAAGTCTTTATGGGAAATCTTGTTGAAGATATTAATAAGCTAACTTCTCCGTCAGATTGGCATTAATACTTGGGACAGACAACCTCGGGACCTTGTTTAAAGAGGAGCAAAATCTCCAAGCTAACCAATGACCTTACGTGCTTGTCAGTATCAAAGTGGCTCAGTTTCCCACAAGAGGTTTGGCCAAGACCTGAAAACAAAGGATCAATTGATGATATTGAATTACATTACAGAAATAAACTAAATGACATATTGCAGTGAGAGTGTATAGTTTAATTTCAAAATCCTATAGCTATATAAAAATATAGTAATTTAGAAAATATAGTAAGAGTAACTGCTTGGGTAACAAAATTTGAAATGAAACTGAAAACTTTACTGAAGCATGTGGCATACTAACAGAGGAAGAATTGCTAAAATCTAAGAATTATTTAATAAAAAATGAACAGACGTAATTTCATAACATGACTAATATGAATCCCTTAGAAATGGTAACTCAGCGGATAAGAATTTGTTCCGTTTTGTTCCATTCTTTGACGAAATCGTACAATTTAGGAGGATGATTAGAATTTGGTATCTTTTCTATAGAAGGAAATATAAAAAGTCCTTCCGGCCTGTACCGGGAGGAAAAGGTAGCTTTCCTATATCTTCGTTTTAAAATTTTAGCTAATGTTACACTAAAACAGCAAGCTAAAATGCAAAGAAAACGTTTACAAAAGATTCGTTAATGCTGAATTAAAATACGAAATTCGCCAAATTATTGAGCTATAGCCAAATTGACTTCATTTATGAAGACTTATTTTGGTTGCCAAATTTGGCGATATTTCGCCAAGTGTCGCCAAGTTTGACGAGAATTTGGCGCTAACGGATATGACTATATAGTTTTATGCGTATGATTGGGAAAATGATTACAACAATGAAAATTTTTGTAATGTGTTGTCTTGTTTCAAAATGTCAGCCACCCTAGAATTTCAAACTGCTCTATCTCAGCCATTTTTTAAGATAGAGGTAAAACAAAAAATGCTCTGGAATCCTTGTATCAACGCCTAACACTTAATTTAATTTTTAACTTTTTTGTAAATTTATTTTAGTTTTAAATATTTATTAAATCTTTAAGGGGCCGCCATCTTGAAACAAGATGGCGGACCAAGCTGGCCTACGAACTCGGTCGAGACATTGCTGAGCTTAATACACACAATTAGTTTCATCGAAATTGATTTATAAATACGAGCGTTATCGTATGACATAAGTCAGATATATATATATATATATATATATATATATAAATCAACATTTGAACGGAGGGTGGTTTTTGTATTGAAAGCTACCTAATAGAGGTGACATTTGATATGGAGTTGTTTTTGTTCAGTTACTGTACTACACTTTACATGCATTATATTGATACCATCTTAAATAAAATGACGTATTTAAAAAAATACCCTTTGCATACATTGATAATTAATGCGTTTACTTCATAAATACTGGATTCTCTCATATAAATAGCAGTCGTTGATAAACCATCAGAGATACAACAGATAGGATTTAAACCCTCAATTTTATGCAGTGAAATGAGAAATGCTTAGTAGCCAGTTATTCAGAATATTAAGTAACCACTTTAAGTTACAAGTGCCCTTTTGAATCTGTTGTTACCCATCTCTGCGTGCATTAGAGTAGCTGAAAGCAGGTAAACTTTGTCGTCAAATATGCTTTGTTAGTAAGTTGAGTTTATTTACAAAATAAGTCCCATAGAATTTACACATGCATTATACTTCATTGTAATTACTTAGAGATATTTTGAGAATTTTTAAAAAATAGGAGAACAAAGCCGTACACTCGCTCTAGAATGCAAGCGAAAATAATAATTTTGAAAATAAAAGCATTTCAGAAATATTTATTTCATCTAATTTTATTGTAAAATTAGTATAAAAAGAACAGTTTTGACTAATAATACTAATCAAGAAGCAGATAATAGTGACTGTTCCACGTCGTAGATACGAAACAGCAAGCAAAAAAATGTAGTAATTTACCAAGAGCAATATGGAATTATATGGAATGAAGAATGAAGAACTGCAAATATTTTGGACCCTGCATGGTATTCTAGATGCTTAAGAAACTATGACTTGTTTCGATGTGAAATGAATTATTAAATTTTAAAGTTATAGGTCCTTTCGATTCACGTCCAACAAAATAACGGTATTCAACGTCCAGTTCTGTTGCTCACAGAGCCAACGGACTGTGCAATCACGGCCACTGATTTCTCTACACATCAATGCACAGCTTGAGGGTTATCCCCTATAGACTAATATTTAAGACATCTATATATAGCAATAAATGCGAATTATCCTGAAACGACATCATACAAGTTGAAACATACATAAGAACTGAAACTGGACAAGTTTATCAATCATAAAGATTCCACTTATTGGACATTCTATAAATTTCAATAAATTTCGAGAATCGGGCAAGGGAGCAGATGAGGTTTTTACAGTGCTTTAGACTGATGAAGCAAATAGCACACACAACTGTCATGTGTGAACTACAAGTAAATCCATATACACCTATTGGATAATCATCATCAGTTAAAAGTTACAGTCTAATGTGGTTTCACAGCTTATTTCTATACTGGTTGTTTTTTCTTAGATGAATTAAAAATTTTCATCGTTAGTAAGTCATATTCAGCACGGCCCAGCATTATTCTAGAATTTCAAGCACGACAGGCAGTGTATACATTCACTTTTAGCACGTTTGAGCACCAACATTGCTGAATCTGTACAATGAATGATACATTCAACATTTGAGGAGGATCGTGTCTTCAGTTGATTGTTTCTGCATGCATGCATACCATCACATCTCCCGATATATACGTAAAACTCATTTACTATGGAGATACTCGAAGTCAAAACTCTTTGAGTATTCAAAACCATGGACAACCATCATCATTAGTAGCATTCAACGATGCCATCTGATAATATTTGGTTGTTCTATCGCTACTTATAGGTTTTTGTGTACATAGTCACGCATAATTTGATAGTTTGTTATTAGTTTGTTTGTACGACGTACCCTGTATATATTTTTGATGCCTTGTAAATATTTTCAAAACCGGCTTGGTTGTAATAATTTAAATATAAAAACGCTCTATAAATAACTTGAAATTGTAAAGTGAAACTAATCAATGGTAATGTATAAATAATTCTTAAATAGCATATGAATTAATTTGAAATATAGCAATGTAATGATGAGTGAGCTAATAATAATACCCACTGTATTTGGATGTAGAGCCCCAAGGTAATCTAATTGAATTGTGCCAATTGGTTATAGTTATCTCGTGGGTTATACTTATGCATCTATGCATCTATGCAAAGCTTATAAAAATGTTGCTTAATGCTTCGGGCGTTGACTCTTCCAAAATGTGTGAGGGCTATTGTTAATTCTTGACAAAAACGCCGGCTTCATTTCTTTTTTTTTCTGATAAAACGACTATTAGGTAGCTTTCAATACAAAAAAGTATAAAGCTACCTATTGCAGCCGTTCGGAGGAAAGCAGTTGAGGAAATTTCGATATATTTTCACCGATTATGACCCCCAGACCCCAAAACCACCCTCCATTCAAATGTTGATTTATATATATAGATATATGCATATATATATATATATATCTGACCTATGTCATACGATAACGCTCGTATTTATAAATATCGATATAATATCGATATAATAATGATGATATAATCGATGATATAATAATCGATGATATAATATCGATTTTGATGAAACTAATTGTGCGTATTAATCTAACCAATGTCTCGACCGAGTTCGTTGGCCAGCTTGGTCCGCCATTTTGTTTCAAGATGGCGACCATTTAAAAATTTAAAACTAAAATAAACATACAAAAAAATTAAAAATTCAAATTTATTTTTTAATTACGTGTTAGGCCTTGATACAAGGATTCCAGAGCATTTTTTGGTTTACCTCTATCTTAAAAAATGGCTGAGATAGAGCAGTTTGAAATTCTAAGGTGGCTGACATTTTGAAACAAAACAGCACATTAACGCGATTACTCGCAAATTATTTTCTTTCATTGTTGTAATAATTTTCCCAATCATACGCATAAAACTATATATTCATATCCGTTAGCGCCAAAATTGGCGACATTGGCGCCAAAATTGGCAAAATTGGCGACATTTGGCGAAATATCGCCAAATTTGGTGACCAAAATAAGTCTTCATAAATGAAGCCAATTTGGCTATTGCTCAATAATTTGGCGAATTTCTTATTCAAATTCAGTATTAACGAATCTTTTGTAAACGTTTTCTTTGCATTTTAACTTGCTGTTTTCGTGTAACATTAGCTAAAATTTTAAAACGAAGATATAGGAAAGCTACCTTTTCCTCCCGGTACAGGCCGAAAGGACTTTTTTTCTATTAGGTAGCTTTCAATACAAAAAAGTATAAAGATACCTATTGCAGCCGTTCGGAGGAAAGCAGTTCCGGAAAATTTCGATATATTTTCACCGATCATGACCCCCAGACCCCAAAACTACCCTCCGTCCAAATGTTGATATATATATATATATATATATATATATATATATATATATATATATCTGACATGTCATACGATAACGCTCGTATTTATAAACCGATTTTGATGAAACTAATTGTGTGTATTAAGCTAACCAATGTCTCAACCGAGTTCGTTAGCCAGCTTGGTCCGCCATTTTGTTTCAAGATGGCGGCCATTTAAAAATTTAAAACTAAAATAAATATACAAAAAAGTTAAAAATTCAAATTTATTTTTTAATTACGTGTTAGGCCTTGATACAAGGATTCCAGAGCATTTTTTGGTTTACCTCTATCTTAAAAATGGCTGAGATAGAGCAGTTTGAAATTCTACGGTGGCTGACATTTAAAAAAAAACAGCACATTAACGCGATTACTCGCAAATTATTTTCCTTCATTGTTGTAATAATTTTCTCAATCATACGCATAAAACTATATATTCATATCCGTTAGCGCCAAAATTGGTGACATTGGCGCCAAAATTGGCAAAATTGGTGACATTTGGCGACCAAAATAAGTCTTCATAAATGAAGCCAATTTGGCTATTGCTCAATAATTTGGTGAATTTCTTATTCAAATTCAGTATTAACGAATCTTTTGTAAACGTTTCTTTTCATTTTAACTTGCTGTTTTCGTGTAACATTAGCTAAAATTATAAAACGAAGATATAGGAAAGATACCTTTTCCTCTCGGTATAGGCCGGAAGGACTTTTTTGTATTGGAAGCTACCTAAAAGTTTCATTGTTTTAATAATTTTCCCAATTATACGCATAAAACTATATATTCATATCCGTTAGCGCTAAATTCTCGCCAAACTTTGCGACATTTGGCGAAGTATTGCCAAATTTGGCGACCAAAATAAGTCTTCTTAAATGAAGCCAATTTGGCTATTGCTCAATAATTTGGCGAATTTCTCATTCAAATTCAGTATTAACGAATGTTTTAGGTAGCTTTCAATACAAAAAAGTATAAAGCTACCTATTGCAGCCGTTCGGAGGAAAGCAGTTTCGGAAAATTTCGATATATTTTCACCGATCATGACCCCCAGACCCCAAAACCACCCTCCGTTCAAATGTTGATTTATATATATATATATATATATATATATATATCTGATCTATGTCATACGATAACGCTCGTATTTATAAATCAATTTCGATTAAACTAATTGTGTGTATTAAGCTCACCAATGTCTCGACCGAGTTCGTTGGCCAGCTTTGTCCGCCATTTTGTTTCAAGATGGCGGCCACTTAAAAATTTAAAACTAAAATAAATACACAAAAAAGTTAAAAATTTAAATTTATTTTTAATTAAGTGTTAGGCCTTGATACGAGGATTCCAGAGCATTTTTTGGTTTACCTCTATCTTAAAAAATGTCTGAGATAGAGCAGTTTGAAATTCTGGAGTGGCTGACATTTTGAAAAAAAACAGCACATTAACGCGATTACTCGCTAATTATTTTCTTTCATTGTTGTAATAATTTTCCCAATCATACGCATAAAACTATATATTCATATCCGTTAGCGCCAAATTCTCGCCAAAATTGGCGACATTTGGTGAAATATCGCCAAATTTGGCGACCAAAAGAAGTCTTCATAAATGAAGCCAATTTGGCTATTGCTCAATGATTTGTCAAATTTCTTATTCAAATTCAGTATTAACGAATCTTTTGTAAACGTTTTCTTTGCATTTCAACTTGCTGTTTTCGTGTAACATTAGCTAAAATTTTAAAACGAAGATATAGGAAAGCTACCTTTTCCTACCGGTACAGGCCGGAAGGACTTTTTTTATTTGATTACGATTTATTGGTTTTAAATTTTTTCACAACTCTTCTATCAACCGGTTCAAAAATGAATATCATGTTTGGATGTTATTCTTATGAATATTTGTAAGCTTCTATTAGATTCCGTTAGGTTCTATCTAAAGTCTATTTTATTTAAAATTGGCTTCCAAATCATTACAAATACCAAAGCTTAAACTTACCAAATCGCACCAACACTTTTCATATTCTATTACTCAAGATTGTGGATTATTTTAAAGATATGAGCTATTTCAATACCCTAAAATTTATGTTTATCATGAAGGTATTTTCAAATTAAATTTATTTATTTTAAGCATTGCATGGTATTCACATGTCCAGAAAGCAGTTCAATATTTTAGTCAGAATATCTGACGTTTTATTGTTTTCTTCACTATTCAAATAAATAATATGTGTAGTTATTAAATAAATATCTCAATGAGAAGTTCCACTATTTTTACAGAAGTTATATTTTGCTCAGATTTATCTTTTATTGCTTGTTTAATCTCCAAATTAATTTTGGCGAACCAGGTATGTTTGATCAAGAATAAAACTTCCTTAATTAAATCCTTTTTATGTTAATTCAATTTTGTAAGATCAAATCTAAAATAATTCAGATCATTTTGGGAAGAAATAGTGAAATATATATCAGATACTTGAAAGTAATGTTGTTTCATGTTTTAACTTAGGTATAAGGGATTTCTACAAAATAAATTTCTCTTCAAATATAAAATTGTCTTTGTGAATACTTTGTTCCCTTCTTTGAAAATTCTGTTTTACATCAAGAGACAAATTTTGTTATAATATAGATTTACAGTAAAATAGTTCCCTTTTTGATGTAGAATAATTTATTTTTCAATCAATTTACTTAATTAACTATAAATATACTTAAATTACCTATACGCAAATAAATTTGGCTACCCTTCGCTTAAGTTGGTATGCTTCTCTTACGCTATTAAGCCATAAAACTTAAATTATCCTCGATATGTATAGGTCAAAATTATAATTTACTGGAATAGTTATAACGTGTTTTCATGGCACTACTTTTAATACAAAACTCTAAATTTCTTCTCGCAGTTTATTGAACTCAGACGTTCAGATAATTAGACAATCATATAATGATAGTGAGTTGTTAAAAGTGATAATTCATAGCTGCCAACTTTTACACTTCTTTGTTACTACTAAAATGTAATAGAAATGTTTACCTTATTTAATCGCCGATTTCGGCGATTAATTTAGGCAAGCTATTATATTTTATTAGTAAGACGAAAATTTAAATGGTGACTGCTATGATATTTGATCTAATAATAATTTTTATACTATATTTTACATGTAGTTTAATGTTAGACTGGATTGCTTCGGTACATTATATTGAGAATCTTAATACAACAATAGTAATATTGGAACTAATATTTCGGATTGAATGCAAATTTAATTATACGGATTAAATTCATTTTTTTATTGTTTGTTTACGTATATTTACAGACAATGTAAATTCTAGGAATCTAAATAACGCAAATTTCTATTGATAGCACAAAAAAATTCATTTGCAATCTTTAAGAAGTTCTTTACGTAATAAATAAATAATTCAACCTTTCGAAATCATTAAGTTTTCTACATTATTACTTATTAATTAACATACTGAACATGCCAAAATCATACCAGCATAAAGGAAAACAAGTATGAAATTTCTACTTATAAAACTTCTACAAGTAAATCTTGCTGTATTAATTAACGATGAATGCAGTCAGTAAGCATCTTCCTAACTAAACAGCATAACAACAGGACTTGTTCTACTATATCACTAATATGAGAAAACATGAGATAGTTTATTTTCAACTTCAATGAATTATTTAATATAGTATTCATTATATGATAAAGAGTGTTATAACAAAAACGAAATTACTCTAAATAGAATATAAGCATGCTTGGTACAGAAATTATTATGGTTATATTCAATTAAATTGTTGAATATAAATAAAGGCATAGGAATTTTGACAATTTATTAATAGATAAATTTATTTAAAAATTACAAATTAAATTACTAAATCTTTCAACCTGAATGTTATGCAAGTCTTATAGTTTCTTTAACCTTTTGGCTGCTAATTATTTTTTTATGTGAAATTCACGCAAGTAACAGAATATATGTGTTTCTCTTGTTATTCGTCCTTTGAGTGGTTCTTTTGGTTGTACTTTCCCGTGTTTATTTTCTACATATCATTGCTTTCACTTAAAACGGGTATTAAGTAATCAGTTTTTGTGTTTCAAAATTGCGGGCTGTCAGACTGTCAAACTAACACCAGATTGTCAATTCATATTACACGTTGTTTATGTTTTACTTTTTTTTTTCATTTTGCATGCGCATATATTATTTTTATAAGTATATATTTTTTATTCTTGTTGTACAGAAAGACACATATTTTTGTATTGATCTTTTAAGTACATACATCTTTTGTATGATTTTTTTACATACGTTACAATATGTATCATTTACGTAATGTTGTGTATACATAAATGTACGTAAATTCTTTTTCCCAAAATGAACAAACTTTTACCTTTATATAAAATTTATTTTCATCTTTCAGGCTTCAAAACTTATCTAAACCCTATAGAGACCAATTGCAAACTTTTATCGATGCTTAATTCCTTTTCTGAAGGGAATATTTGAAAGCTTTACTCGATGTTTGTTCATTTTTTAAATTCTGTTATTAGCTAACTGTGAAGTATCGAAGGTTTCAAAGATCAAAAAGTATCAAGATAATCTACAAATAAAGATACTTTGTGAACAAAATATGTGTAAACTGGAAATTAATTTATTTTCTTATGGCAACATGAATTTATTAAAAGATTTCAAAGGCGGTATTTTCATTAAACAATTCAGCGCTCATAATATTTCTTAGAGCTTTGAATGATATTTCTTAGAGCTTTGAATAATGTGTATTAGACCTTTGATAAATTTCAATTATTCAAAGTCATCATAATTTTCAGAATTATAGAAAATGAAAGCGATTTTCTTTAGAATTTCCCAAAAGAATTTTTCTAAAAAAAAGGCATATTTTATTATGATGTTGCGGTTTTTTTTTTCGTTTATTAAGTAACAATGCAGATTTTTATATAAAGCTATAAATGTAAAGAAAAAAAAGATATACATCAGTAAAGTTTGAACAAACAAATGGTGCATCATTTCTATTGAAAACATATATACACAATAATAAGCGTTCAAAAATAAATTATAACATGCTTAAAATAAATTATAATATTAAAAAAATAATATATCGAATACGAATAGTTTCTTTTCAGACATACGTGAAATCATATAAGAACCAAAATATACCATCAAATATAATTGACAATATTTCTGGTGAAATTATTTTTATATGTTTATTACGATATTTCTTCATTCATATTTTTTATTAAACATTTTTATGCTTAATACAATATTTAATTTCGAAAACGCCATCACAGTGTTAGACATTCACAGTAGAATACTTCGAATGAAATCTACAAATATGCCAATATTTTGTACGTGAATTTATATTATATATCATTTATTTATAAATATGTTTCCAATTTATATATATATATATAATTGGCCAACATTCATCTTTAGGAAGGTGTCCCATATACAGAACAATATATCTGGAAAGTCACCTTACAATAAATTGCTTTATCTGTCATTAAGTAATGCACTCAATATTTCATAACACGTTTTTGGGAATGTGCAACTTTACTATCCGAATAAATTACAATAAAGCAGATAAAAAAAATTCAGAAGCTTAAAGACATTGGAACATATAAATACGCTTATGGCTGTTAATAGAAAATTATGTGTTATTGATGTCTTGTATCAATTACTTTAAATGAAAGAATAAATTAAACGAAACAGTGCTTATACTGAGATTCACTGAAGCCAGATACAAAACTTTTTTATAAAGGAAATGTATTCGACTAAGGGACAGTAAAAAAAGAAAGGAGATAACAAGAAAGATTAGTTTTTCAATAGTATTAAGTATTTTTTCTCAATTGCCCATATACAAAGTTTGTCTTTTAAAAATACAAATTAAAATATATGGGAAAATGATGTTAAAATTATCATACACATAATGCAAAATAAGGTCTGGTTTGCTATGACTTTTGAGAAAAGCCTTTTTCTTTTATAAAAGCATAACTTTTTCCCCAATTTTGGCACGCTTTCTCGAATAATGATATGCATTTTATATGTGATGTAACATAACTACAAATGTAAAATAACGCCAGGAATATTTGAACAGGTAAAATGTGAATAATTGAGACATCATAGTTAACATTATTAGCTCTTCTAAATACATTCAGAAAATTATATGCTTGACGGTTTGATCATTCATAGTCAGCACTCATCAATCCTAAAATCCAATTTACGATAATTTTCCAGTTCATTATTATTTTTAAAACCATTCATTTACATTAATGTGTGATAAAAATATGATTTTTTCACGCGACAAAAATGTTTTATTAAGCACATTCATGTTGAAAAACTATTTTTTATTATTTTTCAAAATGCATTTTATGTATCAGAAAGGATATTTTACATATCAGATGAATATATTAACATGAAATGATTAATTTACATATTAGATGGAAGTCTATTTTAAGAAAGGGATTCCATCAAATCGATTCTTCAAATAAAATCAGATAAATAAACAAGATATTTTGGAGATAATTTTATATCATATTAAAAAATTCCATGTTTGACTAATATTATTCTTTGAGATCTCCCATATTAATCACAGTTAATCCTAAAAGTTATTTTACGGGAAATAGCTTTATCATTCTCTAAACGATAAAATGACTGTAGTAATACATTTCCTGGAGCGTAAAACATAATCGAAGTCGATCGCATGCAATAAAGGAAAGAAAACAAATTTTAGTTTTGTATAAATATGTTTGCAGATTTTAAAGTTATAACATTAAGATATTATTTATATCGGCGTCAACTATCTTAAATGTGAATATAAATTTCTTTATACAGTGATTTTCCTTGAATTGCTGCGTTGAAAAAATAAAAATGTATAATAAAAACGTAATGTAGTAACAATGTATTAAAAATAATAAAAAAAACACAGTAAAATATGGATACATATTTAGATGTACGTTTTCCATGAATACTATTTATAAAAATGCAACAAATATTAAAGAGGAAGATTAAAAAATTGATTCTTATTTTCTTAATATTTTAATAATATAATTATTATAAATTTGTAAGATGATACACTGATAATTAAAACTGTCATTTACAGAATATGTAGTAATAGATTTTGTTGTTTTAGTAACTTAAAAATTATAATTTAACTTTACAATTTTAACTTTTAATGAAAATCTATATTTGTTTTACGTTAAAATCTATTTATTATTGAGTTTAGTTTGGCTGAAAACTTGTTTTGTATTTATCATGAATGCATATTCCTGCGCTCGTTTATTTTTCACTCTACTTTCGTTGTTACATGTGAAAATTTGCATGTCCTTATTTTCATATAAACTATATTTTATTTTTAAACATTACAGTCAAACAAAACAGGATAGTAACTACATATTGCGGTACAGACGTAAGGGAAAAAAACACTAATGACTAAATTTTCAGGATCGATATCAAAGAACAAAAATGTCACGATCACAAGAATGTTAATAAGAAAATGCATTGCTGCAAATTATATAAATGACAATAATTGAAAATCTCGCTAAGCAATTTAAATCAAAAAAGGTTTACTGCGTCTTATTAACGATGGACATAATTAGTATTTTCTGCCCTTATAGAACTTATTACTGAAATTTAAAATTATAATAAAAATCTATGTACGTTCATAATACACTGGTGTCCAGAAATTAAGAGGCAGTGACCAATTTCAGACGTTTCGTCGAATATCTTATTGAAACTTGTGAGACAATACCGGGATGCCTTTGAACTTTGAGGATGTAAAGAACATGTTTTACTTCACGTTTTTCAGTGAAGATTTTGTCGCGAGGCCAATTAGGGAGGGGGGGGGGCAATAATAATTTTAATAATGAAATAATATTTTCGATCACCTAAGTAACAGAAAATGCTAAAAATGATCTGCCGCTGTAGCAAATGACTATGTAGGTCCTGTTCAACATTTGTGTGCATTTGTGTAAGCATAGTTCGACAGAAAAGATTTTTTATCATGATTTGATAGTCAATACTACAGGGTAACTCATATAAAAAGACCAGTGAAATGGGATTTCCTCCTCAATTTTTCAATTATTGCAGTAACCTTTTGAGTTTTCACGATATTTCACTGTTTTTTTATATGAGTTGCCCTATAGTATTGACTATTAAATCATGACAAAAATATTTTGCTGCAGTTCGCGCATGCGCAGTTAAAATGCATTTCATACAAATACCCATACCTCAAATATTCAATATATTAATATTTTAATTACAGTATACTATTTCGATATTTTGTCAAGTTTTTGGAAAGCGGTGTTAAATTCAGCTGAAAACTCTGCATGCTATAAAAAAAAACTTTTGAATTTTTCCCAGAAAAGTTAACATCTTCACGAATATACGTGCTATGCTTACACAAATGCACACAAATATTGAACAGGACCTACGTAGTCATTTGCTACAGTGACAGATCATTTTTAGCATTTTCTGTTACTTGGGTGATCGAAAATATTATTTTATTATTAAAATTTTTATTGCCCCCTCCCTAATTGTCCTAGTGACAAAATCTGCACTGAAAAACATGAAGTCAAATATGTTCTTTACCTCCTCAAAGTTCAAGGGCTTTCCGGGCATTTCCTCACGAGTTTCAGTAACATATTCGACGAAACGTCTGAAATCGGTCACTGCGCCTTAATTTCTGGACACCAGTATATATCTGCCTAAATAGCTGCATTTACAGCTTATCTATTCTATCGATCTAAAAGAGGCATGTATTTAACAAATTTTAATGCCTTTTCACATCAAATTTCTATTCCAGCTGTTTTTTCAACGTAGTTAATTTACTTGGCACGATTTATATTTTCTAGATTCGTCTCACTATTTTCAGAAAGTAACATTATGTTATTTTATGACGGACATTTTCGATTAAATAAGACGAAAATCACCTATCGAAGAAAATGGTACGCAAATGTTAAAACCATACGATAAGCTGTTTTTTTGCACTTATGTCAGATATACAGAATATAAAAGCAACAAAAATTCATTTTGTCATTTTTGTGTAACTATCCACTATTGCATTTCGTTTTTGTTTTCTGCATAAAATCTAATTACTAGACTTGGTGTTGTCTTGTAAACTTTCCCTAATGGCAAGTTTTCCTGTCCTGTAAAAAAACAACCAATAGCCGTCACCTGATCAAGGTTCTAAATTACGAGACCAATTCCTTTCTCTTTTTTAATTTTTGCATTTTTTTTAAATCTGTCAATACAACAAAGTTAAATAGAAACCACGAACCTTCAGACAAAGAAACTGTAGCAAACTCAATATGTAATACATAGTGGAAACACAAAGATTTAAACTGAATTAAGTTAACTTGTCATATCCTATATTAGTAACCATACTCAGTGTGAATACGGGCCCGGAAGCAAGCTTTTTTTCCCTTTCCTTATTCGACAACGTATCCAGAATCCCATAATTAATAACAATATAGAACCGGTCAACACATTAACAAAACTGACTCTCAATAAATAGCGTTGCAGCCAATGACACACAAGGAGCTAGTCAGGTAGATCTCCGCTATGAAGAAATTAGGCGAATTTCGTCCCCCGGCCAAGTACACAAACGCGTTAAGCTAGGCATAATGCCCGGCAGGTAGGGGCCTGGTCTGCAGTCTAATAATAATAATAATAATAAACACCAATAACCCAATAATAAATGCCAAATATATCCTCAGACATTAATAAAAATATGTCAAAGAAAGTGTTGTGCGTTTAAAAATCTGAAGAAATAATTCACCGAACAAATGGTTTAATTAGTGTTTTATTAAATTCAGTATTGAAACTACCATATTGCAAATAGCCTCATGTTTGAAAAACTTGTTTTTAGATGAGAAAGTACAGATAGTTGAGACTTCCATGTTTTTTTTACCCTATGAAATTGCAATGTTTTTTTATTAAATTAATTAATTAAAAATACGTAAAAATGGAAATGTAATCATTTCGAGAAAGAATTTTTTTTTCAATTTTGAGAAAATTACTTTACATTAATAATAGCTATTCAAATCACAAAAGTTAAGGTTTACTGAAATTTAACGAATATGTCATCTAAAATCTAACCAATATGGTTAATTCGCGTACTATTCAAATCATAATACGCTAAGGTAAAATTTTTGAAGACATCTAAAAACTGTCGTATTGTAACAGGATTAAACAGACATACCAAAACTCTAGTATTTTTTATGTTTTTCCACAAATTACTTTTTTGGAAAAATAGCCCCTATTTTAAATTTAAAGAGTGAAAAATATGTTTAAAAGAACAGACTTGTCACCGGTGAAAACAGAATTAAGTAAACTTTTATTATTAATGTTATTATTGTTGTTCCTAAATACTGAAACACAAATGCAATTGTAGTAATAAATGTATAGACATATACTATTATTACTCCATTCTCATTAAAAAAAACTGTTAACGCAAAATAATACTCAATGAAAGAGTTGAACTACTGCTTGGATACAGTCTACAGTGTTAAACGAATGCAAATGAACTTTCGATCTTGAAACTTTACTTTATGAAAAACTCATTATTAAATACTATAAAAAAGTGATTTTTACCCTCTCAAATTATTTTACTGTTTGCAAAATTTATTTATATTTTCTCTCTGAAATCATATATTTTGAAATTCAATAAAAGTCTCAGAGGGGTATCAAATAAATATCTTTTCCTACCATATAATTTTAGCACGGTAATGATTATCAGATTTTTAAAGTTTAACGGATAGTAAATTTGATTCAAATAAAAAAGTAATAAACGATAAACCTCAACAATTTTAAAGTTATTCCATTCCATTTATACTTTTGAATAAGCAGATTAGAAAATTTGATAAATCTATCAAGAAAAAGAACTTTCTGATTTTCTAATCATTTCTCTAAACCACTGAAAAAAATAATCACAAGAATATTGATTTTATTATTTCTGTTTTTAGTACAATAACTGTTTCTAAAAACAAAATCTTTTGTATGTTTTAGCTTTAAGGAATAGAATAATATAATAAAAATCATTTATTATATCAGTTAAGAAGTGTCTTTACAGTATAATATTTTAAACAATTAAGATTATTTGGAATTAAATAAGGGAAAAATCGTGAATGAATGAAACTAAGATATATTAAGACACCAATTTCATTTTATTTCATTTCCATGAAAAAAAACGCATTTCAATCATTTTTGGAAGATGACATTGAATATTTCACATTTATAGACTCGATCAATTCATCAGGTTCTTGATTTTTTATCATGTGATAGTATAAACCCATTTCTGAGATCATCATTTTGATTTAATCATCTAACTATACACATTTTATTTATAATATTTTAAATAGCTTGCATAAATTATCTTGGTAATCATTCCACCAAATAAAATATATTGTAAGACGTGCGTATATTTACATATTTTTTTCTATTCTGATCCATTAATACTATGGTTATTATAAATTTAAATTGATTCCAGTGATTCAATTATCATTAAACGTTATAATCATTGAAATAGATGTTTGGAAATCAAGTCACTAGGATATCTTTTAGATTTAAAAAGCATTCATTTGACTTTTTAAACAGTCTTTAACTGAGTAAATGACCGAAGTGTTTCTGTATAAGAAAACTAACACCAAATTAATTTATTTAAATATTCATATGGAGGAATAGTTTATTTAAATCTCTTTCAGCAAACACTCGGTAAGAAGTTGGATTGCCAGAAATTATTCACTTGATTAAAAAATTCCATTAAGATGTAGTTTTACAAAAATTGTGGCAACATATGATATCAGATTTTTCCAGAACAGATTTTTATCACCGCCCATAGCAACAGCAAAAACTGTTTTTTTTTTTTTAAATGTCGAAGAAAGTAATTGTCTAGTGATGGAGCAAGAACATAACCAAAGACAAATCAAAGGCGATTCAGGCATAAAATTTATAAAGATCTAACAATAGGACAACTAATTAAATGCGTGAAGTGAAACAATTTCATCGAACCAGATATGTTTTGCAGAAAAAATGTTTATACATTGTATAATTGCGAGTGGAGGGAATTACAGATGAGACGGGCTCAGCCGAGCCCGAGCCCGAAACTGACAATTTTATTTATTTTCATACTAGCTAACCCGCCGCGGCGTTGCCCGGGCCCGAGATATTAATCATCTGTTCTATACGAATATGACTGAAATCTGTAATACTGTCGAAATCAAGTCGAATGAGGCAAACCCCGTCGTAATCGGGCTCATAAAACCCAAAATCGGAAAGCGCATCCTGGTGGTCGAAAGTGCAACTAAAATATTTAAGGCTATAGATATCAAGTCGAATGAGCCAAACCCCGTCGTAATCGGGAACATAGAACCAGAGATACTCCTTCCACCAGAGAGAGTTCCACCTTCCACCGCCAGGGAGCGCAGTCTGTTTTGGAAGAGGCCTTTTCAGAACACTCGACCCAACCAAATTTCCTAGTAGAATTGAAATTTAACCACAGGTAAACAGTGCCAAAATAGCGAAAATCGTGAATGTGGGTTACGTAAACGATCGGTTTCGAAAGGGTTAATGTAGATATTTTTTAAAAGCCAACAGCACGTTTTGTAGAAAAAGAACGTATCTATGATCTGGAGTTTAATGTTTGTCCGTACTCGCATTTGCCGAGTCGATACCGATTTTTAAATCTGGACAAAAAACGAAAATCGCGTGAGTGAGTTTTGGAAAGGATTTTGTTTTGGAGGGTTAAAATTAAAAATTTTCAAAACGGATACCAGATTTTAAAAAACAAAGGGATGTAGATTAGTTGAGGTATTTTTAGTTTTTCGTATCTTGTTTATAAACGCCAATTCGGATTTTTAAATATAGGGAAAATAGTTAAAAAAGCGAAATTGACTTACGGTAAAAAACGTTTTCGAAAGGGTTAACGTGATTTTATTTTTAAACTAAAGGTTTCTGCCTAAATCTGACAGAACGTAGATGTCTTTAGGTGTGTTTGCTTTTTGTTTGGTTATTTCAGAAAGCCGATGCCAGATTTTTTATATCATAGAAAATCGGAATTCGCAAAAGAGAGTCCTGCGCACGAATTTTTTTTAAAGGGTTAATATTCGTATTTTTCAAAAACAAATACAGATACCAAAAAAAAATAAATGTAGATATTGTCTGGTAATTTTAGTTTTTCATACCTTTATCTCAATCGCCGATGCGAATTTTTAAAAATTGCCAAAATAGCAAAAATCACAAAACGGCATACAGAAAATATACTTTTTCGAAAGGTTTAATTTTTGTAATTTTTTTTTTAAAACCAAAGGGGGCTTTGGAAAGGGCAAATTCAGTTCTTTAATTTGGTGACCTTCGTTTTTCCGTATTTTTTGTATTCCGGTGGATGCAAGGCTCGGAAAACGGGAGAAAAAAAAAACATGAATTCGATGCTTTTTGATTATTTTTTGAAAGGGTTAAATGTAATTTTTTTCAAACCAACCAGATCGTTTGAGACGTAAAAGTATTTTCTTTCAGAATATGTAGACGGTTTTTCCGTATATCTAACCGTTTGCCCATGGCGAATTTAGAAAAACTTAAAACAAAAACGGGATGTGTTGTGCTTTCTTTCTTCTATTCCGGAAGATACGGATATTGGTTTCTGCGCATGCGCCAGCTAGCTTTTGAATAATGACGGTTTTATTTGTGATCTTTGATCAGTTTTTAATTAATAACTACTTTAATTTTCAAAATATTAAAATTCTGACGTAATGGTGCACTAGGAGAGGGTTTGGACTACCTATATCTAAATTTGCAGCCTTCTAGGTGGGCTAGATTTTCCTAGCCATCGCCAACAGACACACACACACAGACCGAAACTTTCTTTTATTAGTATAGATAGGAAAAATAGAAATAACCTTTTTTACTCTAAAAAAATTACATATTCCATTTCAGGACGTTTAAATGTTATTTTGATCAAAATGAATAGAAGAGGAAACATTTTTTTTTTTTTTTTAACTTTTCTAGTATTAGAATGCTACTTTAAAAAGAAAATTTAGGATATTTGTGACGCGACTGACGACTGGGTGATATGGTGCCATGGGAAAAGGCGTGAATAATATTTTTTGCTAGATTTCCGTTTGTGACAGTAGAATAATTTTTAATTGGAACGTTTTTTTTTTTTTTTTTAGAGAGATCTAACGCAAAATGAATACTTTTTTTGTTTGTTTGTTTTTAGTCAATCAGCTTAGGTTTTCAAATTTTTAGTCTTTTATTGTGTGCGAGTCATAATTGCTCTTCATATAAAAATAACGTTAGTGATTCTATTTTTAATTATGAACTCTACTTATTCTAAAGCTCTGCTCTGCACATTTACGAAGTCACTTTCATTCGTAAGTATATAAAATTGTCATGTATTGTTATTTCGATAGAAAGCAATCGGACAGTGTTTTCACTTTTCGTATAAAAGCATAGGATCTTTCAGATAACGGTGTCAAATTTTTAATTTAAGCTACTTTTCAGGAACACGAAATATTGCCTTAATTAAGGGACCAATTATAATTTATGAAAAAAACTTTTATAGGAAATAGAAAACGTTGTTCGATTCTTCGGCATAGAAATAGTAATTTCTGCAAATTTCCTGCATTTATTCACAAAAACGCACTTCGTTAATGTGTCATTCAAATTTGCTTGTACGGAGAGAAAAATATGAACATCTTTTAAAGGAAGTATATTTTTATTTGATACCAAACTTCTCTTTTTATAAGATTGAATGTAAATTTCCAGAAAATTAATTATGTCCACGGGATTATCAGCTATTTTAAAGTACAGAGTTTTTTTTTTTTTTAAATGAGATACTACTTTTAAAACAATTTTTAAATATTATGCAATTTTTTTTTTGGTATCGGGTTCGGACTGGCTCGGGCTCTGAAAACGCAAAATGTTTCGGGCTCGGATTTAAAATCGTCGGGCTCGGGCGGGCCCGGGCACCGAAAACAGAGCCCGGGCATCGGGCAACCTCATCTCTAAAGGGAATGTATCTGATATGAGGGAAAAGTTGAATTACAGTCCCGGAAAATCTGTTCAACATGCTAGCAGTCGATTAGTAATTATTAAATGAAGGGTAACAAAAAGTGTTCACGAATGCTAACGGTTGAAACTCGCTGCATATAAAGATTAAAATGTTTGACAGGTTAAATGGAGCAACAACACAACAGATTCTGCAAACAACAAAGTTACTTATAAGTAAAATGCATCCAAAATCTGTACATGGAACATAAATTACACAAACTTTGAAAAAGAAACAAAAAAACTGTTTAAAATATATAAATAATCACGATAATCGTTTTGCCTCTACCACTCTTTTAATATTCGTAAAATCCACTTTATAATACCAATTTTAGAATAACAGAAGTAACATACTGAGTTTTAGGACGATCAAAAACAGGATTTTTGACATTTTTCATTATAAAGAATCATCTTCCACTTTTTTGTTGCCATTTTTAGCGTATATTTTAAAAAATTCTTACTGGTTGAAAATATGATATATATTCCTCTTTTATCGTTCATTTAAGCCTCTGCCTTTAAAAAGAAAAAACAATAAATTTCTTCACAAAAATAATTTTAATACCACTTGCTAAAAAAAATCTAACAAATTGATTTATTCATTCCGAATTAATCGATTTTATAGCTATCTCAAATAAAACTTATTGGTGTTTCCAGATTTTGCCCAATAAATAATGAAAATCTTTGAAGGAAAATCAAAAATTCGGGTAGGAGATATTATTTGTTATTATGTTTTAAAATATATCGGCAAGAATACAAATAAAATCAATGTGCAGATTTAACACTACTAAATCTTTCTAAAAATGTATCGCTATTATGTGAAAAAATCATTTATGTAAATAATTTTCTGAAATTAAATTATACAGTCCTAGCTTAATAATTTCAATATCTTTTGTAAAAATCCATCATATTTATCTTTCTCAAATTATTGATTTTTCATATGATCTAGAAAATTAATTTAAACTACTATGTTTAGCTTGGAAAAAATATTGAAATTTTAAATTGATAAAGTTTAACAAGACTTAAGAAATATATTTACATAAGAAATCAATAGTTTATTGAATTTGGTTTTTAATAAAATGAGTCAATTTCCTTGGAAAAATGATTGCAAAATTTTATTGTATTTCTTTGAAAAGAAAGTAATATCATCTTAATATTTTAATAACTAGAAATAATTCAAAAATTATTTATGTTTGATTATTTGTGAAGGATTTAATGGTTTGTGAAAGTAAATTGTAGCTGTATTTCAAAAGTGATGTATTGTTGCAAAGTTTCACGACTCATATACCCGTACATAAGTTATTACTTTCCAATAAATTGCTAAGTATAGTAAATCTATATTTATGGATTCATGTTAAAATGAGTTTGTGTTTCGTTTCAACTTGACCTTTAAAACAAAACTAAGGGGTTATTATGATTTTCTTTTTAAATGTTTTATTTCAACATAAAAAGCCATTCCCGCGTTATAGAATAAGAGAGTAAAAATATGTGTAATTACACTGATCTTCAATTTTTGAAGAATGCACAAAATGAATTTTAAAGGTTCGAACTGTACAAATTTAATTTTACTGATTTTTTTTTTTTTTTTTAGTAAAAATGCTAGAGTTTTTTTTTTTATTATTATTGTAATTATTTCACGCAATTGAACTAATCCAAACATAATATTAACTAAAACGAAAGGCCTTCAAAAGAATAAAAAACTGGTGAATTAAATTTATTATTTATTAATGACACATTTGGCAAATAATAAGCATTTTTTAAATAATACAGATAAACAATGTATATACAGGGTGTTTCAGTTAAACGTTTCAGAACTTCTAAGAGGGGTAGGGTACATCCTGACAACTCGAAATCATATAGCAATGTGGGGTCGGAAATGCTTTCCTGAAGCGGTGTTGTACACAGAAGCACCATAAAGAAAAGAGACCGTAAGTGAGAAATCGTTTTAATAATACATGAAAAGAAGCAAAAGGTACATGGATTAAAGTAAGTGTTCGAAGTTGTTTCCACGGGCTACAATGCACGCGTCACATCTCCGACGCATGAACTTCCGAACATTCTGGAATACTCCAGGCAAATTTCGAATTTCTCAGGCAGCTACTGCGATTCTTTCTACCAGCTCCTCAGCATTGTCAACAGGGGTGTCATAAACTAGCGATTTCATATGACCCCAGAAATAAAAATCAAGACATGATAGGTCGGGTGACCGAGCAGGCCAATGCACGGGACCACCACGTCCGATCCACTGTTGACCAAATGTGACATCCAGGTAGTTACGAACAGCTCCGCTATAATGGGCAGGGGCTCCATCGTGTTGGAACCACATTGTCTGTTGCGTCGATGCAGAAATCTGTTCATCTCTCAAAAGTTGTGGCAATACTTGCTGCAGAAAGAGCAAGTAGTTATCTCCGGTTAGACGACACGGTAACAGGTAAGGTCCGATGAGGTGATCTCCCATAATACCGGCACATACATTGACCGAAAATCGAATCTGTGCTGCACGACGTCGTATTGCATGCGGGTTCTCGACCGCCCAGATATGGTCGTTATGCGAGTTGAAAATTCCTTCCCTTGTGAAGGATGCCTCAACGGAAAACAACACTTCAGCAGGAAAAGTGGGATTTGTAGCACATTTTCCAAGGTACCACTGTGCGAAAGCAATACGAGGTGCATAATCCTCCGGTTGCTGTGCCTGGACACACTGCACGTGAAACGGATGCATGTCTTGTTCTCGGAGAATCCTCCAGACGCTGCAAGAGGAAACCCCGACTACGTTTGCTAGACTTCGTGTACTCGTTCTTGGATTCCTCTGTACATGCTGCAGCACATTCTGTTCGACGGCTGGAGTCCGTGCTGTTCTTACCCTGACCCTGTCAGCTCTTTCAAATGAACCTGTCTCAGCTAACCTCTGGTGCAGTCTTGCAAATAAATTATGACTGGGAATACGCCTCGTCGGATATCGGTCCGCGTACAAACGCTGTGCTGCTGGCCCACTACAATTTGCAGCCCCATACACCAAATGCATATCGGCTAATTCTGCGTTCGTGTAATCATCCATCCTACTAACTTGGCGTTCTTGTGCGAAATGAAGATTCACTGCACGAAAGCTCGGAACTTTCGCACAACGCCATCTACCGCGTCAGGAAAGCATTTCTGACTGTCCATTGGTATATGATTTTGGTTCGTCAGGATGTACCCTACCCCTCTTAGAAGTTCTGAAACGTTTAACTGAAACACCCTGTATATATATTTATCAATGCAATCCTCATTATCTTCTTTAATTAGAACTAATTCAAAGCATATTTCTCAAATGTACAGAACGTTTTTCAATGAGAATGTAACAAAAGATAACGACTTTACCTTGACTTTTTTCGATAAGTGTGGTATAAAGACATGTTCATTCAAATTTACTACGTGGTGTTTTATTTACTTTTCTTGCCTTCAAAAGAATAAATCAAAGACATTTGAAACAGTATTCGACCATACCAAAAAACTACCTTATATTCAAATGTTATCTAAATCGTTTATGCACTATCGTATAACAGTAAAACGCGCTCCGCAGGCAATAACTATAGATCATAAAGGATTATGATAATTTTTTTAATGTTTTCAGACGGACAGTAGATGTTACATACTTCACATAAAATTTCGAAAATTTGATTCAGGTAGAAACAATATAGCATCAAAATGCACTTTGAGCAATAAATATCCATAGGTGGTGTAGTATTCAAATTATTTTGAATTCGTTTGCATTGCCATATGAATGAAATATTTAATGAAATATATTTCTTGTTATTTTGATCTCAGAAAATCATTTAATCTGAGAATGGACTTAAGCAATACGTATCCGTATACACACAAAAAAAGGGGTGGGGGAGATTACTGCTAATTTTGCTGTGAATCGCGTCACTGGCATTAAAAAAACAGTGTTTTTGTAATTTCTGTATAGATTTACAGCAATTCCTGTTATTTCAGTACCACCGAAAGCGCCCGGACCACATTCCAATTAAGATACGCACGGGCAACGGCAAGCAGAAGCAGGGTATTATTACTGTTAGCATCGTACGATTGTTAGCCTCGTTCTGAATATGTGCTTATTATTGCAAGTCATGGTGGCACCTTAGAATACATAAACACAAGACTGGATTAGGGGTAAGTTTTATTTTTATGTTTATTTGTATAATAGATTTAATAATATTAAATAGTCAGTCGAGTACTATTATAGAATGTAACACACAAATTTCTTTTCTGATCATGTGTATATAAACGTTCACAAACAATAGCGTTTGAATTATTTGTATAAATATTAAATAATTTGTCTTAAATTATAACAAAAGATGATTTTTCAAGTTTAGCTGATTTTAAGGGGTTTTTTTTCTGTATTTTCTCATAGGAGTTTATTATTATTTACTTATCTGTCTACATAGCAGATTTAAAAAAATGTTTTTTAGATAGGCTTTATTTCGTTATTATATATATTTCAAAACTCCAGTTTATCCGTTGACATTTTAATATACTTACTAATCTAAATCATGTAAGTATTTTATTCTACAAAAGTTTCAGGTTAACTTTCTGTACTTACTGAACATTTTTTTTATTTAATATATTATTGTAGTTCACTAAATTAAAAAAAAAATCTTACAACCTGAATATCGGCCGATATCGGCCGAATAGCTGAATATCGGCCAGTGATATTCAAATTTTATAGGTGTTAGTTTTTTACGCGCATTTATTTTCAAATTTTATAGGTGTTAGTTTTTTACGCGCATTTATTTTCAAATTTTTAAATGCCATTTTCAAATTTATTATTATTTTTAATCCAGATATACTATTTTATTAATCCATGAAATAAACCAAGAGTTTGCTTACAATTATCGCAGCATTAAATAACAGCAGATCGCATTTTGCTTTTGTCTATTTCTAATAATAAAAAGTAATTCGTAACTAGATGCGCATATTATTTATTTGTAATATTCTCAATGCATCTTGTGCTGTATATTTGAAATTGGTACATGGAACACTTTTTATAATGAATTATAATAGTTTAATATTTTCCATTTATTGCTTTTTCGGTGTCTTAAAATTGTATTTATTATTTTGCATTGTCGTGCTGAATTTGTATCTTACATATGTATAACAGAATTGATTATATAATAATGTTATTAAACCAATGATGTAAGTAGACATTAATATAACACTTATTGCTCTTAGTCTTTAAAATATGTCTCAGTATAGGAAAGAAAAAATTAAAAATAAATAAACAAACAGGAGGGGGGGGGAGTTGATAAATATATACTATATACAAATCTATAAAAAAGAAAAACTAAATAATTACAGTTATGGTAAAATTAACAGCAAAATATGCTGTAAAAAGCTCAGCTAATAATGTTCTGAATTTCTCCAAACCAGTTCCATTTTTACTAAATTATCGTAAAAAACAGCATTCATAGCTTAAAGGTGTATTTCTTGAAAGCAGTTATCAGTATTTCCAAATAATAGTCTAAGCCAAATTTCAAATTAAGCTCCTAACTTAATCAAGTGAATCAATATTTAAAGATGTATAGTGGTCCACCTAATTAGTTATTTGCTGAATGGTACTTGAACATTCGCCACCCCTTCCCCCAGCTCCTCCTTCAAGGTTTTTTCTCTAACTATGGCTCGCTTCCATATCTCATCAACCATCCATCCGATTTCAACACAAGTAATTCCAAACATTGTAATTAGCTTAATAGTCACCCTCTATAACATTAAACTAAATTTATGAGCAGCGGTTACCACTATTTTCGAATAATAGTTTAAGCCAAGCAAACGAATTTTTAAAGATGCATAGTGGTCCTCCTAATTAGTCATTTTCTGAAGGACACTTGATCATCCTCTCCCTCCCGGCAGCTTCCTCGGTGTCATTTTCTCTAACTGTGCCTTATTTCAATAACTCGGCTAATAATGTTTCCATCTTCTCCAAACCAGCTCATTTTTGTAGCACGCCTACTATATAGTGCCGTAGGTAGCGGGGACCTGTCTCAGAGGTTCGTTCGGAACGAGGTTTGTTTAGAAAAGAATGATCCCCTGGCGGTGGAAAGGGAAATAATAGATTTTCCGGAGTGTACGAGCATGCTCGGTATATGGTGCCGAAGCCATCGGATTCCATGGCTAGAGTTTCGCTTTTAAAGGGATTTAAGTTTATTACACGGCTCGGGCAACGTCGTGCGATTCAGATAGTATATCATAAAAATATCAAATAGTTCTGATAATAAGAGTTATTTTGTTATTAGTATTAAATGACCTAATTTGAAAGAAAAAGTGAGAATAAAACAATTCTTACAAGTCCTTTTACTGCTGAATATTAATATTTTTTCACGAATTGTTAACACAGGCATCAGAAACGTTATATTTATTATTCATAAAAATTTCAAATAATTTGAACAGTCAGAACTAGTTTGTTTAAATATAACATAACCCGATGTAAAAAAAAGTGAAGAAAACACGCGGGTGTATGCTGCCGAATGCAGTAGGGCCCCCAACATTATATTCGTTTGGAAAGATTCTCGTAAACACTGATTTTAGGTATATTTAAGGTTATTATCACAGGCCTGGGCAACAACAGGCGGGTCAGCTTGTATTAATATAAATTTTGCATTAAGTATTTCCAGAATAGATATTGTCTTTGAACTTGTAACATGAATGATATTCGCTTCTTTTTTCTGTTAAAGGCAATCAAAAGATTCACTGTACTTTAGAATACAGAAATATGTAGGAATGTATAAGCATTATATTGTAGATTTCTCTTTCAAGTAATCAGAAATAATACACAGAGATATAACGTTACGGCAGCAATAAAGTATATTTCTTCTGTTGTATTCTTTACACATAAAATATATCGAAAGACTATTTCTGCATTATCATTCAATCATTTTTTAAATAATCCATAAGACTTTTATTTCTACAGTCAGCAATTTTTCATTGCTCGAAGCATCTTAAAGATTCTCAGAAGTGCAATAATAATAAATATAAATACATGGATATAAAATGTTGCTTCGATCAAAGAAATATCAACGTAAATACATTGTGGTATATTCTGGAAAAAAGAATTTCTTGTAGTTGTGTGATATTTTGTTTTAATCTGAAGAATATATTTAAAATCATAAAAATTAATGTTTATTAGCAGCAGTTACTAATGATATAGTTGTAGGCATGTTAATATAAGTTCAGATTTTATTTTTTTTTTAAATATCGTGAACATAATATTATGATTGTTTCATGAAGAATTTTATTTAGGAGGAATTACTGTCAAAAGTTACGAATCATATATTTCTTAATAAAATAACCCTAATTTTAAAGCATAACTTCTGTAATAACAGTTTAAACATTATTCACATTTTTGTTTTCGGTTTATTTCATTATTACTTACCCATCATACGTAGTATAGGGTAAGTCTTGTAATCGTTTTGAAAATCCAAAAAAAAAAAAAAAATGACGGATTTACACGTTTCAGACACTGGAGATTCCGAAAAACATGTTTTTAGAAAAAAAAATTTGCCGTCCGTCTGTGTGACTGTGTGTCTGTGAGTCTGTAAACACTCTATCTCCCGAAAAAATTGAGATAGAGACTTGAAATTTGGTATGTAGTTAGTATGTAATAATGGGAAGAAGCCTATTTCATTTCAATAACCTCGATTAACCGGAACTATTTTTTCGGACTCTCGAAATATTCGTTCTGTTAAAAGGTATATAAAAATTTTCGAAATTGGTTATTTTAAGAAATGAATATAAAAGACAATAAAAAACATAAATTTTGTATAAAGCATGAAGTCGATCGGATAATTAGTTGCCGAGATATTTGGAATCCTATTTTCCACACTCTTCGATTTTTCATGACCCTATATTTCATCCAAATTTCACTTCAAAGATATATTTTAATTGGAAATTTGACGCTTAATCAGATGAAATAAACCGCTAGTTAATAGGATTATCATTTTTGGAGTTATAAGGATGTATCTTTCAAGCAATTCAGTAATCGAGCCTTTAAAATTTGTGACGTCATCAAGCCACGATTTTATTTGAATTGCAATGCATTTTATAAGTAGTTCACACATTTTTATTTTAATATTTTACATTATGCATATCCAGGATGGGTAAGTAGTACGGTGGCCCCCAATGACTAGTTTTATTAGATTAATAACATGAAGCTTTAAATTAATTCAACGAAAAGGAATAACGCGGTTCTTTTCTCTGATCAACATAACTGAATTACCAAAAAAATATCATTCGGATGTAAAAATTCTACCGTAATCTTGAAATCAATTTTAGTAAGAGCGCAGTGTTTGCTCAAGAATGAAATCCTCTTGATTAAGTCTTACCTTATTAATGATATACTGTTTATGGAATTCTTGCTAAATTATTTCTCCTTGGAGTAAAACAGTCCAATTCAATTTTGTTATTTAAAATAATTATATTCTGCATTTCTTCTGCATAACTAGTTTCGTTTTCAAGAAATAAAAATATTGTACAAAGAACGTGGAAAAGAAACGGTTAATATTTTATCGTGCACCTGTAAAATAAAGAAAATAATTAAGATATTTAATTTAAATCCATGTTTTCTCGGTGAAATGTATACAAAAACCAATGCGTATGTGAAAATATATTATCAGAATTTTCTTAAATATTCAAAGCATCATAATATCTCAAAAAAAACTTAAGTTACACAATATTATTAGTTATTAGTTATAATATTGTTAGTTAAATGTATTATTTTGACTGTATAATTTTTTACGCATTTATATGATGGCATTTTTTTATTTAGAAAAATGGATTAGTTTTATGGTACCCATCTGAAGCGTAAGGAGAATTTAGCAAACATTTTTTTTATAATTTGTATGATTGCCACGTCGAGATGCGAGCTTACAAATTATATAAACAAGCAAAAGCACTGGCCATTTTATGCCCCTTAATGTGCATGATTCCCCGTTTATTATTATTTTTTCAATAGCTTCATTTTATATTTGTTCGCTTCGGAAGGTATCCGCATTAATGGTATATGCATTAGCCGTAATTATCTGCCCAAAAAATCAAACCACTCACGGGCTATAACCCCTGCACTAGATCGCTTCATAGCTCTTTTGGTCGAAAGGATGATGAACACTACTATGGATTAGCTCATTTCAGGTCATCATAAAGCAACGGGATGACAATATATGCTACTAATATGCCCACACGTCTTCAATATCAAGGACTCTATGCAAGACGACACATCATGTGTGCCCCACGACACAGATTACGACGCAGAATCGACGACACACATGTGTTAGTTTTACGTTGAACAAGAGAGCACATTTTCTCAATCAGACCGCAATAGACTTCGGTTCTCTTCACATGCGAGTCCCGAGGTGAGTGATTCAGGCCGTGTTCTGATCTCAAGCGAACAAGTCAATAGATACGAATGTAGTATTGTTGAAAGTCACAGTGATAAAGGAGGGGGAATCATGGTTTGGGCTGGAATATCTCTGGGTGGTCACAATGAACTACATGTGGGCCATGGTGGAAATGTAACTTCTATGCGATATCCGTATTTGATCACTATATGTCACACTATATGTTGGTGCTATTGGTGATGTATTAATCCTAATGGATGATAATACCTGACCTCACTGAGCTTGATTTGTTGATGAGTATCTTGAGGATCAAGGGTTGGAGCAAATGTAATCGCCAGCTCAATTTTAGTACCTTAATGCGATAAAGCATCTTTGAGACTACCTCGAAAGACAGATGACTATCTCATAAGTCCTCTTCCGACGTCGTCGTTAAATAAATTGGAACAAGTGTCGCTCCATTTAAAGTCTTTTTTTCCCATTCCAGTGTCTGAAAACGTATGTCACAGTATGGAAAAGAATGACGATAATGCGTTTCAAGTAAATGCGGATACGTTTAATTAATAATTGTATTCAATTTAAACACATTTATTTAATATTTATCACAAAAATCTGTGATTTATTATTTTACGAAACAGTGGAATTTTTCAGAAATGCAATTCTTTATTTGTAAATCATGCTTAATGTAAAATGAAATAAATAAATGTTTAAAGCATAAATTTTCTACATTCTATGTTTTTACGTTAGTTTGTTTTCAAATTAAACACAAAAGAGTGATTAGACCTTAACTTTTGGAATCCAGTGTATCTATAGATCACATAAGAGCTGAACAAAAGAATTTGAATACTTCCCAGACAATTAGTGGTAATTGCTGAAATTGGCGTTTCAAATGTGTTTTGCGATTTTCAATTTGTTTATTTAGATATTATTTTTCACCTTATTAAACGGTGACGTTTTGTTACAGCAATCTGAATGTGTTGGAAAGTGTTTCAAAATCTACGCTTTACGCATGATTTATCTTTCTTATTACTTTCTTCTACCTTTACAAGAAGAAAGTATTGTATTCATGAAAATTTTCGACTTCCGATTTTCGACGGATTTATACGTTTTAGAAGGTCCTGAACACGATTTGACCATTTTTAGAAAATGTCTGTCTGTGAGTCTGTCTGTATGTGACAAAAATTTTGTGGGCGCTCTATCTCAAGAACTAATGCACGAAATTTTATAAAACTTTATATTCACTTAGTCTCTGATATAAATTGGTTCTGATTAGTTTTTGGTGAAAATCGCCCGACAGGTGGCGCTACTATGCTGCATTTTTCGCGATTTCCACAATAGCTCTATCTCAAAAAATAATGCACTTATTTTCATAAAACTACAGATTTAGCTAGACATTGACATAAATAAACGCTGATTTTGTAGATATCCTAAAAGGTGGCGCTGCTATACCACTTTTGTCATGATTTTTATGATAGCTATATCTCAAGAACTAATGCACGGAATTTCATCAAAGTTCAGATTCTGTTAGACCTTGACATAGATAGATGCTGCTTTCGTTTTGGTGTAAATAGCCCAACAGGTGGTGCTGCTATGCTACTTTTTTCATTATTATCACGATAACGATATCTCAAGAATTAATGCACGGTTTTTCTTCAGATTTAGTTAGACGTTATCATAAGATGTTGATAATTAGGTTTTGGTCAAAATCCATCACCAGGTGGCGCTGCTATGCTGCATTTTGAACGATCTACACGATTTTAGCAATAGTAATATCCCAATAACAAATGCAAGGAATTTAATGAAACTTTAGTTTCAGTTAGACCTTGGTATAAATTGGTTGCTGATTCTTTTTAGTGTATGCGAAACCTATGTGAGATAGAAGAAAGTTTTGTGATTGGCACATCCAACTAGTTTTTATTTGAACTGGAATCGACCTTTACTTTGTAAAATATTGCACCACAGTATGATGTCAGTTACCATGCCTGTTTATATTACCACTTCCATTTATAAACTCAACAACAAAATGAAAAACATTGTATTGGGTAAAATTAAATCAAACTTGTTGTATCGTAAACCAGTTTTATAAGATGGTTGTAATTAAACGTAATATTGTTTTCTCATATTATCAACACTTAAAGTAATACAAAAGATTCATACGTTATATAATAGTATATGCCTTCGAAAAAAAGAAAAAAAATCTCTTAATTTCCCATACACATTATTTGGCACTTCATTTTCTAAAGAAAATTTATATCTGCAAAGAACGAGATTTCAACATTTTTTATTAAATTTTGTGATTATTTATAAAAAATATTGCATTTTAAGTATTTTCACTGAAGTATTAATTTGTAAAAATAAAAAAAAAAATAAAAAATGCATGCATTATAATTTTTTCTTACATAAATATGTAACAATCTATTTAATTAATATTCAATGTATTTTTTATTTGGATTCAAAGAATATCTTCTTTGAAATGTAAAAGAAAATCAAAATGATTTATGCATAAACATACCTTCGCTTAAAATCTTGAAAAGGTTTGAATAACTTAATCACTGTTTAAAATATTCATTTTATTGATTTTATTGCTCATTATTCAATTTTTTCTATAATACTAATTAAAATATTATAACAAAAAGAAATTATTTTAATAAAAAGGTAATATGGTTAAGAGCTTTTGATAAGAAAGTTAAAAATGATACATATGCATTTTTTTTATTATTGATAATGAAAAGTTTGATCAATATTTATTTTTGATAATTATTTTTAACGAAAAGTTCAACTTTTGTTTTCTTTTACAAAATAAACGAAATATTTGTACTACGTTAAAAAGATTCCAACTTTATTTTAAATTTAAACAATAGACTTCAGTTTTTTTACAGATTTTTCAAAAGAAGAGTTTCAGTAAATAAAAACATTAGTCATAGACAAATCATAAATATAATCAAGTTTAGAAATCACTCAAATTCTTTTAGATATTACATGCAATTAAACCATTCATATTTTACTGAATATTAAAATTAATTGAAAAGTAAATAAATTTTATAAATATACATCACTTTTTTATGTTTTTTAAAGTTAATTTGATAATATATCTCATTACAATAAGATTTGTTTTTGTTTCACTATACAGCAACATTTGCTAATTATACATAATATCAAAGAAAAGGGGAAGCGAAAAAATTCTTTACTCGCAAAGCTTTTAGTAGTTAAGAAATCCCAACGTAAGCCCCTAAGTAGAATTGTTAGAGAAATACATGGTCTACATTATGAACAAATATAAGTCTGAAATATTATTCTGCTACGAATAATAAAAGCAAAGCGTAAGTTTGTTATGATTTATTGTGTCAGAGATCAGAGATCTGCCAAAGCATAATTACATTGTGGCTTTTTTAATTATAATCAATTATTCCTTGGATTGCTTGAAAGCCTTCCAAGTAATGTGTCGAAACAGTCGCTTTTCTGCTACCACTCTCTCCAAACAACAATCTTTGAGATATGTTTCTACATCATTTGCAAGAAAGATCTACCCCGAAGAATGTTGCTTGCAAAGACTGATAGACAGATATTATCAAAGCCGAACCCAGCATGTTTTCCTAAATATATAATATGATTGGATGATTATGTAATGTATATATCAGCCGATTATGTTTTGTCTACTATCTTTTTAACTTACCATAACTTTTAAAAAGTATTTTTAAAGTTCTTTTGAACATGGATTTTAACAGTATTGAACAGTAAAAAATCGTAATGTGCATATATTTTTAATGCGTATGGACACATTCATTAAGTGTTATTCGGTACACATTTAAATTACATGTATTGTATCTCTCAGTTATTTGCATATTTCATAAAGTTCAGTACAGTGAACTTTAGTTAAAACTAGTAAAATTTATAACTGATCAAGTACTGTATTTAAAGATGTAGCGGAAGTGCCTAGCTACTCTCTTATAAAGCTAGTCTAGGAGTACATGAATCGTTGAGTTTTGTATGTGAATGTGTTTTCCTAATTCCTACATGTGTGGGTGAATGAGTCATCTATTCTGTGATTTCTTTTACTTAAGCAAAGTGTGGTAAAATCTCCAGGAATCTCAAAAAACTTATTGTCGCAGTTATTGTGTGCAGTAATATGTTAATTACATTTTTGTGGTCGACTAGCTTGTATAAATGCGATGGTAGCAGTGAGTATCGTCAGATTTTGTCGAATTTCGTCACTTTAAGGAATAAGACGGTTTCTGTCCTTTCATCGAGCCTTGTGTATTTAGCAGTGACGTTCGACTTTGATAGAGTTTGGATTAAGACTCTTCAGCTGAGTAGTTTGCCTGTGGTAAACTGTTGCATTAATTACATTAACCCTTTCCGGCACAGTGGTCCCACTCCGGGCACACCTACTTTTAATTCCAAACTTGCATTCGGCACCAAGAATATTTTAATAAAATTTTCCTTCTATAATTAAAGCTTAAAATAAGAAAATCTTATTTTCTAAAAAAGCCGTTTGTAAATTCCGGTGTCAATCAGTAATTTCGCATTTTACGAACAGAATTTGTCTGTGCCGGAAAGGGTTAAATAAAAGTGTATTTAGAATCCACGAGGTTCTCTTGAATTAGTGACACTGACGTATTTTCTAGTGATATTGTGCATAGTGTTTTCGGAACTATCAGTGACATTTTTTTGTAGCAGCTTTTCGTACGCTCTAGAATACAGTTGGAGTAACCATCTTGTTTAGAATTACAGTTAGAATTTAGAGAATTTCTTGCTGTTAACATTTCCCACTTTTGTTATTTTAGTGCTTAAACTTCGAATTTGATTATCGTTTAGTTAACTTCTTTGTTCAACAGCCACAACCTTTTAATACTGATTTCAAATAGTTTTTTTTTGTTAATTTCTGTCTATGGCTACTTTATTAATTGACGGACCCGAAGAGTCTGACAAAGGCATATTAAGATATATGTGATAATAAATATACGTATTTAATCATAAATTTCAAATAAAATTAGAGTTTCCTTTTACAAAACAAATTAATTCTGCTGTATTAAAATAAGTTTAGCATTACGTACAGTGGGTTTAAATAAACCTTTAGTTTCAGAGAAAAAGTCTTTCGATAAACTCAAGTATTAACCATTGAGTTTTGAAAAGTATCACAATGTTTACCGCCCAATCTTTTTCTTGTTTAATATCTAAATGTCTTTAGATGTTATATTTAAATAACCTATCAATATTTGCCAATTCGGATTTTTGTTCATAACTTTAACTGTAATGAAAATTATTTGAATAAATTTCACATAGACTGGCCTGTCTTTGAGTGTAAATTTATGACATCACGATACATGGTAGAAGTGGCTACAATCCTTATCTAAATAGCACTATACTCGACTCTGAAATGTGGTATTCTTCCACCACTTTTCCCGATATCATAGCATCTCACACAAAGCAAGGCAAGTTTCTTGAAATTTCCATTATTTACCTTGATTTGCGTGTTTTGCATCTTTAATTTGGTTAAAGTTATGAACAATAGGTTTGTTATAATTAGGGGGAAACACCCTGCATTTAATAGTAAAAAAATCATGGATTACAAGTCAGTTTTCCTATGCAAATTTTGTTTGCATTGGTGTAGACTACCACCTCTTAAAGTTTGTCCAATAGTTTTTGAATCCCCCTGTACTGTAATGATCAGAAGTTATCGAAAAATGATTTATGTATCATATATTTATAAAGAGTTTAATTATTTGGTAAATTAACTTTAAGCTAATATCAAAAATTGTATAATACCGTAAAGTTGTTTATTTTATGTAATACATGTTAGTTATATGTATTTAATTAATATGTTCTTGAGAAAAGTTAGAAGTGACTGTCAATCTTGTTATAGTAGATGCGGCTATCATCTTTATCGAAATGCCGATGAATTAATTACTAAATATTCCGCATGTAATTGATTGCTTATAGGACTTTATTTATCAAATGTTTTACACATCTGTTAGGTTTCATGATAGCATTGCATTTCAGGAAAATCAAGGCAAATCTGTTGAAAAATCCTTCAGATATCATAAAGTTATGAACTATCGACTTGTTCAGATTGGAGTGAGACACCCTGTATTTTCGAGTGATAAATGGGATTGTGACTTTGCTTTTCTATGCAAAAATTGTTTCGGCGTTCACTACCACCTCTTAAAGTTTGTCAAATGTGTACATTACATTTTTTTTTAACTGAATTTAAAAATACTTCTTTCCATGTCTGAATTTCTGAAAATAGATTTTGTTTAAATATATAGTGAGACATACGATAATGATAATTAAAATAATAAAAAAGAGGGAAAAAACTAGTAAACAGTTAATTTGGTAATTTTGTACTTCCGAAATTTTGACGTACAACCTATTAAGGAATAGATAAATAAGATATGATCTATACTAGAAATAAATGCATTTCTAAAATTATGTTCGTAAAAAGCGAAAAGCACAATATGGGACGCGGTTAAAATTTATACTATTGCCCATAATCTGAATATGTGTAATTTCATTGTCTTCTTTTTTTTTATTTTCATCACAAATAATGCTTACATTGCCTGATGTTTTCCAGACATTCTCAGCTAATGTAATGCAGGTGGAATATTTTAATTGAAAAGAGTAGTGCTAATAGCTTTTCATGCAATTATTGTAACGCACATAAGTACTAGAGATAAGTTTTTAGGCATGTAATAGTTATTATAAATAAAAAATATAATACTAATATTGTTATTTTTAGATTACTTTGCAATCTTATAATTAGATGAATGTAAATTAAGCAATTGGGGTGTTACCATACATCAATAATTTTTTATTAACAATATGTGTTAAATGACTAGTGTCTGTTTACTTTTTAAAAACGGAATTAGGAACACAGACACACATCTAAACACGTGTCAGCTACGACTTTTTAGATTTTTCTTCCAGATAGCTAATTAAAATGTTGCTTTACGTGAAGAATTAATGCGTGGTTTCAACATATGTAATGAAAGTTTTTGAAACTTTGTATTCCCATAGAACCAATGTTGCTAGTAAGATTAAAATATCTTCGAAGAATGTATGTAAAGAAAAATCAATAATGCCTTTTAATCCTCTGAATACCGAAGTTTAAAAACACAATAGCATTCAAAATACGGCAAACGACCGAACGGTGAAATATTGCTACGAGATTTTTTTCTCCCTCTTTCTCCCGCCTGTTTATTTGTCAGCAGCAAAATAGGAATACAGCTATGTTCAAAAGTGAAACCTCACTAAGATCACTAGTACAAAAACCTTCCCACCCGTTGATTGCAATAATTCCCTTTTCCCCAACAATATTTGTATATTTCCGAGGGGGAGAAAACGGAACACCTTTTTCAGAGGCGCTCGAGTGGTTTAACAGTAGTTTGCTTGGCCGGGCGTCATGGGTGTTTTCTTAACGAAAGGGTTATATCAACTTCCTAAAATTTAATACAAAAATTAATATTTATATAAACGTTAATTTGAAATCAATTATATTTAATAATGCACATCAGAACAATATATTTTTATCTTCCAATAAATGCTTTGTTTAATTAACATCCGTTAGAGTTTCTTTTTTTTTATTCATGATTATCAAGTTGGTTCAAAAGTTTAATTGCAGTCTCAGACACATTTTTATCTTTTAGAGTCATTTGTTACAATCATTTTTTATCTTTCACAATCACACAACATTACAAGCAGTGTTCTTCTTTCCGAGACAGAATTATTGGAACACGTTTTCAAATTACGAAAAGAAATAATAACGGAAAAAAAAATTGAATATTTTTCTCGCAAAAGATTACAAACGGAGCTTCAAATAATGAAAGAATAAAATCTTAGTGGTTCTAGGCAAATACATTTATTATTACTTTATTTTTCAACATTTGATTTACAATTTAACATAAGTTTTACTTAAAAAATATATACATTTAGTTTTTTGCACATAATACGTGAATGTTTTACATGCATTTTAGATGTTTTTTGTATATTTAAAAAAAATTAACATGAAATCGCAATGGAATAGAATGTAGTAGATTAAAAAAAGTAAGAAAACGTTTTATCTTTTTAAAGAATGCTATACATTAAAAATCCTACTTAGCTTTGCAGTAATTTTTTTTCTTTCATGTATATATATCCGTACAAAAATATTTATTTATATATGTTTGGTTGTAAATACAGTATTTTTTAATGCATAGAGCGAAACAATTTCTAAACGCAAGCCAGAAACACTGGCTTTATGAAAGTTCCTCGAAAATAATAAGAAAATAATAAGTGAAAATAATAAGAAGATTAAGTTCTAATGAAAAACAAAAATAATAACGCTCTTAGCTGGGAAACCCTTAGACAGAGGGAAAAACACCATTAGCTGAGTACTTAAAGCAAAATAAATAACGCCATCAGTTTCATATGCATCCGTTCATAACTTTTTTATTCAAAGCTTTATGAAAGAAAAATTATCATAATCATTACATAAAAAAATTAAGATGTTACTTTTTTAAAAAATGTAAACGGAATCTTCATCTTTTCTGATGCAATGTTTTCTAATGCAATAAATGTAGTGGAAAGTGGAAATACAACCCCCCCCCCCCCCCCTATGCAATTTTATCTTCAAATTATCGCAGAAAAATGCAAAAAGTACCATTTGACTGGAAATTTTGCTTACATTTCGAATATGAATGCAATTATTTAAATAAAGGGAATGTGGATTTTAAAAAGTGCGCCAACTTTCACTTTTTCAAAAGGTAACACAACTTTTGACACTATATTTGAGATTTTTCTATCAAACCAAACCGTAAAAGGGAACAATTTATGTACTATTTAAAAAATATTCAGATTTGTAAAAGAAAATGTGTTAGGTGTTATTCATAATTTTCGAAAAATAAAGTTTCAATGTTGCAACGAAATCTACCAAAAATATTAAATTAGTTAAGGTAAAACGGGCCAATCTCTAGTGCAACTTTGTGCAATAAACGCATTTTAACATCAAAACTAAAAGCAATGTGCGAAAGTTTTCTTTAAGCAGTTCCTGACAAGACTTCTTTGCATGAATAAATTTAATTGTTACAAAACATTCATACTAAAGAAACCTTTGTTGCAATCTGCATGTGTGCACATTTTGGATTTCACGGAACAAGTATACACACGCAGCTCTTTTTGTAGTTAAAAAGTCAAGTGAGAATTTAAAAAAAAATTATGAGGGGAAAAAAAAATATTTTTTTTTTAAACGATACACATTTGTTTTATTAAACACTTTGAAAATAAAGAAATACTTCCAGCCATATCAAAATAAGAATGAATCAGATCTAAGATTTCCCACCCCATTGACTCAACATTTGCGAGATTGATAACAATCATAATTTAAAAGTTTTTCGACTTAATACACATTTCGAGTTGTTTGCAGGCAAACATGTAAATGAAACAAATAAACGCTGCTGTTGTCTGTAAATTAAACCATCGTTAAAGCACATAAACTTAACCTCGTAAGTTAATTTGAAAACAAAAATTGAATCTGATTTTTAATTCTTTCCATTTATGGATACATGCTGCTGTTTTGTGTTTCTTTTTTTGTTTTTTTGTTTGTTGTTTTACAAATTTTGTATTATATATATATTTTTTTCATTTGCATCTTAGTCTGCAAACAGCTCGACATGTGTATTAAACCTTTGGAACTACTGATATTAGGGAGGTTTCACTTTCGGAGATAGCTGCCTTCTTATTGTGCTGTTGACAAGTAGGTAAGCAGAAGAAAGTTAGAGAAAAAATCTCACAGCACAATACACGCTTGGTGTTTTGCGCTAAATTTTAGCAACTTTAGCGTCCGTCCGAGTAAATTCTCTGACTTCTGAAGAGACGGACTACTGATTACTTAGATTAGCATTATTTTTTCAAAGAATATTCTCGATGAAGAACTGACTCAACTTCTTCTACGTTGTTATCGTCGTTGTGACGACCCCTACCTTTCTAATTAACGGCTAATTGAAGTGTGGTTCATTAAAGAATCCCTATTATCCACCCCCTTCTCGAAAGGGTCAATTCAAGTGTGCCGCCAAATTTTCAACACGGATTATATCAAGTGTCCATTAATTCTACTTGGAAAATTCTCTAACTGACACTGTAGAATTGTAAACACTAATAGAATCTGTTGAACTGACGTTACAGAGATAGTTATGTCTTCATAAACTAACAAGCACTTCATATAACGAAAGTATAAATTGAAGCACCAAGAGGCCACTATGGTGATTTTCATTTCAAAGTGAGAACGAGTTCTTATTTTTGGTGTAATTGCTATACGTAGTGTTTTGCAGCCGAAAAATGTCTGGCTGAATATGCTAAGAAGAAAATTTCTCTGAGATCTCCAACAAAGCTTGGTATAAATTGGGGCTGCCGTCCAGTATCAAACCCATCTGGAATATTTTCCGTAAGAGCAGATCTATGGAATGTCCTTTATTTTCTAACTGCCACACGTATTTGAATGTATTTAGATTATAGTGTTGTTTCGTGTAATAATGTTCTGTTTCGTTACATCGCCATCCTGATTTATAACCTTAATTATGACGTTACACCGTCCCTTTAATTGATTTCTGATTGTTTTTGGGTTCATCTTCGCTTTCTCCAGAGATGTACTCTTGATAGTTTCTCGTAACTGTTGGGTGCATTTAAGCGCTTTTGGGCTATTTACAGTATATCAGTTAAATATAAGGTTCTATTACTTCCAACAATCTACAGTTTCTTATTAACTTTAAAATAAACACGTTATTTTAACCGGACATAACGCATAAAAATACATCTAAAATTACCAAATTTGTTCAAGTATTTGTAGAAACACTGTCAAACATAGTAAACGTTCTTTAAAATAATTGTCCAGATTCAGAGAAAGATGATTAATAAGAAGAAGATGTAATAAAGTGCATGAAAAAAAAATTGCTGCTATCCGATCTGACCCCATTTATTTTGTGTACATCTATCTACCCTAGCTTGTCAATATCCGTGTACAGAAGTGTATATAAATGGCTTCAATCTAAACTGTACATAGCCTAAGCTTTGTCTATATGTAGGTTAATTCCTTTAACTTTAAATGTTTACTAACGAAGGCTTTCTAACCAACTATCTTCCATTTAAAGAGTCACTTTCTTACAAAACACATGTCCGCTGGGTATGGTGTATATACTTACCTCCTGTGTACACTTGTCTTGGTGTTCCTTACCTGAATAAAATGGAAATTTTTGATACAAAATAAACGCAATTTATATAAGAAATATGCTATATAATTTTCAGATAAATTTTTATAATTTTTCTCAGTGAATGATAATGATAATAGGAGACAATCTCCTTAAATCCGCACAAAAAGTGAAATTTTACTATATATCGAAAACTAACGCCAGGAAAAAGTTGTAAAATCAACTAGTCGTGTTTTGGACCACACGCATTTTGTAAATATTAACGTAGGTTTTAATTTATAATTTTAATATGTATTTATTAAAACTTTTTATAATTAAAAATGTATTTTTGAATATAAATATGCTTGAAATATATATGTTTTTAACCATTCATTGCACCTTATTAATAACAAAGAATTTCAATCGGATGGTTTTCTTTGGAAGATATAGTTTAAAATTTATCATGTGGATTTAACGTTAACACCCTCAACATTTGACCTCTTCTAACTACAAGAATATTTAAGAAAAAGTACATAAAGTATACGTTTCTGGGCTGATCGGATCTAAAGAACTCAAACATATTGCCAAAGTGGGTTAAAAATCAAAATGTAAAGAATTTGTAATAAGTGTACGACCCCTATATAACACATTCCATTTTTATTCGGAAAGAATACACAATGCCCTATTTGATGATATTCCTTGCATCTTTCTGCGATACTTTGATGACAAAAAAACATGCACTTTTTGACCGACTGTACATTAAAGTTTTAGATGTGATTTCGCGACTCTCGTTGTTCTTTAAATAATGTTTCAACAAAAAGAGTACTTGAACTTAAAATTAAACATGTAACATATTTTTTAATAATTTGTTTTAAAAAAGATTTCTATACGCAATCGAAATAAAACGTTTTCCTGTGAACATATAATTTAAAACATCATTCATAATAAGAAAGTAGGCACAAATCCCATTCGAATGGTAATTCTCGCATACCTCTACGACAATCTGGTGATAAAATAGCATGGAATGGTGCGTTTATTTTTTTTTCAACAGTACAGTTCGTAAATCTGAACCCGTTCTAAAAGTAACAAGACAGAGATGTTCTAACAGTCTTTGTTCATAATTTTCTAAACTATTACTAGTCATCTATCTCGCTAAACATATACAATTTTATTTTTAGGTACTCTTTAAAAACTGCATTACGAACACTTATATATACATTTTTTTTTCTCTTAATAGATTTATCATGTCGCATATATTCCAAAATAGTAGAACCATCCAACATTTCCCGGGTATGGCCCGGTTAAAATAGCATTATCGTTTCCCGGATTACTTTAAATATATCGCTTATAGCGAAATCAATAATTTTATAAAAATAAACAATTAAATATGTCTTTGCAAAAAAAAAAAGAAACTAACTTGAAAACACAAAGCCTGAAAATTTAGACTGCCGTAAGATCACATGACATAATCACTTATCTTTTGCTTGCGAAGGAACACCGTCCTCATAATAAAAGGTCTTTTGGTGATAAAAGGTAACCCACGACAGCCATCTCTCGAAACTTACATCTAACCTCTACTTACCAAAATTTTCTTTTTTCTTAAAATTCTTAAAAATTCATACAACTTCAAATTAACAATTTATTTTTATTATCGATACCCAAATATCTGCTCCATACAAAGGTATAAGACAAGCTACACTGCCGAAGGCAGACGTACTTCACCGCGGATTAAAGGTTCTCCTGATCACAAGCGAGTGATCCACCAACAGGGGCCCAGTTGACCCAGGACACACCCCCACATGTGATCTCCTTGTGGGGGATCACCTACGTGGGGGACACAGCTATATGCATCACTCCGCACCCAAGCAGTAGACAAAGGTCATTACAAAAGCAGAGCCTATGTAGAGAGGAAGTTGCCGCATTACACTTGGGGTACGTATAAGAATTTCTCAGAAGTTTCGGCCCCAAGAGGGCGTGGAGGTCCTAGGCCTTAAACCAATAAACAATTAGATTGTATTTTTAGGGTATCAATTAAATATTGGTTGATAAAAAACAAACTTGACATTTTTGGCGAAATGGGTATTTAAACAACAACAAAAAAATCGCGCAAATTTTAAAATCATTGTATGAACTCCGAATAATTTTTATTGATAAAAGGAAAAAATTACTATATTGGGCAAATAGATTGATTTGGAATAGGTCAAAATCCCCAACGAGCTTGGAGGATCGGAGATATACACGAATCTTTCCATTCAATATAAAAAAACTCTAATTAAAAAATATATATATAAAATCTGACTCTCAGATTCATTTAAATCTGTCTTCGTTTATCCGGAAGCAAATTTGAAGACTTCTACGTGCGATAGATTTCCCTAGCCGATAAACACACAGCTTTCTTTTATTAGTATAGATACGATTTTTTATTGCTTAATATTAGAAAACGAATTAAACGGAAGTTGAAATGTGTTCGGGGCTGAGTCAATATTGAGAAACGTGTTTTGAAGGTTGTTAGATATTCGGCTAAAACTACACTTATGTTTGTGAAAATTGCAACACCGTGAAGGAATTGTGCAAATTGAACCAAACTTACAGGAAATGTGAAATGAGATAAGACAAGGAAATGATTAGTATTACAAAGCGATTGCGCATACGTGAAATGAGAATCGGCACTTTATCAGTCGCTTGTTCCAGATATATAAAGGACTGTGAAGATGCGCTGAAATCCGTTTATCTTTCTCTGTCTGCGTTAAGCGTTTCATTGGTGGTCAATATGCCTCGTCTAAAGCGGAGGAAGCCATACCAACAATTAACGGAGTTCGTACGAAGCCGCATCGTCGGTATGTGAGAAGGTGGATTTTCGTATCGAAAAATCACAGCCCACCCGCAGTGTAATGCCACAACAGTGATGCGTGTTTGGAAGAAATGGACAGAGTAGAATCAAACAAGGCGAAAACCTGGTTGTGAGACACGCAATAGCACAACGGCACGGGACGACAGACACCTCATTCGTGTAGCTGTGATGGACCGTACAGCGTCCTCTCGTGTGTTAGCACAACGTTGGAGCACAGCTACAGGTATTTTGTTGTTTAGCTCCACAGTTCGTCGCCGTCTGTTGCAGCATGAACAGCTCGCAAGGAATTCTCTACGTAGGATTGCCTTCTCACTGAAACACAGACTCTTCCAACTTCAATGGACTCATCAACACACAGCATGGAGTGTCCAGTAAGATGCTTTTTTCCGATGAATCTCGCTACAATCTGGAGTACAATGATGGAAGAGTACGCGTCAGACGTTACAAAGGGGAACGTCTACTCTCACAGTGTGCTATCCAGCGTCATATCGCACAAAGGCCTGGCATCATGGTGTGGGGAGCTATTGGGAATAATTGTCGATCTCATCTAGTACACATTGCGGGCAACCTCAACAGTGATCACTACATAAGGGAAATCGTGGAGCCAGAGGTCTTCCCCCTTCTTCGACGCATTCCGGGTGCTATATTTCAGCAGTATAATGCCCGTGCACATGCCGAATTTGATTGGTCGGCGACTGGCTCGTACAACTGGTGGAACACACAGTAAGTCGGAACTTTGGCTTCAAGTCGAAAGCATCTGGAATGCCATTCCCCAGGATTACATTCAGAACCTGTATGATTCAATACAACGACGCGTACGTTGTCATCGCTCAGCTTGGCGGAGACACAAAGTACTAATTTCCAACTTTCTTTTTGTTTTTTTGTCTTGTAAATTTGATCGTTTATTTGTACCACTATCAGTAATATGTGGAATAAATTTCATTAATTTCTGACAATTCCTTCATGTTGTTGCAATTTTCACAAGCATGAGTGTATTAAAATAACGATATAAGATTTATCTGACTACTCAGTTAACGACGCTCATGTCGAAGTCCATAAATAAAATCCGTTGATATGCTGGTATTTGGTACAAATGTTTCAATTTAAGAATTTTTAATAATTGTATTAATAAATAATAATTAAAATTTTTAAAAAGCAATTTAATCCAAAATATGCATGTCATTATGTTTAAATTTTTACGAAGTATCATATAAGACAAAAAGTACTGAAATACCTAAATTTTTGTTCGAGTTGTGCTAAATAACGGACATTTATCTCTACATTTTTTTCATTTTTCATTAATTTATATCTCACTAACTAATTATTCGAAATTCACAGAAATTTGTTTTTTTCATCTTTTCGCATGCCGAACATAAATATGCAAGAAAATTATGGTATTGTTATGAAACGTTTTGAAATTGGATTCACTTTGAAAACATCGGTAATCCTTATTTAAAAAAATAAATCGGTCAAATGTGAGTATAACTCGTGCTCAAAGGGTTCCGTACATTATATTTATTATTTTATATTTATTAATTAATAAACTCCTACTAAACCTAATTTATCCATAATTTTATTTTCAGTAAATTCGGAAATAGGAGGAGGGGTGGCATTTTTTCCAGTATACTTTGAAAGATATCTCTAAATATATATTACTTAAAATTAAAACAAATATATTTTTGAGTTTTATTCTACAAGATCTTTTGAAGGATATCCTACACGATACATATGTTTTTCATGTATTTTAATTAATGTCGCGGCTTATTACCGACAGTTGTTTTCGAAAATCATTATGAAATATCCTTGGATGATTCTGCGTCGATAGATACTTCGAGCGACCGTCAACTCCCTCGCTGACCGCCCGAAAACTAATGTTTGTGTGTAACGGAAGAAAGCGTTTTTCTCAAAAACTATGTTACCAAACAAAATCTCTATAGTTTTCATGCAAGATTTAAATAAACTCCTACTACCCCTATTTTTTTCAAAAAATTAGTGTCAGTATACTCGGAAATAAAGCAGCGGGGACATATTTTTGTAGTACATTTTTGAAGATATCTCTGAAACTATAATAGCTAAAATTAAAACAAATACACCCAGAAAAGGGAATTGATTAAAACAACAAAACATGTTTTGTTGAGTACATTTTGGTTGTTTTAGCAAAATTTTTTGTTGAAGTAAAAAAGTTGGTTTTGTTGCTCGGACAAAAAATATTGTTAACACTCTTACAAAATTTTAACAAAATTTCAACAATTTTACTTGAATTAACAAAATCTGTTTTTTGAATTTTACAATAATTTTGTAATTCCAGCAAAATTTTGTTGTTATTGCATAATTTAAATTGTTATGTATAATCATAACTCTCTCACGTAACTCGATTTATTTGACTTATATAGCTATATATAATTAAAGGATTAACATATTTTTGGATAATTAAAACTTTTTTTCATTGGGCGGACCAAGGTAGTTTTAAAAATCCCCCTGTCCCATTTATTATTTTCTCCTATCTTTACAAGAATAAAGTATTGGAATCATGAACATTTTCGACCTCCGGTTTCCGACGTATTGTAGAAGGTCCTGAACACGATTTGACTGTTTTTAGAAAATGACTGTCAATGACTCTGTCTGTCTGTATGTGACAAAAATTTTGTGGGCGCTCTATCTCAAGAACTAATGCATGGAATTTAATAAATCGTTATATTCAGTTACTTCCTGATATAAATTGTTGCTGATTAGTTTTTGGTGTAAATCGCGCAACAGATGGTGCTGCTATGTTGCATTTTTCGCGATTTTTGCAAAAGTTCTATCTCATTTTCAGCAGTGAATTACGCCTGTAATCTTTGAACGTAACTCGATTTATTTGACTTATATAGCTATTTTAATAAAAGGATTAACATAATTTTTGGATAATTAAAACTTTTTTTCATTGGGACAGACCAAGATAGTTTTAAAAATCCCCCTGTCCCATTTATTAAGTTTTTCTATCTTTACAAGAAGAAAGTACTCTGGTACATAAGTACTCTGGTACTGGAAGAAAGTACACTGGTAAAATATAACAGTGAATTTTTATCCTGCTTTTTGCAGGCATAATTTAATGCTGAAAATTAATTAAAAATTAACTATGTGTTGCCGTTTGCTGGACTTTGTATTGTCGTCTCATGTTTGCCGCAGAAATTTGCGTGCGCCTGATGACATTTCCATCTTGTGCTGCGGTTGCAGCCGTTCCGACATGTATAAGAGTGAGAAATGCCGAGCTCAGATATCGTTCCTTATAGCTCAGTGGTAGAGCCTCAGAGCGCTGTTCTGAGGAACCGGGAGCGACTCCCAGCTTGGGCAATTTTTACTCTCTCGGTTTTCGCTTGAAAAAAATCAGGCTAAAAAACCACTTGTTATTATTCAAGGTTTTCAGGTATAATTCACAGCTGAAAATGAATAAAAAAATAGTTAAATTTGCATATTTACATTGGTTCATTTAACAAAAGGTTTTGTAATATAAACAAAACAAGTTCGTAATATAACATATTTTATTATTTAAACAAACAAAATATATTTTGTTGAAAAAAGAAAATAGATTGTTAAAATAACACATTGCATATATCTATGTAACAAAAAGAATTTTGATAATTCAAGTAAAATTGAACCATTTTACTTGATTTAGCAAAACATTTTTTTGCTGACGATACAAAATTTTTTTTAGAATTGCAAAAAAAATCATTAATATTTTTTTTGTTGATTCAAACAAAATTTCCATTGGTCCATATTTAAACGAAAAGTTTTGTTGGGTCAACCAAATATTTGTTGATTCAACAAAACCTTTTTCTGGGTGTATACTTTTGAGTTCGGTATTACGAGATTCTCACACGATATACAAAAAAAAAAAAAAAAACTTTGTTTTTTCAAGTAACTTAATTAGCTCTCTAAATATTTCCGAAAATGCACTACAAATTTATTTGTGAATGGCTCATAATGTGAAAATATGTGGGTAAAAAGGTTTTATAACTGTCCCATGTTTGAAGTTTCCACGTCCCATAGTTTACGAGGAAAAGGGCTGTGACAGACGGACAGACAGACACAGGAGTGATCTTATAATGGTTCCGTTTTTACTTTTTAAGTACGGAACCCTAAAAAGTATGACTATAAAGGATTTTCTGTGAGTTGAAGCGATATTTTTCAATAAAAAAACCTAAAATAAATTGTAATCGAAAGAATATTATCGTTCGTATTTTGTTTTGCAACTGACAAGACCCTAATTTATAAATCACAGTAACACATCTTCTGTAATTTTTATTCAATGAAACTGCGTTCTCTCATTTTAAATATTGCGGTTTTATGCATAAAGAGAAATATATGTTTGTGTTTGTAATATATATTTTAACGTAATTATATGGAGTAATGTGTTTAAAAGTGCTGCTTTCGATTTTTCCGTTATCACATATTTTAATTAACTTCCATTAGAGAACATTGTTTTTTAATATTATTGTTCGGTAGCGGCGAGATAGTACAAAGGTTTAGTTTTACTTTTACGCTCTTATTTTATTGGTTTACAATAATTTAACGTCTTTTTCGGTCTGTGAAAAAAAGCAATGTTTTTTAAATTTTAAATGAAAAGAAAATATACGGGTCGAAGAAAAAAGGCTAATTAACATAAAAGAAGAAAAATATATGTCAAATTGTAAGTTCTGATAATAATATATTTGTATTAATTAAATTACTGATTATTTTTATAACACGAAATTCGCATTTATCTAAAGAAAATTAATCCCTCTTGAGAAATAAACTTCTTGAAGTTTTATTTTATTTTATTTTTTTATTTAACTTTTTACAATTTTGCATACATCTCAAGAGCTTTCGATATGTTTTAACAAAAATGACGAGGAACGTCAAATTTTAATAAAATAGGCAAAAGATTTATATGAGAAAAATATCTTTGTAAACATAGAAAAAAATTTAAAATAAATCGATATGTGGTAATAATTAAAAATATATATAAAACAAAATAAAGTTTTTATAAACTTTTGTGCTACACAGATCGACCACAATCTATTTGCAACTGGTTACCGTGCCAATATGATATAAATGATTTTATGCATAAAGGGTTGCATTTAGTTAATGCGATATGCATTATATAACGATAACAGCTTTAGATGATAAAATGTATGAAAAGGAACATTGATACAACTACGTTGAAAAATAGGCATATTTAAATAAAAATTCGTTAATAGGGATAACACTATAATTTAAAAATCCATTTCATAAATTTTGTAGCTATTTGGGCTTATTATAGAAAACATTGGCGATGATATTTATTTTAATATGTCTCCTTGTTCAAGAGAAAAAAAACTATATAATGACAACCTTTTTTAAGAAATACATTGTCGTTTATCTTAGTAAAATATTGAAAATTCCAGTAACAGATACTATTTTTTTACCAACAGAAGTGACGTCTGAACAATCTGAAAAAAAAAATTATATTTCTTTGTATATAGTAATTATTTGCTCAGTAAATTATATCTGCAATAAATATGTAAAAACAGAATCTTTATTTTTATAACGCGGTTTGAATATAAAACTTTTGTGATCAATGAATTTTGTTAAATTTTCCTCAAATTATATTATGCCCGATATAAAACTTTTCAAACAAAAAGTAACTATTGACGTTTGAAGACATCTTGGGTGTCATGAATAAAAGATCTCCAGAACAATAATAAAGAAGGTCATGTATAAAAAGAATAACTGAAGTGGCAATTTGATTCAGAAAAAAACAACATTTATAAAATTCTTTTTGTCTGATACGTGTAAAATTTCAAATAGGATTCAAACTGAATAAACAAATAAGAAAAACTTCCGTAAAATCAGAAAATATTGGGTGTTGAATTTTATCACGGCTATTGAGAAACGTGACAAGTTTTCTAGAATTCTTCAAAAATAGCAGGATTATTATTTTTTTTTTTAATGAAAATTTTATTTGAACAGCAACAGAAAAATAATTCTAGTTTCTCCTGATTTTCAGTTGGATTTTTATTAAAATTTTCTGTGTTTTACTTTAATTTATGTAATAATGTTACTAAATACTTACTTTTCTCTAACATTTTGATTATTTCTGAAAATTTGATAATTTCTATTCTATTTTCATATTAAGTAATTTAAATGAAAGAAATTTTTATTGGAAGATTTTAAAAGGCACAAAACAGCTTTTTAAACAACGTAAAAGTTTTATTTCCTCCGATTTTCAAAAATAGTTTCAAAGCTTGAAGATATCCTAAAACTAAACGAACCTTTGAATTTTTTTTAACTGAAAATAATTATTATGAAAATAATAATTTGATAAATATTTCCATAACACAATCCGCAGTGTGGTAGTTCTCTTACATTGAAATTTAATGAACAGTTGTTCATTTTACATTGGTGTTATTATAACAGCTACACAAGAGCACGGTACAAAATCAGAGATGCTGACAAAAGAAATTGGAACTGCTTTAGCTCCATATCTAAAGATAATTCTTCGTCATAAAATTATCGGAACTAAGTAAATTGTTTTCTATTAACAAGGACTCTCAATACTCTAATGTTCGAATTTCAATTGTAGTGGTCAAGAAAAATCAACTACACACATGATCTCTATTTACAAGAAAAATAAATGCAAAAAAAAAAAAAAAAAATTAAACTACAGAGAAAGAAAGAAAATAATTAAAAGAGGAATTTCAGGCACTTTAATGATGAAATTCTGAGACTTGAAAATGAATTACATAGCATTAAAAATATGTTTAAATAAATTGAAAGAACTATACCACATAATAAATCAACTTCAAATGACACTACAATTCTAGACACTTTTGGGAGGAGAATTTATCTTGAAAGAATATTGAAGCTATAATAAAATATTCCCCTAACAGTAATTTTCGCAGACTGCATGGAATCGTGTGCAAAATAGTTCTTATTAGAATATAACACAATGTATAAAGAATTTCAGAGTCATTAAAAAATAAATTATTCTCAAAAATGTTTGAAAATTTTACAAAATTTCATAAAGACTCATACTCTGAGTATTCCAAATACTACACTAGTGATGGTAAGAGAAAATTCTAAGTTATATAAAATAATGACATTGACAAGTATATCGATTATGTTGCAGCCTTTTACGCAATTAAAGAAAAATACCGAGATATATATACGACAAAATCTAACTAAAATTAACAATAAATTTCCAAGCAATTAAGGAAAAAGTTTAAACATTTCGAAATATCAGTAATTAACTTTAATAATAGAATGTGTATGACTACAATAAAAATATTTGAAAATATTGTGAGAACATAAAAACTATCAGGACAGCAAACTGTACCTACATAAAAAAATATTTTAGATAATGTTCAAGAATCAATCAGAAAAGAATGTGAAAAATAGCAAAAAAAATTGGCACAATACTAGTCAGTAATAAAGATAATTTTAAAAATACATACAGCAAATATAAAAATAACATTTATAGAACAAAGTTGAAAGTAAAACAAAATCAATAATTGTTCACACTACAATGCATGTTTATTCTCTTGGACAAGAATTAAGACAACAATCAAAAACAAAAAAAAATCTTTCCAAAAAGAATGAGATTGCAAAAACCCAAAAACAGCTGTAATTTACTATAATTCAGTAATGATACAGAATGCTTCAAAATTATCTAAAAAAAGTGTCCTGTGACTTGTATCGGTATACAGTCAATTCATTGGTAAAATATTTAGTTAAGGAAGTACAAAAGTAGAAGAAAACTCATTATACATTTTATTACTTATTTAATTGAATGTTTTCATTTCGAAAAGACCCGCTTTCTTGTCTAGTGGTTAGAGCTTTAGGAGCAAGATAACTAGTACTGGGTTTGTTTCAAATCCTGGATCAAGCGTGGATATGCGCAGTGTAACGGCATCCTTCTCGTCATTTTTCGTTTGTAAAAGGTTATCACAATGCATTTGTATTCACAAAACAAACCTATAATTTATAAAAGCTAACACTTAATTTTTAAAATGTTTACATGAATAGCTTTAATAATGGTAGATGAATTACGTATTCAAATCCCGGTTCAAGCGTGGATTTCCACAATGTAGAGAAAGCCGTCTCGTTAGCAAACGATAATCATAGCGTCTTATTGTCGCGAAATAACCCTAAAACGAATAAAATCAGACCTTTATTTCTTTAAATGGTTACCTGAAAAGATTTCATCATGACAAATGAATAAGTTACCATATAACAGGTATACCATACGATAAGTCTCAGTTTCAAACATAATTATAACTTTTTCAAACCATTATGTTGTTTCTAAATTTCAGTAAAAAAATAAAATAACAAATAAATCTAAGAAACGTGTTTCGAGGGAACTAATGAATTTTTTTTTCTAACGTTGTTTCATTTTTAACACTTTCCAACCTAGTTGAAAAGTGTTTATGACTTCGGTTTGTCTGCCGTATGGCCGTCTGGCCGTCAGCCGTCTGCCGTCTGTCGTCTGTCCGTGCAACTCCCGTAAATATGCTCGGATTGCCCTGCAATTTTTATATGTTATTGTCCTTATCTATAGCATGTTCCCTATTTCAACTGAAGTGTGTAGCACTTATAGTTTTTTTACAAGGACACACAAAAGAATTCCGTTACATTACGTCTATGGAGAAAAATCGTCTGCGGTTTATTTAAATAATGTTTCACTATTTTAAACGCATTGAGATTTATATATATCACTAAGATGCATTAGAAGAGGATTACTGCAGAATATTGTGTTTATAGCAGTCATCGTTCATTTACAGGGACACACAAAAGAATTCTCTACTGTCTGTTAACAATAATTCCTGGAAATGCGTTTTAAGTTGCTGAACGCGATTTTAAATTTAACTCACTTTTTATCTATTACTGGGTGTGTATAAATTCTGTAGATCATATTCAGGGCAGCACAAAAGTTCGCGAACACATTTCCGTTTATTGACAGAAACTCCAGAAGGAGAATTTTTAAACTGTGCTACGCGTTTCCTAACTAAACTAAAATTTAGCATCCTATGTAGTATATATACAAATCTATAGATCATATACAGGGCTGAATAAAAGTATTCGGATATTTTTCCGAATATTGTATATGTTGGAAATGTCTGAAATTACGTTCTTAAATATGTTATGCGTTTTCCAAATTGTTTACTTAGATGTTATCTTTCAGCTTATTAAACGGTAATGATTTGTAAAATTATTTTGGAAGCGTTGGAAAGTGTTACATAATCTATGCTTGACGCATGATTTTTCGTTCTTGTTTGGTATTATAATTGACTGTATTTCCTTTTTCTTTTTTGTTTTACTGGAAAATCAATTCGTTTTCGATAAAGTTAAATTTTAAAAAACTAGATATTTTCTTTGAAAAATCGCGTAACTATTGCATTTTTTATTTGTTTTTGAAAGAACTATTTATAATGCAGTTACTATTTTTCAAAAATATATTGAAATCGCTTCAGCAGCTTCCGAGAAAAGCTACACTAATATCAGCTGTTTGTCTAAGGATTTTGCAGCTGATGTTGCCCTTTTAATATGGACGTAGTAGAAGGAGTCAATCAACATAAATGTTATTGTATGTAACATCTATATTATAAAGCAAAAATAGGTCCGTGAGTAATGCTGATGTTATATAGACGGCGACTAACAACGATCTGTGAAATCAATTTTTCCTTTATCGAAAATTTATTAACTTCTAAGCATAGCAGAATTTCAATATTTAAACCATTGATGTACTTTGAAATAAAACTTTTTGAAAAGTATATCTGATTTTACTGTTTATTTATTGTTTTTAAAATGGTTTTCAAGCAGGATTTTTTTAAAATCTCGTACAGCTGGAACCCGTTGGTACTTAAAACCATATAAATAGTTCAACATTTGTTTCCGACTAATATACAATAACGAAATTAACACTTCATAAATTTAATTTAAATGTACTTATATTTTCCTTTGGTATTAAACATGTTTATATTTCTGTTATATTTTATATAGAGAACACAACAAGATTAAATTTATTCACAATTCTTAAATAGCATACGATTTTAAATAAGATGACAATCTTCACAAGATGTAATTCACATTGTCGATTTATTTAAAAATAACAATATCACAAACATTCACAATATTAAACACTGTAACAATAAATCAAAACTGCTGCTGTATGCAACGAAGTCTTTAGAGATTTCTTCAGCTATAAACCTCTCATATGCGCCTAATACGAAAGTATCGCTTTTAATAAATTCATAAACTGTATTTGAGTACATATTTGATATTTTTCATACAAAAATACCTTTTGGCATTTCTCAGGCTTTCACGGGCAGCTGCAGGCTTAGAACTAATGTTATGTGGTATTATATTTTTGTGTGCTTATGTACTGTGTACTATAAAGCTTTAAACTAATGTTCCTTTCCTAACTGAAATCTTAATCCGAGTAGGGGAGTGACCTGATATGCGTGGAAGGAATGTTTAGTATAGTGAAGGGAGTTTTTCTATTGTAATTGTAAGTGCATAGATAAGACAGACTTCACCCAAGCTCTAAGAAGACAGATCCATCATAAGGGGATTACGTTCTGTCAAGGAACCCTTGTAAATAGTTGAGCAGCCCCGTTTACGAAGAGTGCTCTGGGGGTCTCTCTCCGGGTTTGACCGAAGAGAGAGAGTTAGTTTTAACGTGGGAGTGAAGCGTGTAGGTTCTTCAGAGAGTGAGCTCTGAGACACGTGTGTCGAAAGAGATCTCTTGGAGTGAAGAGATAAAGTGTTTGTGAGATTAATAGTAATCTCTGGTATACGAGTTAATTGGTGTAGTTCAGCAGTACACGTAACGTATTTTCTGTATTTTGTTTAATGTGGAACCGGATCAACTATATCCGAGTTTGTAATTGTAAATATCGTCTTGTTATTTGTAAAGACTGTGTAAATAAATTACTCGTTTAAGTTTAATTGAAAGAGGTCGTCTTTTTCTCAATAAACCTCTCATAACGTGACCGATATCACGTAATCATATCGGTGGTGGCAGCATACTAAAAATACCGGATTATTCTTCAAAGTTGGGCGGACTTGAAGGGAATCCGACAAATGGTGGCAGCGGTGGGATAGAATCGCCGAAGACCAGTGCCAGCTAGCCGTGTTACAGAGTGTTTATGCAGGATCGTCCAGCGGAAGTGTTTGTGCCCTATCGTCGTAGACCAGTGCCAGCTAGCCGTGTTACAGAGTGTTTATGCCGGATCGTCCAGCGGGAGTGTTTGTGCTGTGTGTAGTGGTTGTGTGTATAGTGATTCAAGTTACAGTGATTTTTGCCCGAGAGTGGAATATTTACCAGGGTTAAATTGAGCATAGAATTGCCCCAGCGGATAAAGTATGAGGTAAGGTGTTTGATAATTTTACTCTACTGACATTCTCGAACCTACTGTTTTTTTGTGCAATTGAGGTTAATTTAAGTTGATGTTGTGGGTAATTTATGATAATTGATGTGCAATATAATGATTGTGCTAAATCAAGTGAGATATTAACAAACATTTTACACTATTACTTTAAGAAAAGGAGGTAATATTGTTTACTAGAGTTGATTTTCTAATTTTTTTTAAACGGATAAGATTAATGATTGAAATTAATGCATTGTGTTAATTGTTGGTAGGAATGAGTGAAATTTCTTAAATTTAAATTATTATTAAATTAATATTTAAATTAAGTGATATTGTTTTAAGTTTGAAATATTGATATTAAATGAGGAAGGCAAATTTGTGTAGAATTTAAATTAAATTGAAATAACCTTCAAATAAATTTGAAGGCTCAGAGAAAAAAAAAGTGCTGTGATTTTACTCTTTAATGTGAGAACTAATTTTGGAAATTGAAATATTTTATTGAGATTAAAATTAGGAATTTAGGTGTATTTTATGCAAATTTTTGTTAAGTGGATATTTCTATTTAGTGATTGTCATCAGTGTTTTTATTCAAATTGCAACGTATCAGTATTATTGTATAAATTGTATTTTATTATTTAATTGCATAAATTTAAATCTGTATTGCATAGTAATCAAATTGAAATTACTGTTACTTTGTTAGTGGAAGTAAATTGTGGGGTAGAATTGTTAAAGGAAATTTATCAATTTATTATTACTTATTTGAAATATGTTAAATAGTATAACATGTGGAGTTAACTTATGAAGGTAGGATTTGAGGAAGTATTAATTTGATATTGTGCTTAAGTATTGTTGTAGGGTGGTAATAATTGTCGGTGGAAGGTATGGCTTTCTTACTAAAAGTAAAAAGGGTGGATCTTCAGGTGATATGTGAAGAGTTGGGGATTGAATTCTCGGAAGATGATACCAGGTTTAAGCTTAAGAAAAAGATAGTGGAGAGCGACGATTATGAAGAAGGGGACGTTATGGAATTATCTAGCACTATTGTTATGGAGCGGTTAGAAAAGTTAGAAAGGGAGGATAAGTTACAACGAGAAAAGTTAGATAGAGAAGAAAGGTCTGAAAAATTGAGATTGAAACATGAGTTAGAGTTGGAAAGGCTAAAAATTCAAATTTCGGCAAATAACTCTAATGGGTCTAGAGAATCTAATCATTAGAGTAGCCTAGAGAAATTGATTAAAAGTGTTAAAACTTTGTCTATCAAAGTTCCAGAAGGGACTGAGGGATGGAATCTGTTTTTTAACAGTTTAGAACAAGCATTCCAAACAAAAAATGTACCGGAAACCCAGCAGGCTGAAATTCTATTAAATATGTTAGGAGATAAGGCCTATAATTTGTTAATTTATACTACTAGGGAACAAATTGAGAGTTATGAGAAATTAAAGGAATTAGTTCTAAGGGAACACGAGCCGACACCGAAGGCTGTTTGGAAAATTTTAAGAAGGCTAGAAGGAATCAAAATGAAACTCATGTATTATTTGTATCGCGTTTAATAGCAACGTGGAAAAATTACTATAAGATTAGAGGTGCAGATACGTATGAGAAAGTTAATCAGTTAATTGTCACGGATAAGTTATTAAATATTTTAGATGAGGAAACCGCGACGCATATTGGATTAACTCAGCACAATAATTGGTTAGAAGTTTCTAAAACTGCTAAGGAATGGGATAATTTCTTCGATGCTAAGCAAAAATCTTATGCTGTAACTTATAAGGGTTATAAAGGTAAAGAAAGGCAGGTGAATAATGAAGCTTCTAGAAGGAAAAAGATGAGGGATTTAGTAGTAATTGAAGACAAAATGGGAATAATGAAGTTAGTCCATTTTCGGGTAGAAAACCGGAATGTAAGAAACCTAACGATGCGACGCCTACCTGTTTTAAATATGGTGTAAGGGGCCATTACCAACGATTTTGTACGAAAGGAAATAATGAAGGAAATAGGCAGGTTAAAAAGGGACAAGAATCAAGGGCTAGTATAAATAATGTCTCGGTGCGAGGAATAAAAGAATTGCCAAGGGGGGCAATTACGACAAGAATCGGAGCAAAAGGGGATTGGAGAACTAAAGTTATTGGAGAGAAATTAAATAAACTCGAGAAGATTGAGGTTAGTGTAAATGGGAAAATAGCAAAAGGATTAATGGATTAGGGTTGCGAAATAAGTGTCATTCATAAAGATTTAGTACCGGCAGAGAAACTAAGAGGGGCTGGTAGCATTTATTTACAAGGGATATTTGGTAAGGCAGTGAAATCACCATTAATTCAATTACCTTTAGTTATTCCAAAACGCTGTCCAACTAATGTAATTCATCAGGATGTACTTTTGCGCGATAATTTATAATAGTAAAGAACAGGTAATTTTACATCCTGACGTGGCTAATTAATTGGCAGGGTTGGACCAAGAGAAATCATCAAGAAAGTCGGTAGAAAGGGAATTTAAAGAAAGCAGTAGGGATAAAGTGAAGGAAGGGGAAAGGATTGGAAATGATAAGAGTGACCGTTATGCCGTAAAAACGAGATCGATAAATTTACAAGGTCAGGAAAAGAAAAAAAACGGTGATAGAGAAAAGTAATGTTGATGAAGTTAAGGAAAGTAGTTCAAATATATTTCAGAAATCCCAAATGAATTGTAAAAATTTAGAGAAAGCTTGGGAATTAGCTGAAAATGATAGAGGGTCTTATTATATTGTTAATGGGTTATTATATCATAAAGAGGAATTAGTAGACGAAACTGTAGTTCAATTAGTAATACCTAAAATTAGAAGGGAGAAAATTCTAAAATCAGCGCATACTTCCTTATATGGAGAACATCACGCGGTTATGAAAATGTTAGAAAGAATTAAGCATTCATTTTATTGGAAAGACATGGCTGAGGAAGCTAAAACATTTTGTGAATCATGTTTACAGTGTCAGTTAACGAGGAAATCGAAGGTGAGTGATGGAGAGAAAGAGGAAACAGGTCAACATGCATATATAATTGAGTTAAGGGACGGGAGTAAGAAACTGGTGTATCAAAATGAAATGAGAGGATTTAGGGCTAAAAATAAAGTAGTTGATATTGTTTTTGATAGTGACGGGGAGTTTGAAGACCGTGGGAAAACTCTGTTGTTAGACAGAGAACAACCGGAAAATAAAGACAGGAAGGGATTTGAAATAAAAGGGTTAATAAATATTCAAGTTGGAGACATGAAATCAATCTCGAGGAAAAATAAGGAATTATTTATGGGTCCTATACAACCGGTAGAAACGGAGAAAATCGGATTGATCGTAAACCGGAGAGGTTTAAGATGAAACAAAAATTATACAATGTTCTTATCACGTACAAAGAGGACTTGGACAGGCAAGTGCCTGAATGGTTAGAGGAAAATTTAATTAAGACATCAGAGGCAGAAGTTAGCCATTCAAGCGGGTGTACTGCAAAAAGGGATGTACCTATTAGGTTAACTAGGAAGGACTGGAAGGAAAAAAGTGGTACCGCCTCCAGCAATATCAGCCTAAGGACTGACATTGAAATGACGTAATACTAGTGTAACTTTTTTTTGTGTATTTATAATTGTATTTGCATCCCTTGTTTATAAAAGTGTATTAGCATATTGGGTAATTTTTTTAAAGTTATCACATTATATATGATTCATTTGAGATGTCAGTAGGTAATTTTCAGACACCTTGAAATGTGTATGTAATTATAGTAATGAAGAAATCAAGGAACTGTTGAACTCTTCTCAGATATTACATAGTTTTGAGGAAAATTAGCCCCTAAAAGGCATTTTTTCCGCTAAGGTGGGGGTGTCAGGCTTTCACGGGCAGCTGCAGGCTTAGAACTATTATTATGTGGTATTATCTTTTTGTGTGCTTATCTACTGTGTACTGTAAAGCTTTAAACTCATGTTCTTTTCCTAACTGAAATCTTAATCCGAGTAGGGGAGTGACCTAATATGTGTGGAAGGAATGTTTAATATAGTGAAGGGAGTTTTTCTATTGTAATTGTAAGTGCATGGATAAGACAGACTTCACCCAAGCTCTAAGAAGACAGATCCATCCTAAGGGGATTACGTTCTGTCAAGGAACCCTTGTAAATAGGGGAGCAGCCCCATTTACGAAGAGTGCTCTGGGGGTTGACCGGAGAGAGAGAGAGTTAGTTTTAAAGTGGGAGTGAAGCGTGTAGGCTGTTCAGAGAGTGAGCTCTGAGACACGTGTGTCGAAGGAGATCTCTTGGAGTGAAGAGATAAAGTGTTTGTGAGATTAATAGTAATCTCTGGTATATGAGTTAATTAGTGTAGTTTAGCAGTACACAGAACGTATTTTATGTATTTTATTTAATGTGGAACCGGATCAACTATATCCGAGTTTGTAATTGTAAATATTGTCTTGTTATTTGTAAAGACTCTGTAAATAAATTATTCGTTTAAGTTTAATTGAAAGAGGTCGTCTTTTTCTCAATATACCTCTCATAACGTGACCGCTATCACGTAATAATATCGGTGGTGGCAGCATACTAAAAATACCGGATTATTCTTCAAAGTTGGGTGGACTTAGAGGGAATCCGACAGCATTGTTAGCGGACAATCTGAAAAATATATTAAATGTGACACCTATTAGAACTTTCAATAAAAATGTGACTTTCATTTTCATCAATGTTCTGGTTTTAATAGTGTTATTGAGAAGTTTTTATGATTTTATTATATCACACAAATTTATTCAACATTATATTATGTACCGCTTAACGGGCAATATGCTCTGTTACACGAAAAGCCTGAGTTGGATCCTCCGGTTTATATAAAAAAAGGGGGGTTCCTAGTTTTTTTAAACAATACCTAGAAAGTGTTTCGTTTAATTATTTCATATTCATCTAAATAAAGCTTAATATAAATCACATACGCTACTGAATTTAATGCAAACTACAAAATTAAACCTACAGATAATACCTTAATGACAATTTGTTACAGTTATTATAAATTTTCAGTCGTTCTGTATATCTTTAATACATATTGCGAAAGGGAAAAATTTATGATCGTAGCGTTAAAAAGAGGCTTAGACACTCAAACGTAATTGATGTTAGGAACGTTTTCCCATTTAATGTGATTTACTTATATTTAGTATACTTAAGTTCATCCTTTTTGATTAAGAGATAAGCTTACTTCTTTCAACAATTTCTGAGAATTTCTTTCAGAATATTGTAATAAAAAGTATATTTTCCACATTTTCCTTTTATTGTAAGAAATTATTCTTGCTTACATTAAAACTTATTTTTTTAATGAAAATAATATTATGTATAAGTATTAATGCGTATTTTGTTGCCTATTGCTATAGATATAAAACTTGTGATGGATCTGCTACTCTGATCATGTGAGTAGGCGATGTTTTGAATGAGAACGTAAGTTTTTGTCCACTAATTATCCATGTGCGTAAAAGTTGATCAAGGCTCTCTTTCTTTAACTTTCGACGGATAACTGTGAAATACTCGGAACTTGTGAGTTTCTGCTTTTTATCGATATCCATGCAAATTATTGTAGCTGGTCAATCGATATTTGGGATATATACGTTTCGGAAATACGTTTAGGAGTCGGAACTTGGGTCGTGTTCTCTCTCGATACGAGTAAATCTAGATCCTGCGAATGAACAACCAATCTGAAGCTGAAGAAGCGTATAAGTAGTTGCTTTGGCCTGGAAGGACGTACTAAAATCAGCGGCCGCCGAGTCTACAGCGTGGAGTTGAATTATTACTATGAAGGCAATCTTGACTTGTGGTTATCTTCAAAGCTGTGAGTTCGTTTTGAATCTATATATTTAGTATATTTGAAGTTTTATTTTTACGGAGTACAGCTTTGGGTAAAGCTTAATTATTTTTGGAGTAAGGAAAAATTAGTAGCGGCCTTCTCAAATCCCAACCCGATTAAGTTTCAATAAACATTATTTTTTAAACCTTAACTCTGGTGCTCTCCTTTTACAAACTGAACGGTCTGGTTCACTCATACTGACAGCACACTTTACAGAAAACATTAAATAAAAAAGAAAACTGTCCAGTTAAACTGAGGGCATTGAGCTCACAGGCTATTCACACTAATTGTATGTTACACTCTTATTTCAAAGAATAATGCCCATCGAAAAATAAAGAAGTCGACAATATATTAAGGGGAATCATCCACCACCCCCTTATAATTAACCAATGAACACCCAAAACTAATCACGGAAGCGTCTTATTACAATGAACTTATATACAAAATTTGCAGCAAATCGGATAATTCTGCATGAAAAACCCATTTATCTAAATTAGGGGGGGGGGTAATCCCTCCTTTCCCCCTTTATACTTAACCAATGAACTTCCAAAATTAATCAGGTAAGCACCCTACCACAATGAACCTATATACAAAATTTGAAGAAAATCGGATAATTCTGCGTGAAAAATCCATTTATCTAAATTAAGGGGGAGGATTAGCCCTCCATCACCCCCTTTATACTTAACCAATGAACGCCCAAAACTCATCAGGAAAGCTCCTTACCAAAATGAACCTATATACAAAATTTGAAGAAAATCGGATAAGTCTGCAAGGAAAACCCATTTATGTAAATTATGGGGGGGGGCGATTAGCCCCCCTTTTCCCATGTATACTTAACCAATGAACCCCCAAAAATAATCAGAGAAGCGCCTTATCACAATGAGTCTATATACAAAATTTGAAAAAAACGGATAATTCTGCATGAAAAACCCATTTATCCAAATGAAGGAAAGGGGAGTTACCCCCCTTTTCCCTCTTTATACTTAACCAATGAACTCCCAAAACTAATCAGAGAAGCGCGTTATTAGAATAAACCGATAAGCAAAATTGGAAGCAAAACGGATATTTCTATCACGAGTTATCGCGTTACGTACATACATACATACATACATACATACAGAACGGGCGGCCACATTAGCTCTCAGGCTTTGATAGCCTGTGAGCTAACAAAAAGGACACTAATGCTAAAAAGTCATTAAAAAAACTTAAAAGTCATTAAAAGTACAACTGACTAGCTTCAACACCAACCGGTATCATTATCAAAGTTTATACTGGGAAAATTTCGCAGCGTCCTGAGAGAAGCTATTGGCATCAAATATCAAAAAGAATTACGATTGTAATTTTTATTGTTATTTTTAGACTTAAAAAAAATATCTTGCCAGAGCCTAGATAATTCAACGAATCCAGCTACAATGCAGGTTTTTTTTTTTTTTTTTTTTTTTTTTTTTTTACACAGGGAAATTTCAGTGTATTCATGGATAACAGAAGGAAAATAAAATTTCAAGAGATAAATAACTCTGTTGCCGTTAAAATGAATTTGTAAATATTTTTCATTTCTTAACCTGGTCAATGCAGAATTTTATGTGTTTTTTTTTCTTGCTAAATGTTCATTCTTTCCAGTTAAGTTTTTCCTATTTGCCCTACCTATATGTATTATTCAATACATATAGGTATGTATGTATTACTCAATACACCATTAATTACATCTGCCTTAGTATTTCGTTAGTATCAGAAAGTTGATTGCGTTTAACTGGGTCAATTTTCTCGCAATTAAATTTTTTTCCTATTAAAAAGATATTGAATTTGATATCTCAGGATTAAAAAAAAATACTCCAAAAAACTGTTTTACTGTAAATAAAAAAATGTCTAAAAAACATTTACAAAAAATTCACTATAAACTATTTATAAATCTGCATGAAGCTGAACAACATATCTACGTAACATTCACTAAAATAAATCACTTTTATGCCACTGAAATATCTTTTCGGAAAACTTCTCAAGATTATCAAGAAATGATTTTTTTTTTTTTCGTTTTGAGAAATTTTCTAGGAAATGAAGCTTTGTAAAATACTTTTACCTTCAGACTTTGACGAGTAAGAAAAATTAAGTGTGAAATATAGCTAACATGAAATGGGTATAAAAAGTTTAGATGTTTTCGTGACATCTAAGTTTTTAAAATAATGGCAATAAATAAATAGTTTCCAAATATTGCGGATATTTTCTATCAATATAACAGTCCAACCCGATTATAATGAGTTTTAAGAGTTTAGATTTAAATTGCGTATTAAGCGGGATCGCGTATAAAACGTGATGTCCATAATGTTGCAAGAACTTAGCTTATTTACACATTTAATCATCTAAATGAACTTTAGAGCTTTCATTTATATGTTTACGGTCAAAAATTGTGTCTTTTCCGCATATGTAGATTAAAATTTACTGTATTCAAGTGTAACTGACTGTTTGTTTTAATAGGACTGACTGTGGCAGTAATTGAAAATAAATATGGATTCAAATGTGGCTTAATTGCCGTTACAAAGAAAAATAAAGCAATAAATAAAAAAAAGCAAGAATAATTTTTCTGCTAGCCTATTTTTTTTTAACACAAACCAAAAATATTAAATATTTTCAGCACACCTCAATTATTAAAATTATATTTAGGACCAGGGCCTGATTAATGCACGGGCCTCTGGGGCCTCGGCCCTGGGCCCACCAATTTCAGGGGCCCACAAATTATGTGGCTGATTTTTTTCCCCATAATCAAATACTTTTCAAATAATATTGTTTTATAAAATATGAAACGTAAAATTTTAAATATTCTGAATGACTCAATAAAATTTTTAGAGGCTTTTAACCTAGGCTTTTTCACTTGAAAAAGTGAATGACCAAGAACCGGATATAAACAATATTTAACAATATATAACAATATATAACAATATTTCCATATTTAATTTTTCTGTAAAACTCCTTCTGTAAAAGTACCTATAATTTTCAAAACTTGCCGTATCCAGAAAATCAAATTTGCCAAAAACTGCATACTGTGTCTATTGGTTTCAGTATAAACGAGAATTTTACAATGTCAGAATTTTAGTTTAAAATATTACTACACTGTTAGGGAAAACACAATTTTTATGATTTTGGATAAGGCGAGTTTTGAAAAAGACGTCCCTATTTAATCTGCTACATAAACTGTGGATCATAGATGCTTGTGAATTATACAAATGCTTATTTGAGAAAGTGGACGGTAATTCATTTTCTTGATTATTCTTGTAAGTTAATTTTTTTTGTAAACTTGAAACTTTCACCCAAACAACTTTGTCAACTAATGAAATAAACCTACTTTTTTTTCTGAAAGTGTCGCCGGGAGTGGGGTGGTAGGGGGGAGGGAGGCAACTTTTTAACAAGCCCTGGGACCAACTTCAGCTTGATCGGGCTCTGTTTAGGACGTATCTCACTACTGAGTACCATTATAATCAGCCCTTGATGTTATACGGTTGTGAGATAGTGACACGAATAAAATTATTTAAAACCCATTGTTTGTGTAAGTATCGTCTGCAGCTAGCCAAAGCTGCATGTTCCTTGGTTTCATGTGCTCCGAATTTATGTAAGTTTCTTTTCTTACTTTCCGCGTTTGGCAACACTCAGTGTTCTGTTTTATTCTTATGTTTTAGAATGTGAAAAAGGTTGTTAGAGAATAAGCCGTGTGATGGCTCGCATTTATTTGTTTGTGAATAAACCGCTTTAATTACAGTCCATTCTATTGTGTTTTTAGTTAAGAACCAGCAGTGTATGTGTATAGTTTAAAACGCTAAAACATTCTTGGTACAAGTCTAGCCGGAGCGCTAGTGAAAGAAAAAAAATATAGAATCGAACATTTTTCTCAACTGCCGTGATGTTGGTTGTGACGAAAAATTACCTCAGCTTGTGAGGTAAGTTAACTTTGAGCATTATATTTCATGTATAAAAATAATCTATATATTTAAAACGCTAAGCTTTTTCTTTCGACAATCCGTGAGAACAAAGTACTGCATCAAATTACATCATTCTTTTTTTAAATGAAAGATATTTGGACACAGATTTGTTATCGTGCATTCGTTTGTTCGAAAATTTAATTAATTAGCCGTAATTTTCAATTAAACTTTTAAATCTGCTAATGACGTCATAATCCGTTAACGCCCACTGTTGCAAGATACAGAGTTTATTCTCTAAGCTCTGTGGTTCCGAGAATAAAAGAGGAATAATAAATATTAAAATCACGTGGCTTTTAGGCCGAATTTTTTAATTTGCAAGTTAAATTTCGGTAAAAATATTTATCCGCGTGTTTTATAAGCGAATAAAAATTCATATTAATTGTGACGTCACGGGTATATTGTCCATTGGGTTTATTTTATCATTATGCATTATAACTTTGTTGATGCCATTTTTTCATTACCATTAAATACAAAATATATTTTTATATTTGTTAACATGGTGTTTAAGCATAAAAGTAACGTATACAAAGGAAAATACGTAAAGTTTGCGCTTGTGAAAATGATTTTATTGAAATGCATTTTAACATTGATAAAAGTAAAAAGAAAAATTTATATGATTGTGTCAACATGACGTATTTTTAACTGATTTTTCAATTTTTTATTTTAAAGATTAGAACTGGAGTCTTTATTGGTTGCTTCATCTTGATTGCATACCTTGATTAGATGTTACCAATTACTTTTTTTAAATTATAGATTAGAAAACTTCATTTTTTAATTAAAAAAAATCACAGAAGTAAAGGATTTCAGGAAGTTTAAAATTATTAAAAATAATGTTATGGTAGAAAAAAAAACTTGAAATAATGATTGTATTTTTAGGTAGAATAGACAATGTAAGACTAATATTTCATAGGAATTATTTTGGTAGATTTATTATAAATCATTTAACAGTTCCTTATTAGAGCAAAGTCCTATTTCTTTCACTGTGAATTCCTCTTTCGATGTCAAAAAATGGTTTTCTACTTTTGGTCGCCAGCCAAAATACAGTGGCAATTTTTTAGAAATGTACAACGGTTGTGACAACAAACGACGCTATCGCTTTAGCTTTCATCGCACTTACATCACTTCTAAGTACTACAAATTTCTATTTTTTACTACATTTGACTACATTTTATAATTTCAATTCTGACATCATCAATTAGAAAAAAAATAGCTTTCGAATGAAATTTATTTGTAAACTGCCGCTTAATTTAACGACTTTTTAAAATTTTCAAGCATGAAAAGTTTTTTAATTCTATCTTATCGGTGACCACCAATTTGCTTCAATAATGTAAAATAGCCCCTGGGAAAGTTGCCACAATTGAAAATAGATTTCCCTAACCATCATAAAAAGTGAATAATAATAATAAAAACAGTGATAAATCATAAGATAAGATTATCCATAAGATAGAACATTTTGGCGCTAAACAAAAATCTGTCAAAAAAAAAAAAAAAAAAACTAATTTTAGTTTATGTTGAACATAAAATTGATATGCTGAATTCGTTGATGTATATATTCCAGCAAATATCAGAATATGTTAGAAATTGCTTTTTTTTTTTTTTTTTAGATCCATTTGCCAATTGTATAAGAGCGAAAATATCCCCGCCTATGATGGAAAAGGAATAATTATCCTGATTATGTAAAGGAACCGAAGAAATCATACAAACAAATTACACTTGAAAACTTAGCTTAAAATAATGGATGCGTTTTAGAGGATATGAATTTGTAACGAACAATGATTAAAGAGGAAATTTTAAAACTTTTGATTTACACATTTTAAAACTTTTTTAACATCGAATTTCGATGGTGCTGTTGGGTAGATGCATTTCTCATGCGCATAGGAGCTCATTCGGTTGCATTATCACAGAGGGGGGGGGAAGAGATGTGTGCTTTATTTACTATGTTCTTTTATTTACTGAATATGAAATGAACGTAGGAATATACTATTTGTATGATTTTTCATAGGTCCATGAATTTTTTTTTGCCGTGAGAAATATGGCGATAATGACACAGTTGTTTACGGATTGTTTGTTTGCAGTTTGCATCGGAAATAGTTCTGTATTTGACTGGGAAAAAAACATGTAAAATATAATATTTGAAAGACTGTTTCATACGCACCCCTTCTTAAATAATAAAGAAGCTTATTTTACTGATATTGTTATAGTATTTAATTTTTTGTCAAGTTTTGACGGGTTCCATCTAGTTTACTATTTAAAACTGTAGAATTGTAATGAGAATATAGTTTAGATTTAAACTAAATTTCGTATTGACATATTTTAGAACTAGTTTTGGGTTTGATTTAAGTAAAAATGAGTGAACTAACAACTTTTAAAACAAAAAGAACTGCTCTACGGCGAAGTGTAACGAATTTTATTAAGAAAATCGAATGTATAATCGCAGATGGTGAGATTAATTTAACAGAATTAGAAGAAAATATTGAACTGTTAAAACAGAAAGAAACGGAACTAAAAAAAACTTGATAGGGAAATTGAAAGTTTAATTACAGAATCTAAACAGTTAGAGAGTGAGATAGATAACGCACAGGAAATTTCAGATAAAATTGATTTGTGGAAATTTAAAGGTGAAAAAGTATTGAAAATCGAAAATGCGAAGTTAAATAAGAGTGAAAATAAATCTGATAGTGTAATTTCCGAAAACATTTTTGAGAATATTAAATTACCTAAGTTATCATTACCTACTTTTGGAGGCAATATCAGTGAATGGATAGCTTTTAAAGATCTTTTCAATGCATGCGTAAACAGTAATACGACTATATGTAATGCTAAAAAATTGCAGTATTTGAAGGCTTCATTGAAAGGTGAAGCGTATCGCGTCATTCAGTCTATTCAAATTTCGGATTCTAATTTTGAAATTGCATGGAATCTACTAGACGAAAGATATTCAAATAAGAGAGAACAAATTTTTGCATATATTAAATGATTTCTAAGTTTACCAGCAATTCAAACAGAATCAGCTGTTGCTATTTTAAATCTAGTTGATAACATTAATGAAGTTATTTGCTCGTTAGAAGTATTGAACCAAACCATTGACAAATTTGGGGATACATTAATGACTTATTTAATTTTGCAAAAATTGGATCCTTCTACAACATTGTGGTGGGAACGTCAGCTTAAAAGCAATGAAATTCCGAAACTTAAGAATTTAATTGAATTTCTTAAGAATTACGCAAGAACTCTTCAAAATAGTAAGTTAGTAGTAAATAAGGTACCTAAATCTGTATTTCCAAATAAGAGTAATGCTTTTGTAGCTACTTTGAGTTGTGGTTACTGTAAAGAAGAACATAGTTTAGCTAAATGCTCGAAATTTCTTAATTTGCCTGTTCAACAACGAGTAGATTTCGTGAAACATAATCATTATTGCTTCAATTGCCTATGTAATATGCATTTTCTCAATAAATGTAGGAGTCTAAATACGTGCCATCATTGCTTTAAGAAGCATCATAGTATTTTGCACATGGTAAGCAATTCAAGCAATAAGACTCAGACGAATAGTATGTCCCCACACGCACAAGAATTTATCCCTAAAAAAGTTGAGTCAGCGAGTGATAATGTTTTGGCTAAAGTCTGTGCCTCTCATTATGAATCAAACGCAAAGAGTAATCAAAAGAGTCATATTTTGTTGTGTACCGCATTAATAAAAGTTCAAAATTGTCAACAAGAATTTGTAAAATGCAGATGTTTATGTGATACAGGCTCTCAGAAGTCATTCATTTCTAGAGAATGTGTAAACAAATTAGGATTAAAGGTAAAAGATAGTTCTATTTCTGTGTCATGTTTGGGAACATTTAATACTGTGAGTAATGGGGAAGTCGATTTATTATTCACTTCTCACTTCGAAAGTGATCTTAGAGTATCAACATCAGCATTCGTAATGGATAAAGTGACAGATAATATTCCCTATGTGTCTTTACCTTCAGTCATTTGCGATAATTTCAGTGATTTAATGTTAGCTGATCCATTGTTTTACAAGTCACAAAAAATTGACATTTTATTTGGTGTAAATGTATTTATGCATTTAATGACTGGTGAACTTGTCAAACGTGAACCTAACCTTCCATTTGCCTTAAATTCGAGACTTGGGTGGATAATTTCGGGTACTACAAATTTTGAAACGCTGGCTACTGATCCAGTACATGTAAATCATTTAAGTACAAAAACTGACAAGTTAGTAAATTCATTCTGGGAATTAGAAAAAATTCCAAATGTGCAACCTTTAACAGTTGAAGAAAAACATTGTGAAAAACATTTTGAGAGTTATCATTTTAGAGAAAAATCAGGCCGCTATTCAGTCGCATTACCATTTAAACAGGATCGAGATATTTTAGTTGATTCACGCCAAATGGCGCACAGAAGATTTCTTTATCTTGAGAAAAGACTAATATCCATGCCAGAAACTTACAACCAATATGTTCAATTTATGAAAGAATATTTATCAATGGACCACATGGACTTTGTTTCGAATACAGATCGTGAATTAGAAACTAAACATTATTACATCCCACATCACTTCGTTTTAAACAATTCTAGTTTAACTACCAAATTAAGAGTAGTTTTTGATGCGAGTGCCAAAACAACAACAGGTGTTTCTTTAAACGACACTCTAATGGTAGGTCCCAAAATACAAGATGATTTAATTTGCATTTTGTTAAGGTTTAGATTTCATAATATTGCCATAACAGCTGATATAAGAATGATGTATAGGCAGGTAAAAATTCATGACAAAAATAGGGATTTTCAGAGAATATTATGGAGAGATAGTCCAGATAAACAAATACAAGTATTTCGCTTAAATACTGTCACGTATGGAACTGCTGCTGCTCCATATCTTGCAACTAAAGCTTTGAGTCAGTTAGCAATTGATGAGGGTCTTATTTTCCCAAAAGCAAAGTCTATAGTTTTAAGAGATTTTTATGTCGACGATGTTTTAACTGGTGTTGAGAATAGTCAGGAAGGTACTGAATTGATATCTGATTTGCAAAAAATGCTAAAAAAAGGTGGGTTTGAGCTACATAAATGGTCCACAAATGAATCATCACTATTGAAAAATGCTGGGTTAGCAAACACAATTAACGATAATATACATAGTGTAGTGGGCAATAAGGCCACAAAAGTTTTAGGAGTGGAATGGCATCCTGATAATGATATGTTCAAATGTAGTTTCAGTGATATAAATTATCAAGGTGTCCCTACTAAACGAATTATTCTGTCATTTGTCTCAACGCTGTTTGACCCATTGGGTAGATTTCAATTTGTGATTTTAACTAAAATGATCCTTCAAGAACTGTGGAAATTACAATTATCATGGGATGACCCAGTACCAGAAAATATTGACCAAAAGTGGAAAATTTTGTGCCAAGAAATCAAACTCTTAAATTCCATATATATACCTAGAAAAGTAATCTTGCCCAATTATTCTCGATGTGAACTTCACGGATTTTGTGATGCGTCGGAAAAGGGTTATTCAGCAGTTATTTACGTTAAAACTTATGATAACTCTAACATTGATGTGAAACTTTTAACAGCTAAAACTCGCGTAGCACCACTAAAACCTGTCACGATTCCAAGACTGGAATTATGTTCTGCAGTATTACTGGCACACTTAATACAGGCAGTCAGAGCTGCATTGCATATAAAACCTGATTCTGTACACGCATGGAGTGATTCACAAATTGTATTGTCATGGCTAAGATCAAATCCTAAAAGATGGCAAGTCTTTGTAGCCAACAGAGTATCTGAAATCCAATCCATTTTACCAGCTGAGAATTGGAACCATGTGGACGGAAAAGAAAATCCTGCTGATTGTGCATCACGTGGTTTACTTCCTGCAGAACTGCTGTCCCATGACTTGTGGTGGAACGGCCCACTATGGTTAAGAAGTAGTGAGGTTCCAGTGCATGAACCTATTCCCATGAATGAAGAAGAATTACCAAAAGCACATAAAACCCTATCATTTGTAGCTTCTGAAACTGTAAAAGAGCTTGATGTTATATCAAAAATATCTTCGTTTTCCAAATTGCAACGCATATTTGCTTGGATATTGAGATTCATCTCCAATTCAAAGATAACACGTGTAGAAAGAAATGCATCCTTTTTATCAAGCAGTGAAATTCAAGCCGCAACACGCTGCATTATTCGGATAGTTCAACAAGTGAACTTCAGTAAGGAAATTCAGTATTTAGAAGCTGGAAAAGAGCTACCTGCAAACAGCAGTCTCATGTGCTTGTGTCCAATTTTTGATGATAACAAAATATTAAGAGTAGGAGAAAGATTGAAAAACGCACAGCTGTCAGAGAATGAAAAGCACCCAATCTTATTACCATCAAAGCACCATGTGACTAAGATCTTAATTAAACATTATCATGAAAAATACTTACATGCAGGTCCAGAACTTCTTCTTTCTTTAATTAGACAGCAATTTTGGATCATTACTGCTAGGTCTGTTATTCGGAAAATGGTAAGAGCTTGTGTTACGTGTTGCAGATATAAAGCTCAAACTGCTAAACAAATAATGGCTGATCTACCAGCATCCAGAGTAACACAATCACGACCATTTCATCGAGTTCAGATTTTTCAGGACCATTCATGATTAAATATCGTGCAGGACACGGAGTAAAATCATTTAAATCATATGTGTGTGTATTTGTCTGCTTCGTCATCAAAGCAGTCCATCTTGAAGTCGTCGAAGATCTTTCAACAAAGGCATTCTTAAGTGCATTAAAACGATTTATTGCAAGAAGAGGGAAACCTTTTGAGATTTTTAGTGATTGTGGAACCAACTTTTAAAGGTGCAGAACAAGAAATTAACAAATATCTTTTGCACTGCAAGCAGAATGAAGAAATTCGCAAATGTTTGTCGTCAGAGTTGTTACGATCAAGACTAGTAGTGGTGTAATCAATCGTCCAGTAGTGAAACAGTGCCCTCTTCCTATAGAAACTAAAAACTTTGAACTAAAAACTTTTTAACACATTTTTCTATTTATTTTTGCATTAATTTGTTTGTGTTATTAATTGTTTTTGTCATTATAGTAAGAAATTGTATGCAACTAACCACTTGTTGAAATCCCAGGGGATTTCAACGGGGGCCAGAATGTTTGTGTAAGTATCGTCTGCAGCTAGCCAAAGCTGCATGTTCCTTGGTTTCATGTGCTCCGAATTTATGTAAGTTTCTTTTCTTACTTTCCGCGTTTGGCAACACTCAGTGTTCTGTTTTCTTTTAGTGTTTTAGAATGTGAAAAAGGTTGTTAGAGAATAAGCCGTGTGATGGCTCGCATTTATTTGTTTGTGAATAAACCGCTTTAATTACAGTCCATTCTATTGTGTTTTTAGTTAAGAACCAGCAGTGTGTGTGTATAGTTTAAAACGCAATAACACCCATAAATAGCAGAAAACACGATGAATTCAATTTGATGAATATTTTCGTTGTTGATTTTACAGAATATTGAAAAAGAAAAGAAAATTAATCAAAAATTAGTAACTGCGTTAGTTGGTATATTTATATTCTTACTGTCGGTCGCAATTTTTACTCATTATGTCTCAAATTATGAATTAATAAAAATTTCATCTCAAACTCTTTTATGTATATAAACACTAATATGAAATAAAAAAAGTTCCGTTCATTAAAACTCTTAAATCTACAGTTGCGGGTGTTTTCCTGAAATATTTTCAAGAATATTTATGTTATTTAACAAATGATATTGTTTTCGAAACATCTGGTTTATATAAAATGTGAAAATATAATATATTTTGGTCCTTTCTATAAAGGAAGAAATTTTGTAGAAGGAAAACTTTCCAATACGCATTTTTCATCATCTAAAATCGATCTATATGCAAATGGCTGAGAAAACATACATTAAAAAATATTTAGGTTCGTAAATTTAATTCTGCTTTCTAAATTTGATAAAGGAGAGTAATTTGAATGGAATATAGAATATACTGTTTTTAGTAGGCCTATTAAATAAATTTTATACAGACAATTTTTATTGGAAGTTTTAAGTTTTTAAACATTATTTAAATAATTTCCCTTTAGAGCTACTTTTGCTGAAAGAAACATATATATTCTAGAAATAGAGATTTTTTAAAATTAAATCATTAAATGTTTTGAAAAAAAAGAAAAAAAAAGAAAAAAAAGAAAAAAGGAAAGAAAAAAAGAATACAACGTGCATGAATTGAAAAACATTTTCCAGGTGGTTGCAGAATACAGTTATGATTTCATGATATTCCAATACGATGAAAAAAATATTTGTAAATAAACAAATTCGTTTCTGATTTAAGAACTATTTTTAATCGGAAAATATTCGACAGTTTATTAAAATTTTGACAATCGCTAATTGAAATTTGTATCTCAAAACAAATAATTGAAGAGTTAAAAAAACCCATTGTCACATTTACTCATTGAATATTTAACTGTCATAGTTTTCGTGTCTTACTAATCAAATCATCTTATACGAATCATTTAAAAAATTTAGATAAGAAAAATTAAAAGTTCTTCAAAAAAATAGAAAAGTATCTTTAAGCATAAAATCTTTTTTTTTAATATAATTGTATATAAATATATGAATATTATATAAACAGTATATAAATATATAAATAATATATAAATATAGCTGTATATAAGTTCTAACAGTGAAGTGTATAGTATCATGCATCCAATAAAATCGAATTGAAGCACAATAACAATACAGTCTCTATTTGTTTATTTATTTGTTTATCTAATAAAAAAAATATAATTTGTTTTATAAATTTAATCTGTATTTATAATGCATTTTTATATTTTTCTCATGAAACTAACCTATGAAATCTCATCACTATTCTTTATTAATATTTTCAAGCATAAATATGACTTATTTACTTTGTTTTTTGTCTTTTCTTTATTTAACTAAAAATATTTTGTGGAATTTTAAACAGAAAATTTTATTTTTATATTTATGGTATCAATTTTGAATAAAATACGTACTAGACAAGTTCATATCGTGACCTCCAGGTTTGCAAGGAATCAACGTATGAATGGCAGGGGCTACTTCACTCAGACGAAAACGCCCGCTCGCTAATGTTAATCCTAGGGAGGAAATTTGTGAAAATATCTCGTTCGCATTTCAATATTTTTAAATGACTTTTTTGGCATTGGATAGCTGAGGTCAATCTCTATGCACGCTCCTTTCTACTTTTTCGATTTTTTTTAGAGTTTTTTTTATTAAGATACTTTCACTTTCGAAACCGGTTTTGAAAGTGAAAGTATCCTCAATAATAAAAAAAAAAAACTGCAACAAAAATCGAAAAAGTAGAAAGGAGCGTGCATAGATATTGACCTCAGCTATCCAATGCAAAAAAAGTCATTTAAAAATATTGAAATGCGAACGAGATATCTTCAAAAATTTCCTCCATAGGATTAACATTAGCGAGCGGGTGTTTTCGTCTGAGTGAAGTAGCCCCTTAAGTCTTAAGCAGTACCTAAAGATGAATATGCATATTAATATCATCACAACAATTATGATATTTATGATTGTATTATATTATTTGTTATCATCACAACAATTATGAATAGATAAATTTATATAAATAATTCTTCTAATTGAATGCAGAATTATGTTAACAGATGTTCGTAAGTGATATATATTTTTGATGTAAATTTAACATGAGATTTACTAAATCGAAAAACAAAATTTCAAAAATGTAGTTTATTAATAAATTAGCTACAGTTTGAAATATTGGTTAAAACTTCTGAAGCTTGCGAGGATCGCATTTTCGTAAGAACAGCAATTACTATTTAATTATTTTTAGTTGCATAAAAAATATATGTTTGTCGTTATTAGAGTTGTGAATGCTCGGTAAAAAACCGGAAACTTTGAAAAAAACTGGGTTTTTTTCGTTTTTTTTCCAAAGGGCTATTTTTCAATTTTTCAAAATTGGAAAAATTCAATATTTAATTTATAAAATAATATATTCAAAATGTTTTTATGGCTGCATTCTGATACTTTTATTTATAATTTTTCATGTTCAGTGTCTCCCATGAAAATGTTAACATAGAAAATATGATCTGTAAGCAGTTTAGAAAGAATTTGAGTCCTTTAAAGAATCCTTTACAATTTTTTCACCTTAAAACGCTTAGAACGCTTCAAAAATTCAGAATTTTTTTCAATCTCCATTCTGGATCCTCCAGAAATGTGATGATTTTAGATTAACAAAACATGCCACATAACAGCTGAAATCACCAATGAATCTCTTATCTAGCTGTATATACATTAGTGGCCAAAATTGTGGAAACCTTTTGGGTATTATATCTCAATTATTCAATATTCCATTTTCAATCGGAAATGTCCTATAATTATATATATAACATAAACCTCACTAACATATACAAGTACACAGAAAAAAAAAATATTCACGCCAATTAGAGTACGTACAGCCAGACTGCCAGACGGCCTGACAAACCGAAGTCATTAATACTTTTCACCTATGCCAGAAAGTGTTAAAACTATAATAAATAATCTACATTTCCTGATAATTGTTTTTTTTATTAAAACATCTGATGCTCAAATAATAGCTTTTAGTTTTTAAGTATTGTTAATCTAATGCAATCTGAATCACTAGGCACCGGAAAAAATCCTTTTAGACAGGTTTTCACTTTAGAAGGTTTATTTCTATGGTATTTTTAATGTAAAATGTTTCCAATTCAGACTTTGTTTCGTCATAGAGTTGTTTGTTGAGGTAAGTTTTACTGTAGTAAATGGCACTTTTAAATACTTAAACGAAGTTAGAAAGTTAAAATATGCGTTCTTTATGTTTATGTTGCTTTGGTGTGTAAATACTCATAGATCATTAATACATATTCAATTAACCTGCGAATGGGAACAGTAAATAACTTGTGAATGAAAATATAAACAATAAGTTTTTCAGCGTCACTTTTGTTAGAATAAAATGCGTTTCGGATTTCTGAACCTTAAATCTATATAAATTGATTCAACTGAACAGCTTTCAACCAAACTTTACTTAAACCGAATTTTTATCAATTTGCAATACGTGGAATTTTGAAATGTTTCAAAGGAACATGCGATTTTTTTTTAACTGCATTGTATATACCAAGCATCAAACTACTGTAGAAAATTAACATTTTCATACTGGATTATTTAAACAACTTAAAGAAAGGTTTTATATGATTCACAAGTTATAAATTTTTTATGTTCTAATTTATATTTAAAGAGAAAATGGGATATGTGTAGGCAGAATGTTTCTTATTTTTAAACATGTTATAAACAGCCACCTTTAAATAACGTGCTTGAATTAAAAAAACTATCTCTGCCACCGAAAAACTTATATGTATTGAGAATCTAAATTTTTTATACATACCGGTCATTTCAATATTCTTCTCTTAACTTTTTTTAGTTTGATTTTGATTTTTGTAACGTGTATCGTAAAATATGAACTTACAGTTTATACTTCTGAATCAATCTTAAAAAAAAAAAAAAAAAAAAAAAAAAAAAAAAAAAAAAACCCTCAAGAAATTGCAAATTATCAGATCGTTCCTTTTTTTTTTTTTTTTTTTTTTTTTTTACTGTTTGCAATAGAAATTACTGTATATTAATAGAGTTTGCATAAAATACCGAAAACTAAAGGGTCACAATTATATAAGTATAGGACGAGAATAATAACTTTTCACGCAATATTGTCTTGAGTAAAATGTAACTTAAATAAATTATTAGTTATGTAATCTTTTAGAGATATACAAAATAATACTTTCAGACTGTAATTTATTCTACTAAAAATCTTTTAATTGTTTCTTTAAGGAATTATTTTTTCATAAAATATATTATGTTAATCATCTATCAAAGAATATGTAGATCACAAGTATTTTTAATGATTAATGAGAAATTCTTAATTTGCGACTTGGAAAGTTTTCTCTTAAAACAATTTCTTTCAAAGTAAATATAATCTTTGAAGTATGGTGATCTCTTACGTAAATAGGACTTCAAACATTTAAAAGTTGAATAATATATCTAGTAAAAGAAAATTAAATGAATTTATATTTGTAGTACCAAAGCAGTGTTTGGAAAAACGATTTCTCTTATAATGAGTAAAATCTTAGAAGTTCTTTTTGTACGTACCTAAAATGCATAATATTATTTAAAGGAGTATGTGATATATTTTTTTTTATCGCTGCAAATAATTTTCAATTCTTGCAAATTCGTTACGTTGTTTTATTGTTTTTATTGATAAAATTTATTTTGAAATATTTTAAAATTTACCCATTTTCAAAACGATTTGAAATTGTTATTTGAGGGGGTACAATGATAGTGGAGTAAGTCAAAAATTTGAAAAATCTGGATAACCATATTTTCACTGAACGTATATTAATTTCTGTTCAGTGCGACAGTACAGTCAAATAAGTCAAATAAGTTCAATTAGGGAATCGCTAGAGGACAAAACAAGTGAGACCACTAAATGCAATGGCATTTCACAAAACATTTCATTTCTCAAATCACTAAATATTGACTTACTCCGATGTCATTCTAACCACTGCATTTATTGGTCTTTTTACTTGAATTTTTGCTTCATCGTTTTCAAAAGGATTTTCTTTTGTAACTTTTAGAAAAAAATTTTTGAGACATCTACTTTGTTGAATGCTTTTTTTAAGTGATTCAATGAACAACATGCATGTTTGACGTCACCTGATATCCCGTTTTTACTCTTCTAGGACTAATGTTTTTTTTTTAACCATGTTATGATTTATAAAACAACGTTGGCTTGTAATTTATTTTGGGAATCTTATGTTCCAAGATGTTTCAATGCTGGGGTGAAACTTTGTACAAACGTTTCTATCACCTAACACAGAACATAAAAGTGTCCATAAGAAATGTATTTATCTTTACATTGTGACGTTTTTCAACAATTAATTCATCAGTGAACACTAATTATTTTTATTCACAATCATTCGCGCACAGCAAACAAAGAATTTACGGCGGCACACATACAGATGATTATTTAACCAGAAGGTACAGTTCTTTCGGTAAAGTTTATATTGCAAGTATTGTTCCTCTGCATGTAGGTTCTGTTTCGGTTAGATATTATTGCACAATGCCCGTATTGGCTATTCTAGTCTTTTGAAGACGTCCGTAACAGAATTTCTGTAGGGCGGTCCGACCTGGAGTCCCCGCTATATAAAATACCTGTTTAACCAACTCTCAGATAAACTTCACTGCCTGCCGTTACAAATTGCATCTCAATTGAGACCCCATCTGTATTTCTATATATGCACTGGGCCTCTCAAGTGGCTGAAACGGTTCTTTGAGAGTCCTCGAAACACTACGTAATTTATGTGTTCATTAATGTTCGTATAACGTCATAGCTGAAGGCTTTAACCCGTCAGCACACGCGCTGGGATAAAATCTACCCCAGCTCACAACTATTACTTAAAAGTGTGCGAAAATCGTTCGTAATCATTCTGAGCTTTATAGTACCTTTCAAGCTGAAAGATATCCAAACGTGGCCAAAAAAAATTTACCCCCGGTTGTAGATTTTCCATTCTTTTGTTATAAAAATGTCACGTGGGAGGAAATTTACCCCACGCGTGTTATAACGTAACCCATAATGATAGGAAAATGTTAATGCAAATGTTTATGCTAAGCAAATAACAATATAATTGTTCTTTTAAACGTTAACAACTCTTTCACATACAGTTTCTAAATATCAGTTTTATATTTTTTTGTATTTTCATGGCTGAATTTGTATTGTAAAAGCTTTGTATGTAATGATATGCAGAAAAAAATCTTAGTGCTAGATTGTTTTTTTAATATAAAAGAATGTCTTATTTTAAGTTAAATTATGTTCTTTATTGATTTACAGTTTATTTCAAAATATAAATTTTTGTTTATAATCAAACCGGGGGGAAATTGACACAAGAAAACCCATTAGGGTGAAATTTATACCGCGCGTGTAGTAACGTAATGGAAAGGGAATCCTATGAAATAGTTCAAGTTGAATTTATGGCTACTCACAGCATTGTTGCTAATGATTTTTACAAGATCGCTTGAAAGGCTTTAATCGGATTGAGGGGAAAACGTTTTATTTTAAGAAACTATATATATAGGCCGTCAATAATTAGTTAAATGAAGACTCTTCAATACAACATAATGCTGATACACGAAATTATTACAACGTAATACACAAAGAAATGAAAAGGGATTTTAGTTCGTTTTTCCCTTTCTTTAACAATCACTGAATGTGTTGTATCTTCAAAATTTATGTAGAAGTGCGTAAAGTATGATTATGAAAATAACAAATGATATCCCAATTTTGCAAGTAAATTAAATTTTATTTCATGTAACTTTAAAGTTTATATCACGCAGTAACTAGATATAGTCAAAAGAAATAAAGAAACTTAATTTTTATGAGATCAGATCACTGAATAAAAATATTTATCTTCAATTAACGATTCATTTTGAAGAAAGCGCACATTTTGAGATAAAGGTGTGTGGCTTAAAATAAAAAAGGAAACAGGTCTGTTTTTTCTAAAATATTTGTTGTAGATTTACCCCTACGTGTTGTCCATTTGCAAACATATCAAACTCTTTTAGATATAGAATACATTTATATTATTATATCAACGACAGAATCACATTAAACTAAAACAGTTTATTTTAAAATTATTAAACTAATTTTAATTTCAAACACACGAAAATATTTCCACCCACACAGACGCGCACATATAAATACAAATATAAAGATATACGTAGCACAGAGTTAAAAAGTCTCCTGCTTTTGTATGTCAGTATTTTAGTTCAGAAAATGTTGTTTCATTTAACCGGAGCATTCTGCGATTTAAAAGAACAACAATTTTTCTAATAAAATACTTGTGAGGAATCTTGTGAACTGTGGTAGCGTGACATGACCAAATGTCCCCTAATTTGACTGAAATTTGGGAATGGAATTTGTGTACTTAATGCAATTCGCATTGTTTTATGATTCGAAAAACTTAAACAGTTAATAAATTGGTGACATTTTAAAAAAAAATGTCAATTTAAAAAATATATATTAGTTTTAAAGTTGTGAAAGTTTTAAATTTGAGTCCCATTTTAAAGTTTTGTCACAATAGATAAATTCAATATTCATAAAATCAATATTTTCCCCTTTACAGATTCATTTAATTAAGGGGTTCATTTTCTCATTGATAAATTTTAGTTTACAGAGTGTTTTGTGACCGTTAATAATTATTTATATTTTAAAACCTTATTATTGTAAAACTGATAAATTTTGATAACATAGTATTTCCCTTTAGAAATTATAGACGCAAACATGATATGAAACATTTCTTTATCTTATGTTATTCAATTTATATCTTCTGTATGGAATTGTTACTCAATTTATTATTCTCAAAATCTAAACAATAAAAAGATAAATTTTTTATGTGAAATAATATTTATTTTATATTTATTTTGAAATTGTTTGACTCCAAGGTTTTTTCTCAAATCCTGTGGGGACTCATTCGAATCTTCTCTTCTATTTCATTCCTTTTGGAAGAGAAATATTTGATATAGAGTCTATTAAAGTTTGAATTCCATCCAATTTCTAAATTCAAGAAGTCAAAGCTCCTCCTAAAGGGGTTTTAACAGATAATAGAACCAATCAAAACTTGTAATAAAACTGAGATGGACTAAAATATATTTTAACGACTATATATTCAGTAAAGATAGAAAGGACATGGAATTATTTTTTTCTCCATATAATGATTAAAAATATAAATTTCAAGAGTAATGAATTATCAACTCTCATCAATCTTTAAACACTATCTATTTTACTTCATGCGATTCAAACTCTTTTGCAAGTTATTCAGCCAAGAATATTTAAAAATAAATACTATTACATTTTATTGATCTGGAAATTAAATCTTCGTTTATTAAACAAATCAATAAGGTATTTTTAAATAAATTTAGGCAAAGAGAAATATTTTCGTACCGCAAAACCTTTTGGAAAACTCACAGACAAAAATTTATTTATTTTAATTAAAGTATTGCATTAATTCTGCTTAAAAAAAGAGAACTCAGAATTTTAGTTATGTATTATGTTTTAGAAATGTTAGAATAAACAAAATGTCCAAAAAATCTTTAGACTTTCACCGGAAGATTTTTACTTGCAGTAAAATTTTTTTTAAAAAACTGGCCGTATTTTTAAAGAAATGTAAAATTTTATCCACTTTTAACAAATTGTCGTTTCGTCCGAAATTGTAATCTTGAATTAGTTGTGTTAGAAATAGTAACTACATTTATTTCGTTAAAAGTAACTAGTTTGCTGTGGCCTGGGAATCACGATTTTTTTCTTAGCCATTGTAACATATTAAATTATAAAAGCATCAACATTTATGAAAGTAAAGAGTAGTGCATTTTTTCGAATATAACACAGAGTTATAGTGATCAGTTAATTAAAAGAAGAACAGAACAACAACTCCCGTTGTTGGGTATTAAAATTCAAAATTAGATCAACATATACATGTTTCATCGTCAAATTCAAATGTAACATTATGTACATTTCTGCACAATAGAAAATTAGATATAGCTATAGCATTCATCGCAAAAAGCAGATGGCTAATATTATGTAAACCGGTAGACAACCCTAAGTTTAACTCAAAAATAAGGAATTATGCAACAATGTAGTAAAAAATGCATAAAAGTTAAAGGAATGTAGTTAATAATAATACAAACTACGCTCACTAGATTCTGTCAATTGATTTTTTATCCAATTAGGAACCTTTCCCTACGCATAGTATAGGAGCGCCCCTGTTGGGAAATATGCACCCAAGTGTAATAAGCACAAATTGGTATCAAAGTTTCACTGAATCTAAAGTTTGATTAATTCCGTGCTTAAGTTCTTGAGATGTAGATATTGCGGAAATCGTAAAAAACCGCATAGCAGAGCCAACTGTTGGGCGATATACACCCAAATCTTATCAGCATCTATTTATATCAAGTCTCACAGAATCCGAAAGAATTCTGTGCATTAGCTCTTGAGATATAGATATCACGGAAATCATAAAGGAAATTCAGCATAGCAACGCCATCAGAGGGTCGATATACACTCACACCTGATTAGTACCAATTTATATCAATGTAGAGCTGAATAAAAAGTTTGATCAAATTCCATGCATTAGTTCTTGAGATATGGCGACCGCAAAATTTGCGAAAATAATCAAATTTTGTTCAGAATATAAAAAATTATGTAAATTCATCAGAAAAACGGAAGTCCAAAATTTTCACGGTTGCAGTACTTTTTCCTTCTGTATATACTATATAGAAGAATAAAAATAACAAAATCTATTCTTTCAACAAAATTTAATTTATATATTTATCATATATAGACTTCATTTATAGAATCTTTTTAAAAAATAAATCAAAATTCTCTAAAAATTTGCAAATTGGGAGCTTAAAATGACTTTATATTTTCTGTCGTCAGCTTTTAGCATAAAATATTTATTGGATTTTTGAATTTTCAAGACAAATTCCAATCCGATTTAAAGGAAGAAAACATACGTAGCTGCCAACTTTTAAACTTTTTTGTTACCAAGAAAATTTAATACAAGTTTTAACACGCATATTTTGGTGATTAAGTTAGGCGAAATTTACTATTAAATTTTAGTATTAAGAAAGAACGGAAAAATTTAGCAGCTAGAAGAAAGTAATAATAAATAAGCCTCAGACATTTAAAATTTTTATCAGAACTATACACTTTTCTAAAAGAAAAACAACATATATGTTTTAAGTATGGCTTTTTATGAAAATTGTCATGTTACTCTCAATCCCTTTTATAAGTCTTTATAACACAAAATATTTTTTAAAGCTCAAAAATGTTCAAAGAAAAAATGTTTTTGCGATTGCAAAATTCCATGCATAAAAAGGACTTTTATAAAAATTTTAGTTAACCTTGAATAAAATTAGACAAAGTTGCCAAAGTACCAAATTTGCAAAAGCTTTCGTATTTCAAATAGCATAATACTTTCTTATAAAGCGCAAAAACACAAACATTGCAATTAAAAAAGTTTTCTGAATTTTGTATTTGCGCAAATAAATCATATAAGACCAAATGTTTATTTTGTTAAAGGTAATAATGAAAGAAATAAACTTCCAAGAATTTTAATACTGTCGCGTTCTATTTAAAATTTTCGCAAAAAGGCATTATTTTTAAATACCTTAGAAAAAGTTCTATATTACTCAAGATTATTATATTAAATGCGTATAAACGTTTAAATTTGATACAACACAATATGTTTTATAAAGTGCTCTAAAGCGAAAAGCAGAAAAAGGGAAAAATATTTATACTTTTGAAAGCGTTTATATATTTTGCATTTGTCATATAGAAAGTTTGCTTATATAATTTCTTTAAAAGAAAAGTTTTGAAATTTCATTAAGGTTATGGATGTGGGCGTAGAAGAAACAACACGTTTTCCGCGGTAAATTATTAGCACAAAATGTCCAACGGAATATCCAATTTAGATGCAGAAAGTAAATTTTGTACAAATGAAAAAGTAATGCATAATACGCCTTCGGAAATTTCAATGTTATTCCGTTCTAGTTAAATACCTGAATAAAAATATTTGAAAATTGAATTACTCTTTAAATAGAAGAATTTTTGTCCGGTCTGCTTTCGTAATTGTTTTTGAATACCTATAAAATTCCATCAGGGGAATAGTAGATATAACATATTCGTTTAAAAAAAAATTGCTATCGTATGAGATCGTTAGAAAAAGTTGTTGTATTTCACAGCTTTAAGTTAAATGCAGAAAATAATAAAAGATCATACATAATATCAAATCAAAAAAAGTTTATAAAGATTTATCTCTCGTTTAATTTATGCGTATTTAAATACTAGAAAATGTTATGAACCAATTAAAATGACTTATAAAGCACCAAAAATATTTTAGCTATTTTTTTTATCAAACAGTTTGCTTTTTTGGAAACTAAAACTGGTTATTTCTCACTGTAGAAATCTATCATAAATAGCCAGATGCAATAGGACTTCAATAGTTTTATTATTCCAACCTATTTAAAGTCCTGAATGATAAGATTTAAACTGCGTAAAAATAAAAATAAAATGAATAACATGATTTTAACCATTTGGCTTGAGTAAGCGTTTCTCCGTACCGCAACAAAAATACTTCAGAAAAATATTGAATTTGAAATCTCCGGTTTTATAAAATCAACTATCGAATCAGACCTTTTAAAAGCATTCTTTGCAAATTATAAATTTAAAAAATATTGAAAAAAATCCTTTTATGGAGTTTACCTCTTGATGACCTTTTACAAAGAAAATAGCTCGTCCATTCAGAAATATATATGCCAACCGGCGTATCATATGACGGTTAACATGTTAAGTAATCATGGCTTGATCTAAGAACATCCTAAAAGAGAATTTGAATTCCAAAGAGAATAAGAAAATGTGTGATAGCTTCTGGCATAAATTGTGCCGCATAGGTAAATTGTTCTATTATTCCATGTAATTCCGGAGATATTTTGAGATTTGTTTTAATGTTTTCTTATATAGGCATAATTATTTATTTCTCTTTAAATAAAAACTAAAACATTTAATTCAATTCTGTTTCTTTATTCTTATAAGATAAAGTGCGATTGAAAATTTCAGTGTGTTGTCTATAGATAATAATAAAGCTAAATGCTCATTAAAGATTATGTTTAACATTAATTCAAAGAAGACGCGAGCGTCTAATACAATGTGCAAAGTTAAAGAACTAACTTCGAGATTAACCTTACTGTGGAGTGTCGGCAAGGAAGTAAGCTTTCTGTTTTAATATTCCACTTATTCCATAAGCTGCAAGCAGTCAGAGGAATTGTTTGATTGGTATTTATTTTGATGGAAGAATATTAATAAAATTACACTTTTAATTATTCGAACGTTTTCTGCAAAGTTTTTTTGGTACAGGAAAATTATGACTTCATAAATATGGATAAATCTTTCACTATGTGTAGAAAAGAGATCCGTCGAGAAATTTGCTAGGCTATAAAAAGAAACAAAGTTCATGCTCTATAAATCTTCTCTCTTCTTCTAATTTTTTAGAAAGTTTCTTGAAACTATTCATATGTTTGCTTCACATTATTTGGTAAATAATTTTGCTAAAATGCTTCATATTATTACTCATTTATCTATAATGTCTTGTATATGGCATTCAAAATTCCGAGATTTTATGTACATAAATCCGCCGGATTTTGAATTACGAGATTGTATTACGAAAATACATCATGTATCTTTTATTATATATAGTCAACTAATGCATCGTAAATCGCTATTAAGTGGCTTTACAACATCGGTAGTCATTATAACAATAATCGCAAATCCAATTTTAAAATAATATCCTATACAGCCGTTATATTATAAATATATTTTTGCTCTTAACATAATTTGGCTAGAGATAGTTATGTACGATATTACCTACAGTTTCAATAATCTCCTAATGAATTAATTTAAATAATTCTTTATTATTATTTTTTTGTTCTAAAAAAGCTTTTAATGTAAAGTATTATCACATCAGAAAATCCCTTTATCCCGGATCTGCAAGCATTAAATTGCACAGATACAAGTTTTCTGGATTTTTATGATATGTATATTACGATACTAATCTATAAAATTATGTGGAGTTCCTTGTTTTTAGATTTTTTTAAAAATATTAATGGAATTAAAAATAACTATATTGGATATAGTTAACTTTTAGAAGTGATCCTTTAATATCTCATAAAACTAGAGTCTGAGATAACCTTTCGTAATTTAAAGCATTGAAGGGAATTTCGCAATTGTAGTTCTCTTTATAAAATATTGTACAGAATAATCTTTAAGATTAAGGTGGTTTAAGTAAACGAAGTAAATTCTCTTAAAGTCATCTCTGATTAAATGTAGTGATCTTATCCCGTGAGCAAACAATCTAATGTAAATATACAGTGTTATTCTTAACGATGGACACATTTTCAAAAAATTTTATTTATTAAAGTACAAATCCAAAATGAACAATCTTTATACCAATGAAAAGAGGACGTTTCAAAGATTTTTTAAGACATTATAAATTTTCAATGTGTTCACCGTTTGCTGCACGGCAAACATCTACGCAATAGCCAAACTCGTTCCACACACGAGAAAGCGTATCTGCTGTTACTGAGTGCACGGCTTTCAAAGCGGTGATGGTTCCAGAGGCGGCCGGTAGAGGTCGCGCGGCAAAAGGCAACGATTTCCTTTCAGTGTCAGTTGTGGTGAGATGGCTACTGTGGAGCACAAGTTTTACTGCGTTCTTGAGTTCGCAAGAAGTTAGTCGCAAATTGCAGTGCAGCGGTCATTTCATCTTTAAAAAAACTTTGAAACTTCCTCTTTTTATTGGTATAAAGATTGTTCAATTTGGATTTGTACTTTAATAAATACAATTTTTTGAAAATGGGTCCATCATTTAGAATAACCCTGTATTATGTGAGTGTCTTTCTAATTAAAAGCTCTAAGCATGGAAATACTTGACGGAAATTTAATCCTTCCCAGAATTTTTTTTAATTGATAAATTATTCTTTATGTCATTTAAACGAATGCAAATAATAATTTTCATTGTATGATAAATGTATGTACATAAAAATTATTATAGACCAGCAGTTCTTAAATAGTAATCCGAGGATTCCACCGGACCCTCAGAGCGTTTTCAGTGAGTCCGCTAAGATCTGAATTTCAACGCAAAAAAAATCGTATCCAGATTGTGAGGAGAACATTTCGAGTAAAATAAACAGAAAACCTAGAAATGTTGTTTAAAAGTTTTTATGTTAGTTTAGCGCTAGAACGGTTGGTTGTTTTACTCGAAATTTACAGAAATATTATATTAGTTTCTATCTAGAGCTATTTAACTTACTTATTTAACTTATATCCATGTGGTATTTAATTTTTTTATTACAAAATGCCTTTTTCGGATCGAAACACCACTATTTTTAAATTCTTTTACCAAAACTCTGCTATAAAAAGAAAACAGTGAGACGCAAATTCCATTTTGTCTAAATTTTGTGTTCTTCTCTTTACTTTCATTTTAAATGTCTTTATTATTTATCATTATTTTTTAAATAAGAAAGAGTACGGCAGATAAAAAAAGAACTATCAAACAGAGGCACATTTTTGGTTTCATAATTCATTTATACAAAAGTTAGATCTTAAAAAGATGTTACGTACATAAAAATATAAAAGCGGCTGTATGATTTCTCATGAATTGTAATATAAATTAACATTAAAATAACTAAACACATAAAAGTGAAGATTTAGAATTAAAATAAGTGCATTATTCTTCGAAATAATATGCTAGAATGGCAATATAAAAATAAGTAACTAATATACTTTTTTTTTACAAACTGAACATTGTATCATTTGAAAACACTTTATAATTTACACTCTGCCTTCTCTGTTCCAGGTTAAGTATTTAATATTTCTTGATGAAAGTGCTTAATAAAGAAACTGAGTAATAAGTTTAAATAACGTTCAGAAAGTTTTAAAAAAATGTAGAATCTGATAAAAGTGTACTCCAAAAATACTGTTATAAAAATCCTTCAGGTACTACAAATTCAAAAATCAATCAAAATTTACCTTTACTAATGCTATGTATTTGAAAATAGGTAAAAGAGAGAGCGTGTTTTTAGCTTCTAAACATTTAACAGTTTTGCTCGAGCTGTTATCGGGCACTTGAAATAGGAAATTTTCAGATTTATGACAGGAAAATTTATTTTGTACATCAGTCTGCTGATATTAGCTGTATTTGGAACTCTTCGAACTTTTATTAACATACATGTTTTCTAACAGATGCTTTTAGTATTACAGTAAAGACTACGCTGTAAAAAAATACATTTTTTTTTATCTTGAAAAATCTAATATACCCACGAACGAATATATACAGTAATCTCTTCGGAGTTCCGAAAAAAACATTCTTTACTTTTAGAAATCTGAGAAACCAATATGTTTTTGAGATTTAAAGAAGCATATACAAAAACAACGTTTTCATTTTACTGCTACTGATTTTCGGAAACGTTTCCGAGTTATTTTTAGCTCACAGTCTATCAAAGCCTGGGAGCTAATGTACCCGCAGGTTCTGCATAGACGTATGTACGTATGTTCGTAACGCGATAACTCTTGGTAGAATTATCCGATTTCCTTTAAATTTTATATATAGGTTTATTGTGATAAGGTGCTTCTCTGATTAGTTTTGTGGGTTCATTGGTTAAGTGTAAGGGGGGAACGGGTGGTGAGTACCCCCCTTAATTTATATAAATGGGTTTTTCATGCAGAATTATCAGATTTGCTTCAAAAAATATATATAGGTTCATTGTGATAAGGCGCTTCCCTTATTAGTTTTGGTGGTTCATTAGTTAAGTATAAAGGAGGAGAACGGAGGGCTAATCTCTGGCGTTAATTTATTATCGATTTCTTTATTTTTCAGGGGCATTATTCTTTGAAATAAGAGTATAATACACAATTAGTGTGAATAGCCTGTGAGCTCAATGACATCAGTTTAACTGGTCACTTTTCTTTATTATAGTGCATTAATCAGTTTTCTCAACCCGGAATATAAATTTCTTGGTTGCTATCAGTTCTCAAGGAAACATTTTCATGCTCAACAAACATGCTCTATAGACAAACATGATAAATTAAGAGCATTAACATTAGCAATAAAATTAATATTATTTTGGTATTTTTGCATGTACATATTCAGTTACGCAGCTGAAAATGTTAACCTGAAAATTTATAGCATACTAAAAACCGATATTCTGGTTTTAGAAAACTATTACTGTACTATAAAAATTTCTCGAAAACGTTTCCGAAAATCAATGACAGCAAAAACAATTTTTCTTTATATAAATGCTTCTTTAAATCTCAAAAATATGATAGTTTCTGAGGACTAAAGATAAAGAATGCTTTTGGGAATCGTAGGTAACTCGGAAAAAATTATTGTACATTTTTGTGTGGGGTTATATCATATTTTCATATATTACGAATCATTGTCTTTTTTTTACAGTATAGATTGCAAAATGAGAGTAATCTGGTTTTTAATTCAGGTTTTACCGATTTTATTTAAAAAAAGAATATGAGTGAACTTTGATTTCACTTGCTCGTTCTATCCCGCATTGCAAATACTTTTTTCCAATTTTGGGTTAAAATAACAGACGAATGAGTGATAGTGAATAGCTGATAATAAAAGATAACTCTTATATTGGATTAGATAATAAATCGGAAGTTTAAGTAAAAATGTCATTTTATGCAGTAAATATAAAATAGCGCGTATTAATAAATTTATTTATTTTTCTTTTATGAATGCTGATTGAAATAAGGGTTATGTGGTCAATGGAGAACTGCATGTTTGATATTAAGTAAAATACATAATGTACAACAATTTAGTTTTATTCCACAGAAATAAAAAGAAAAAAAAACAAATGAGTTCTTAGCCTGTAAAATTTTCTAACAGAACAAAAAGTGTATTGCACTTATACCTTGACACGTTCATACTTCAATTATTTTTTTAAGCAAATAAATGGCTTGATCCAATGCAAAGTTACATCTATGAAAATTTTTCCTATTCACATTAAATTACTGTACTGTTTTTTAAATTCTAAGTAATTTCTAAAAAAAAAATATACATTGTTTTTCAGAATTTAAATAGTATATAATAAAAAAGTATTGTCAGTTGGATGTAAGTGTCGGAAGTAATTTTTGAATGGAATACTCGATGCATCTCCAGTTGAATGTACTTTCGGATGTAACATTGTTCTATTGTTATTTGGATACTGGATCCGAATTGGAACGTCCTACATTAATTCGTTTCAATGTAAAAAAATTTAATATTATTTCTTTTTTAAATAGTTTTATTTACTTGTTTACAACACCCCTTCCTTTCAAAACAGGTGTTGTTATGTATAATTGTTGCAAATGCCTTTACGATCATTGTTTTCATTTTCGAACAACGTATGCATACTACCGTCTGCCGCAAAAGTACTTGCCTTTAATACACTGGTGTTGGAAAGGGGTTATAAAATTCCACTCAGAAAATAATGCAATTTCAGAATTTCATTTCGACTAATCATTTAACTAACGTTAAACTCTTAATTGATTCAAGCAAAAAGTCTGATATCCCTTTGACAAAAAAAGACCTGGTACTACGATTTCAACAAAATCTATGTTGTTATCTCGCAAAATTATGTAATATTTGGTTGTATCTTGTCAATTAAGTATATTGATTTCTTCACAAGTGGGAAGAATTTTTCAAACCTTGCGACACCTTAATTTTTTGTATAGCTGTACATACATGAAACACTTGCCAAACATTTATGTGTTAAGTTGTCTAAAGTTCTGAGACATTTTCAACTGAACAGATAATATGGATTCGCAATTATCGTACTGATATATTTTTTAAGTGACGATTTGTAAAGCTGTTGTAAAATATATTCCGAATTTTTAATATGGGACCATACATTAAAAAGCTTGAATGTTATCCAAATAGCGCAGCCAGTCAAAGACGTGTCACTGTAACATCAACACAGACATAAATTGTGTTAGTCACGAAGGTCGTCAAACTGTGACTTCTTTATATCTGCAAATTATCACTCGTAACGGTGTTTTTTTTCACATTCCTGGGTTTTTGATTACAGAAGCATAAAAAATTATATTTCATACACTTTTTCTTAAAATAATAATTGCATGTAAACAAACTTTATTTAATAGTATCAATCGTGTCATTTAGTTAGTAATTTAATGTTATTCATTCATTTCCTTATTTCATAATAACTATTAAAAAATATCTTGTTCTGGTGAATTGCTTGATAAAATAACTACAAAAAAGACATTTTTTAAATATTAAATCGCGAGGTAATGTTTTTAAGCTGTATTTTGGTTGACTAATCTTTAAAATTGTAAATTGGTACATTTATATTAGACAAAAATGTGCACGGGTTTACACATATGGAAACATATGTATGTTATTTATTAGAGTTAAAAGAGTTTATTTTCCAAATTTTGAAGTGTGTAGCATTGCTACCTAAGGAATAAAGGAAATAATTTAATGAATATACAAAGTAAGCATTTTCTAATTTTATTAATGGCTAAATCAAATGAATGGCTGAATTACATGGCTGAATCAAAATGAAACAACTAGATTTTATTTTATTATTTCTAAATATAAGAATATCTTCCATTACTTCATTCTGAAATCAGATCCAATTGTATCGCAAAATCATCGACTACAGGGCGGCCATCACTTCGTTTCTTAAGTCATCCTGGCCAAAAATTTTATTAGTTTGCAACTCATCATAAAAATGTACATATCAAATTCTCGATGACGTGAATACTCTTCTCCCACGTCAGCTAATGACAATCAAGTTCAGAAATTACTTATAGCAGTACTTTTTGTTAAGGTCAATATTTTACATCATGTGATTTACTTTCTAATGAGGTTTAGTACAATAAAGTTACATTTCTTCCCGATATAATTCAGTATTTTATCACTTTTAGTAAGAATATGCGCGCCCGTCATATCCAATGAAGCCTATACTTGTTTAACTGAAAAAACTATATTATTGCAAGTTGTTTATTGTAATTATTAAAGTTAATAAGCTTATTTTAGCTTATTGTAATTGCTAATAAGTTTGCACATCTGTTCCTCTTGAAAACATGAACAGTAGCAAACAAAACATTATAAACGATAAAATTCAAAATACATCCAACAAAGATAAAAAAAGCGCATGCATTTGTCACAATTATGGCACACTCACCACTGTTTAATACGTACCACATACAATTGAACCATTTTAAATTACTTTAAACTAACATTGTCGTTAAAAATGAAATAAAGATAAAAATGAAATTTTTAAACTTTGAAGATCAAATAACTTTATGGACATCAAAGGCTAACAAGTCTGTTTCATTTACCTAAACTGTATACTCGCGAAAACGCGACAAGTTTTCAAATTAGAGTTCTAAAGTATTGTACGCATTTTTGTGAATGGTTTTCTTCAGAGACCTATTATCGACGAACTGAATTCCCCAAATGCGGAGAGATTTTTAGGAGATTAACTGAAGTAAGTTTACATGTATTGTATTAAAATGATATTAAAAGTTGATATTGTGTTTAATTAAGCTGTGTTAAGTTAATAAATTAGGAATTTCAACATGATCCTCCAAAAGCGTTTTTCTTTTACTGTGTACTTTAATACGTATTTTAAAATGATCAAAATAGAAAAAAAATACATGTCTTAAAAATTTTTAACATAAAAATGGCATTTTCCCATTTAATCAGTGTGCTATAAAAGTTTACAAAATCAGAAATATAAATTAAATGAATTAAATATTTATTTGCCAGTCATACCCATGAATGGCTTGGCTATAAAGAATTTTGCTGTTAACAATGATTTGTTCATTGACCCATTTCCTGCCAATAAATCAATGTTTATTGATGATTTTGATTTTAACGAATCGAGTATTAATGATGATCGTATCGCTAAAGATAACAATATGTTTTCTGATCTTTAAATTACAGATGATTTAATAAAGATGGCTAATGAGGACTTTACAACTACTGCTAACTGATCTGCAAGCGCAAGTTTTTCGATTGAGCGTCATGAGGGTTTTAGATCAACTTTTCGAATGATGTGTGATGTGTCTGTTCAAACAAATTTAGCATTGTACAGAAATTTATATGATGAAAATTTAATTTTTTTTTCAAACATTGAATGCATAATTTAAAACACAAACGTGCAAAACCAGATCAAATGCTATTTAAGAACAGTCTGGAGTGCAACCAGAATCACACTCACAAATATATATTCCTGAAGCTAATCCATTTCATACTTTTGAAAGCTGTCTGTTGAAAGCATGTTTACCAATAAATCAAAATTTAGCCAAAAAGCAAAAGTAGTAAGGTCAAATTACGCTGAATGCTTAGCAACTGAAGCATATATGAAAAACATAAAAAAGGACAATGAAATGAAAGAGCACAAGCAAAGATAAAAATTTAAAAAGAGAGAAGCTTAAAAAATCAAAAACAGCATTTCAAAAGCAAAATTCGGTAAAAACTCAAAAAAAGTCGCTAAAACAATCTGAAAGTAAAGTTTCAGCAGAAGCAGAAGTTGCGAAGAAATCTAAACCTCAAACTTTTTTAGATCCATATCATTCAGAAACAAAAAGAAAAAAATAAGGCTTACACGGAAGATGAAAAGCAAAAATGAGTTAAAAGTAAACTGAAAAGCAAGAGATTTTGTCAAATTTGTTGTATCAGTCATTCATTATTTACTTCTTGCTTTTTCCATGGTCAAAGTTAAAAAAGTGTAAAGCATGGATGTTGAAGAATGCATTTTTTTAATTATTATATTAAAGATTATGTATCTAAAAGTAATTTTTGCGTTATTTAAGTTTTTATTAAATAAATTATTAGCATATTAGGTAGTTCAATTTTCCCATTTTATGTATTTCAACATTTATTCAAAAAATTTCTGTAATTAAATGAATATTTTAAAATGAACTGACATGCATAAAGCGTTTTGGTCACATTTAGAACTTTGGACGCCTCATTTAAGTTTTAAGTTACTACCGAAAATTCGACAAAAGTGATTTAAATGCGACAGCCGTATATTGTTGGCTTATATATTATAGAAAATGATGCAATTTCTTTAAAGAAAAAAGTTAGTTTTGAACTAATGGTACAGTATTCAATAATTGTCTGCTGAATACAATATATATTTATTTAATATAATGTCAAATATACCCTAAATGCGACAAAACTCTAGGGAATCACGTCGCATTTAGACACAATGACCTTATGTCTTGAAACGAAATACCTGAACTGTGCTAATTCTGAAACTATCCATATAAATGTGTGAATGCTCATTTAAGCTGTAAATATATGTGCTTACGCCATAGGTTATTCTATATTTTCGTAGACAAAAAAACATCTGTCTTTTTTATAGTGTAGAAAATGATCCTTTAAAGTAGTTTTGAAGTAGAGATGTAAAGTAACTTTTTTCTCTAAATTTAATTGTTTAAATTGTGAAATTAAATTTGTGCCCGTCACACTCATTAAAACTTGCACTTGTCTGAATAAAAAAAAGTTATTTTGCTGTAAATTGTTTATGGTACAATAACGGACAAAAGATTATAAGCAATGAAATTCAAAATACATCCAATAACGTTAAAATAAGAAAAACCATGTGTATTAGCCATAAGTATGGCATAAACACCAAAGTTTAATACGTAGCACATACAGTTGAACTATTTTAATTTACGTTAAACTAACATTGTCGTTAAAAGTGCCATTTAAGCGAATGATACATTTTGAAAACCAGCAAAATTTAAAAAAATCATATGAAAAGAAAGCCAAAAAATTTTAATATTTAATTAATTTTTTTAACTTTATATTTTTTCTTTAATAGCTTGATAACCTGAAATTTGTTCGGGTGTTATTTCAATTCATTCAAATTTTTAACTATTGTTACATAGTTTTATGTAAAATATTATTTGCAATCAATGGTTAAAATGTCCTATACTAAATATTTTACCTCAAACTCATTTCATATTACTCCAAGACTTAATCGTTTTGTTTTTTAAATAAATAGACACGTTTGTAAAACAAACATTAATTACCAAAGTTATAGTCACCAAATGCAATATTGAGGACGAAGCTCGGAAAAACTTTCCCAATATGCGCAAAATATTTCTATAATTTTAGTAATAAATTTTGTATATCGAAACTAATGTACACTTAAAACAAGTAATATAAAAACTTTTTTTTAAGTCAATTCCTACTTAGGTCAAATAGAAATTTTTTTTTCCAGCGATCTACACGCTTCGCCACTGACGGTATTTATTCCTGAATTTATATCCTGCCAAATATCATACATAAGAGAAATTTTTGAAATGTATTAAAAATTAAATAAAAAATAAATAGCTAAAATACCAAAAATTAATAGCTCGAAAAGTATTTCTCACAAAATTGTTAGACAAACTGCGTTAGAAAGTTTAAAAAATTGTATTTTTCTTGATATAAATTTAAAATCTAATGATTATGCCGTTTTTCAAATATTGAATTTCAAAAATTACCAAACTTCACAATAAAGTGCCATAGCGATGTTACAGTTAACGATAATACAGTTTTTTCAAATATTAATTAATTAATTAAATTTTATTATTTAATTTTAGTTTTATACTACATTTCTGTTCAAAAGTATAAACTCACTCCACATTTATGGTCTCCTTCGCCCTCGAGCTGCCTGATCTTCGTCCGTGAACAGCCCCATTATCTTTTTACGTGTGAAGGTGAGACTATAAATATGGAGCGAGTCTATACTTTTGAACAGAAATGAAATATAAAATTAAAATTAATTAATTTAATTTAATTAATGAATTAATATTTGAAAAACTGTATTAACATCAATTAGCATCCAGTACAAGTTTTAAAAAATTTATTTGAACTTGATAGGATGAATAGAAAATATTTTATTAACGATTGAAAATTTGAACAAGATATATAAATATATAGAGAGTGTGAGCTAATAGTAGGAATTGAAAAAAAAAAGTGTTGATTTTACAGTATAATACTGACACACTCAGCTGCCAGTATTATACCATAAAATCAACCCTTTTTTTAGGTAAAAATTTGTATAGATTTAGAAGCTGAGACTATATTAAAATATCCTTTGTTTTTGCAGTAATTACTGAAAGCCTGAGACATTTTTATATGTGAATTACTTAAGCGTTGCTTTCTGCAATGAAAACGTGTAACAACAGAAAAGCTATATATATTTTTTCAAAACATGATGTATATGACTAGAAAATGTTTCTCTCATGTCAGTCATAGTTTATAGAAAGTTTAAATAAAAAGAGAAGAATCTTAATTTGAACGTCCACCATTCCCTTAAATAAAATGCTATCAAAATATTATAGACTAAATTTAACTTATGCAATTCAATGCAATCAACATAATATTATCTAGTATTTTAGAGTATTTTTCCAATAACTAACTTGTTGGGAAATATTTCTTTCAAAAGGTACTTACATAGAGGTGAATATTATTTATAATATAAAGTTTCTATAACCTGTAGTTCCGTAATAGAAAATAAAAATTCCAACCATCAAAGCTTTTCATTGTTGGATCAAAATTACATCATTTCAGATTATATTTATTTTATGGCATTTTATGGCAGTTATTCTTGTTCTTTTCAAATTATTTCAAATATTAAAATGTTTTAAAATTAAAGTTAAAATATTTTCTTTTGTAGATAATCCTTGGAAATGGCGTTAATTTTTTTTTATTTATAATAATTGTTGTTTCTTTTATTCCTTGTTTTGAATAAATAGGCACTTTTTACATACGATACGCAAAATCTCAAATAAATGTAAATATCAAGTTTATATGAATCATTGATAATGTTTACTCAAAAAGTATTATCCGATATATGTTAATGTTGGTTTGTATATATAATGCATTTCCAAAGAATATTGGAAATGCATTATAGATAATTATTGGTAGTTTTCTTTTTTTTCTTTTTAGTCCTAAGTGTCCGTCTATTTAAATCCAAGTTTGAGCTTATTATCTGGTAAACTGTTTACAAAATAATTTAAAGCATATGTGAATTCAGAATGTCTACAATTATATATATTTAGAAATAGCGTGATCTTTATATATTTAAACATAAAATTAATAGATAATAAAATGTCTTCAAAATGTATTTTTTATTTATTCAGCTTGTAAATTTTGATTTTGCGGAGCTAAAAGAAAATATCACTTTAATTTATATGTATTCTATAAATTATTTCGAATTAATGCCATGTTAGTTCAATATGAATAATAAAGTTATTTTTCTGTAAATTATATTCAAAATTAATTGCCGCTTTAAAATTAAAAGACATACTTTACTGACAGTTTTACAAAGAATTTTCTTTATTTCAGTTCAGAATGTAATAGAAATGAGTAGGTATGTATATATTGTATGTATATATTGTATGTATATATTGCATATATTGTATGTATATATTGTATATATTGTATGTATATATTGTATGTATATATTGCATATATTGTATGTATATATTGTATATATTGTATGTATATATTGTTGTTATATTGTTGTTATATTTTATTTTGGTATGTACTCGAAAAATTTTATCTCGTAGAAGAAAGAAAAATGCAGCTTTATTCCAGCCAATAATGTGTTGAGATATACTTTGTACGGAAATATATAAGAAAAAATTACTACTGTATTATATTTCAATTATCTTCCTATAAAGGCCAGTAGACCATTTTTGTTTTGCCTCGTCAACAATTTGCTCATAGTTGAATATTTGTTACACTTTATCAGAGAAGCTGAAATATTAAATGTAAATACATGGGGAAAATTAATTACGTTTACGTCGACCCTTAATAATTTTACAATGAAATACTTTGAGAATATTCCAAACTTAATTAATTTATAGAGCAAAGTACTTTGTGATTTATTGTGGCTGAAAAATTCCATATACAATGAATAAATATTACTATATTTACCATACTATAAAAGTACCTTAATACCGCAAGAGACATCGTATAAAACAGCGTTTGTCACATATTTTAAATTACTGATGCTTTTCACAACAAATTCAATATCTAAAAGATGAATACTGCAAGCATATTAAGGATATAAATAGGCATAAAATAAATTAAAAAATAACACTTTTATTCAAAACATTAAGTTGCTGGAACAATCTGTTTGTAAAATTATATATATAGAAACACGTTAATCTAATGATATTTGTGTAAACATTCCTTTGACGTAATTATTATTTCAAACTTTGATCAAATTAACAGTTAGGTATATTTGACATGTATGTATTTATGATGTATATTATGCATTTATGGTAAAATATTATTGTCGTTATATAGTAAACCGTCACTTTTTCATATTTTTAATAATATAAACAATCTTACTATTTGAAAATTAGCGAAAATTCCTAAAATACAAAACGTGGAATATTTATCTATTTCATTCTAATTAAAGGAAATAAATACATATCTTGATTTTATATCTCGTTACTCAGGCATAATTTGCACTAAGATCGCATATAAATATAGCTTTGTCTAAGAATGAAATATGAGACAGGTTGTATAAAAATTCTAATATTTAAAATAACTGCTTTGGCGTGTACCTGTATGTACACCAAAACTTTTCAAAATTTCCAAAACTATTTAAAATAATTAAATTGAAATTAAAATATTTATATTTATGCGTACCTATAGAATAACAATTTTTTAATTGCTATTATATACTTATATAAAAATTTATAAACTTCCCACAAATTACGATATTAACATATACGTTGATATGCGGCTTATCTATGTTAACAAGATATGAGCATATTGCCTACAAAGAAATAATCAAGATAATTACAAAATAATATTTTTTAAATAATAAATAATTAAGTCAAATGAATTTTCAACGTATTAAATTTAATTTAATTTACAAATAAATAAATTTACAAAATTAGTATGTATAAAAAAATATAATTGCTCATGTATGTCAAAAGGAAAAACACCTCCTTTTATATGGAAAAAATATTATTATAAACATGATAATGTTTAAGAATAAAAATGTTTACTTCACTTTCAGTAACTTTTACTTTGTTTCTACAGGGTGTCTTTTATTTTAACTTTGACCAAAAGTTAATTCCAAAATCGTAAGATTTAGAGGTATAATTTCAATTACAAAACCGTTTCTTGTCTTTCATCATATGAAAATAAATTTATGTCAAAATAGTTGTTTCTTAATTAACGAAAGTTATATTTTTATATAGTCCCTGGATCTTATAAAATACAGGGGGGGGGGGGCATAATTAAAGTGTAGATGTTCGAAGGTCTCTACAAGATGAACTATTTGGAATATTTTCAAAAGCTTTGGTATTTATTCTATTTAGACATGCGAAAACAAGTTATGCAATTGAAATGAATACTTCGAAATTTTACCAATAGATGGCACTTACATGTTAAGTATGTTTTATTAGTAAATATTGACAAAAAAATAACAAAATAATAAATCAATATTTTTTTAGACAACGATACTATTTCATAGTAGCGCTAAAATTAATACAATTTTGATTAAAAAAAAACATTTTATTAACTGAGCGCGTTTTTTTTTTTTTTTTTGGGGGGGGGGGTAAACTTTTAGTGCTTATAAGGCACTTTATGGCTAAAACCTTAAGCTATAATTATGTGAAATTAGGGATAAAAAAGTTTTAAAAGTTAGCTGGTAGAAAATTGTCTATTTTCCTTTTATTATTATTATTATTATTATAATAATATACAGCGTCACCTATTGGAAAATTCTTAAATATATATTTTTTTTTATTGCAGAGCTTGTTTTCGATTCTTTAAACACTATAAATATATATTTCTTCAACTAGTAAATCTGCAGATCAGGAGCCATCAATGTCAGCTCTGAAAGTGATTGTTTTTTTAATCTCACTTTTCATAATATTTAACATCTTACAATCCGCAAATTATTTTTTTTTTAAATTACATATATATTTATAGGTATATAAACTAATTCGAATGTTTCAGAAATTCGAAACGTTAAATTAAACACGGTTTATGCAATAAAATCCTTTCCTTCTTATGAACTTCTTATTCTTGTATATTTCGTCAGGAGAGCTCTGCCCCCTGACCTCCGCGTAATCTTATTAAATTTATATTCGTGATTTCCTATTAATTGTGTGAATGATTCTAGTATATTTTGGAGTTCGTTATACACAGTGGGGTTTTTTTTTTTTTTTTTTTTAGGATAAGCAACAATTTCGAAAATAATTTCATGTTGTCCTAATACCCAAATAGCAATATTTACTTACTTGCCAACCAAAAAACACCTGCATCTGATAGATAAGTGGAATAATATCTCATGTACAAAAGCAACTTATAGAAATGTACACTGAATCTAGTATATTTCACCTATATCTATTTTAGAAATCTAATGTTATTACAATTTTTGCTTCGGAAAAACAGTTTTGATGGTCATTATATAATATTTATTTTTTTCCTGAAATACATCCTGATCTAACTCGATGACAATAGCATACTAAAATCTCCCCAAAATAGGCTTATTTGGAAACTTTTAGACCTATTGGGCAATCATTTATAATCATGCCCACTGCCAATCACAAAATAGCAAACGTGATTTGGCACTATAAAATATTTTTTGTGATGGCTTGTTATGTTCTCAATTTCCAGTAATTGTAATATTTCAGGATCATTTTACTGTTCTAATTTCTTTAGATTAACCACTTCGTTGTACGAGTGATTTTATCCCATTTTTTAAATTATATTAACTTTTCAGACATTTGTCCCAGAAAATTAATATCTCATGTAAAATATATACATATACAAATATAAACTCTTACTATGAGACTTGAATCCAAATTACACGTTCAATATTTTTGTAATTTTCGTTTGGAAAAAATATTTCGGTAATCATTCTATAGTAGTTAAACGGTTAACTTGTATCAAAATTAATTCTCATTTATGTTAATAGAATATGGAATATCACCCGAAAATAATTTATTTTGCTAATAAAATATTGCAGCAAAATAGTGCGAATTACCTGAATTTTATTATTTTGATATTCTTTGAAATATGCTTGTTAAGCAACTGATAAATTAAAGAGCAAAGTAAAAAGAAATGCATTTTAAAATTTGCAAAAAAAAAAAAAAAAAATATGAAAATTAAATGTTTTATATTTCCGTAATAGATGCAAAAAATTTCAAAAATTTAAACAATTAATTTCTAAATTCTAATAAATGTATCGGGACATTTTAAAAGCTATAGGGTATATTTAAAACCTCCATATCGAAAATTTAGCGTACGTGACGTTTAAATTACGTTTAAATCCATTATTCAAATATATGATTTTCATTTCGGTTAAAAATGAAGTTTGAAAATCGTCTGAATTCCCATAGGGAAGCATTATGACCTAAAAAGAAATGTTCTATATTTTTCGAACGAATGAACTAAATGTAACTAAAATCGATACAGTTAATTCCGGGTACTTCACCAACATACCTACTAACAGACAACATAATCGGATATTTTTTACTGCAGTTGTCGCGGAACAGACAGACAGACAGACACACAAACAGACGGAAACCAGATACTTTTCGGGTCTCCACAGTGAGCCTCAATTGACGTTTCGGCAAATATTTCAATTAGTTTAGTTTGCAGAGCCCTACAAACACTTGCACTATAATTATAGACACCCTGTATATTCAGATATTTAGAAAACTTGCTATGTGCTCCAACAAATAAAACAGTAAAAAGGCTACTTTTGTTCGAACAAAACTTGTCGTGTTCTTCTAGGTTGAATTTTATGAATTCTCAGCTTTTTAAAAAGGCATTTATCTGTTTTTAATGCTGTAAAACGCCAAAAATTCATGAAATTCAAAATATCATAACTGGGTAATTTTTAATCGCAGAAGAATGGAATTTGTTTTGTTTTACTTACAAGATAATGCAGAAACGTTTGCTAAATATAACATATAGAACACAAGAACATTATAAAAATCCATATTAAAATTTATTTTTTTAAACTATTTTTAAAAAAGCATAACTATTACGTAAGCGAATTTTCATATTATAAAACACACACACAAAATGCGATACATTTTACTTACCCATCATACGTAGTAGGGTAAGTCTTGTAATCGTTTTGAAAATCGAAAAATTTTTTTTGACGGATTTACATGTTTCAGAACTGGAGATACCGAAAAACATATTTTTAGAAAAAAATTTTTGCCGTCCGTCTGTGTGTCTGTGTGTCTGTGTGTCTGTGTGTCTGTGTGTGTGTCTGTAAACGCTCTATCTCCCGAACAAATTGAGATAGAGACTTGCCATTTGGTATGTACTTAGTATGTAATAATGGGAAGAAGCCTATTTCATTTCAATAACCTCGATTAACCGGAACATTTTTTTCGGACTCTCGAAATATTCGTTCTGATGAAAGGTATATAAAAATTTTCGAAATTGTTTATTTTAAGGAGTAAATATAAAAGACAATAAAAAATCATAAATTTTGCAAAAAATATGAAGTTGATCGGATAATTAGTTGCCGAGATATTTGTAATCATATTTTCCACACTCTTCGATTTTTCATGACCCTGTATTTCATTCAAATTTCACTTCAAATATATATTTTAATTGAAAATTTGACGCTTAATCAGATGTAATAAACCACTAGTTAATAGGAGTATTATTTTTGGAGTTATAACGAAAAACCTCTTTCAAGCAATTCAGTAATCGAGCCTTTTTATGACGTCATCAAGCCACGATGTTATTTGAATATCAATGCATTTTATAAGTAGTTTACACATTTTTATTTTAATATTTTACATTATACATATACATGATGAGTAAGTATTACGGTGGACCCCAACGACTAGTTTGCAGTTGGATCTACACCTTTAAAACTAACGGTTTGGAAATTAGCTATTGGTCAACGATAAAGAAAAGGGGAAACAGTATATATAAGTTGAATATGTTATACATATTTTTTTAATTAGGTAATACTTATTTTATTAAATGTATCTGTAAGTTTTCAGGACCATAATATGGTCGGTGTTTTCACGTATTCAGAACAACCATAACATACATTTTTTCATTTCTTAAATCTCATTCGTTTTTAATTAAATAATTTTAATAATACATATATGTCAAAAATTATATTTGTTTTGTTAATGAAAACTTTTCAATATTTACAGAAAACCTGGAACTATTTTTTTCCTTGAATTAACTTCTTTGTTCCGGAATTTAATTAGATTTGTGACATGTAGAATTAAATTAACTCACGAAAAAAAAAAAGATTTTTTTCTCTGATTGAGATAACTGAATTTTCTGTAAGGTAATCAGTAGAAAAAAAAATGCTACCGTACATTCTAAATTTATTTTCGAATGAACATCATGTTAGCTATAAAGTATGAAGTATTTTTGATTAATCTTTATCTAATTAATGATTTTTTTATTGAATTTTTGCTAAATATCATTTCAGCTATAGAATAAAAAATTAAATTAAATTTTTTTGTAAAACATATTTTTTTTCTAAATGTTGTATACACGAAACAGTAATATAAAGTTTTGGAAAAGCAGTATAATCGAAACAGTAATATAAATTTGAAAATTGACTTTGGCGATACAATTAAAGGTTTTTAATTTTATTCGGAATAATCTATCGAGATTCCCCAGCTAAATTTGATGGAATTTTTAACAGATTCTTCAATATTTGTTTTCATATTTTTTTTTTTTGAGAATACACTTTAAGGGGACTTTCTTTGTTAGTAAAAGTGTTTAATATGATGGGATGTATGTTCCCCAAATTATAGTTTTCTGAACTCATGTATGAAAGTATTAACTGGTTGAATTACCTGTAATGTCATATAACTCACACTGTAAAAACAATTTCCTGAAAAAAAAAAACCGGAAATTGTACTGGCAATCGAGACGCCAGTACTGTTTCCATATTTTAACGGAAAAAAAATCCGCAAATTGCAGGAAAGTTTACGTGATTTCTGAAATATCCGTTTTTAAATTTCCGTTTTATAATAGATATCTTCCGTATTTTTTAGAAAACATTATAATGTTAAAATAAACATTATAGGACTAAAAAAAAGTTACTTCTCAAGAACAACCTTATAAAGGACAGATATACTTTTTCTTTTTTTCCCATCATTTTTGAGTCAGTTTTGTGTAAACAACCAACCCTTGCTACGATGAGAATCAAACACGGAATATTTCGCTTACTGAACCGGAGGTCCCGACCACTATGCTAAGACTTGACATTCCAATTTCTCAAATGTTGCTACTTATTTCAGTCGCTTTTTATGATGCAAAAACTTGAAAGTTCCATGGATTTTTTCAAGAGTTCCAATGTTTTTAATATTTTCTTTTCATAATTTTCAATATTTTTCTTTATCTTCAAGCCTTATAACAGATAAACCAGATAAATTTCAACTTGTTATGTGTTATATGCGTAAAACATTGTATTAAGAAACATTGTATTAAGAAACATTGTATTAAGAGTCATTGTATGATTGCATCCTGTTATAATAGTACAACATTTTCTTTTTTTGAACATATATTTTTTAAAATTATTTGTCTGATGATCTATTTATCAATTCCAATAAAAACAATAATTATCTGAAAGAGACGTATTTATTACATGCTATTAAAATGACTTTTCGTTATCTCTTATTTTAAAAAAACTTACGTAAATGAACAATTTTATAATAAATTAAATTATTTATTATTATAATTATTATAGTTGAGCTATGCTGAGAACTTTTGTGTACGGTTCTGTCAAACTGAATAGTTTTAATAATATTAAAACAAAAAATAGATTTTTAAAGGTAATTTCGAAATTGCCTTTCGAATTAATGTTCTTGTGATAGGTAAGTTTAAATTTGGACTTACTGATTTAGTTTAAATTAATTTAGTTTAATTTATAAAATTATAAGCTAAAGAAATAAATTATAAAGTTTATAAAATAAAAAACTTCATTTTTATAAAAGTAAAGAAAAAATATTAACTATTTTTATAAATTTAAAGAAAAAATTATAAACGTTGTAAAATTATAATTTATAAAATAATAAATTTTAGTTTAATTCATAAATTTATAAGCCAAATCAGTTTAGTTTAATACAGTTTACATAGCGATAACTTGCAGAGATATTATGTTATGAAACCTTTCAATAACCCAATATTGCCTCACGTTAGAAAAGTTAAAATAAAATTTAAAAAAAAAATAGTGAAAATAAAAAAGTCCTAATTTTGAAGCACTATTAATAAAAATAAAAAGTAGATTTAAAAAATATATTTTTTCTGTAACTTATAAAAACAAAATCAGTTTCTAAATATTTAATTAAAAAATATAAATATTACTATTATTTTCACAAAAAATTACTGTCCAGACATGGCTCCGGTTAGAATGGGCCAGCATTTCCAGCCGGGTCAGGCCAGGATTCTTGAAGAACTCTAGTAAAAACAACAATCTTAATTCCCATTTCAAACAGGGCGATTTCTGTACGCAAACTTCTAAAAGTTATTTACGGAAATTGCACTGTTTTGGAAGAAATACGGACATTGTACTGTTTTGAAAGAATACGGACAAAATCCATTAAATTTACGGAAAACTTTCTGCATATTTACGGATTTGAAATCTCCTTTACGGAACTAATGTCATTTACGGAAATTGTACTGTTGTTTTGGAAAAAATGAAACTTCTCCGTAAAATTTTACGGAAAATCTCTTGTATTTTCACGGATTTTTTTTTTTTTTAGAGTGCACGAAACTTAACGGGATAACTAATCATTTAGTGCATTCACTTAAAGATTGGTTACTTGAATTTATTTATCAGTTACAGCATATTAACACTGAAAGCCCGCGATGTGCGTTAAAAATCAACAGTTTTCTCTAAAACTTTCACTAAATCAATACACAATAACGATTTAAAATTCTCACCATGTAACGAATTAAACGAAGCATAAAATAATCTACAATGAAAGCTAGCTTAGATGTTCTCTTTCACCAGAACTCCACCTCATAATATTTTTGATAATATTTATTTTTTTGAAAAACAAAACTTATATATTACATACCTCACACATTTGTAACTAAATAAATATTTTTTGCCTTTTAAACAAGTAAATTAGTTTCAGTACTTTAAAGTTTGGAGGAATATTAATCATAAATTGATTTACAAAAGAACAATTATCTTCATAAAAAAGAAATTTCAATAATATTTATTCAAAAGTGTGGTTATTGATAAAATTAACGAGTTTTGAATATACAGGGCGCTTATAATTAAAGTCTCTTTCCAAAAGCTGTAAAAAAAGAAACAATGGTCAGAATGACTTTAAATTTGAACTGAATATAATGGAAGAAAGGGGAAACGGTATGGCATAAGAAAAAAAAGTTTCAAAGCGTATCAATAGATGCCGCTGTAAGCGGCAGACTATGCAAATTAAAAGACACTCATGCGCACGACACATTGCATGTAGTATAAAAACGCGTTGTATGGGGCGTTCCCCTCACATTGCATCTGAGCAGCTTGTCACAAGTCCCTCTTTGAAGGATCGCACTCTGATGGTGAAGTTCTTTTATAAGAACGGTGATTGTGCGCTTGCAGCTTTAAAGAAATCACGGTCATTAAAGGGTATGAAAAAAGTCTGTACTTCGATATCTGCCAAGGGTCTGAAGAATATGATTCAGAACTTCGAAGAGACGGGTAGTTTTGAAGTGAAATAGAACGGAATCGTAACATACCGCTTACAGCGCCATCTGTTGATACGCATTGGAACTCTTTCTTTCTTATACCATACCTTTAGCCTTTTCTTCCATTATATTCAGTTCAAATTTGAAGTCATTCTGAGCAGTGGTTCCTTTTTTACAGCATTTTTAAAGTGAGACTTTAATTATAATCGCCCTGTATATATACAATAAAATTTATTTTTAAGAAATTTTATTCATCAATGTATTTTCTTATACAAGTAACTTGAAAGAAGCTGCATGATTAATATTCAATGTATATTTTATAAATGTAAAAAATATATTCATGCGATATTTCAGAAAAGTTAAATTAATTCAATGCGCTCCTTTGGTAAAATTTTTGAAGACTTGATTTGCATAATTATGCTTGAAGATATTCATTTTCTATTTTTAGGTTCATTATTCGCATTTTTTCTACATATCTATTTATAATATGATGGCAATAAATTATAGATATGTTTATAGAAATAGTAGAAAGATTACTTGATTATAATTAATCAAAAAGTTTTATAATATATTTTTTGCATTAATACTGAAATAAAGTGAAAGAAATTTATTCCTTTAGTACTAAAATGTTTTTACCTTCAAATAATATACATTGAAACCTCGTTGAACCACCATCACTTGGGAACTGACGATTACGACGCTTTAAGCGGGATGGCAGTACAAGCAAACTACCTTATTTAATATTGTTGGAATCGTTACATTCAATTTTAAATGAGCCTGATATTGAAACTTTTTTTATAAACATTAAAATTGGTTTATATTATAATAGTGTTCATTTTCTATTACGATACACTAAACGAGAGAAAGGAACATTAAATGAAAAAAAATATGTAAAATTTAGCAGTAGAAAATATTTATATTACAACTGTTATTAAATAAAAAATTGTACGATTATTAATATATACTTACAATGTGTAGGTTTCAGTAAACAAAACAAACATTAGGTCTGTTTAGGTCTATTGATAATTTTCTATTTGCTTTCATTGATTCAATTTTATTTACTAATTGCATTTTTTTTTCAATGATGGTCACTTTGCCATTCACCACTATTTTTGCTGAGGACCGATATTTTCTAACCATTCTATTATATCGGTGGTGGCCGTTATATCAGTGTTTACCCTCTATGAAGGGAAATACAAGTTGATATCCATGGCGCACCCGGAATGCGAACCCGCGCCCTGAGCGTGTCAGCCGCCTACCGCTAATGATCACGATGCTGGACAAACTTTTCTAATTCATTAGCATTGCGAAATTCTCCTCTTTCAGAAAAAATGAGCTAGGCAAGATACGTATAGATGTTCATCTGTCATGGAGGTATCGTATTCAACTCCTGGTGAATCCTTTGCATACATATAGTGTAGAGTTCCTGGCTGTATTTGTGTTCTTCTGTGGATCATGTGTAACAAGGCTGTTACCTTGTATATGGAAGAATATATATGAAGAAGAGAATAAGAAAATGCGCGTAAAAAAAGAAAGACATTTGTGTCAAGTATTGCATGTGTTTTAAGATTATGTAAAATAAACAGATGATTCGAGACAATAGCCAAAGTATCTAAAGGTTTCTAAGAAACCCCCTCTAATTGTCAAAAATGTGGGCTGTTCTTGGTGTCTCTTCAACGAGTTAGTTGCCTCTCTTAATTCTTTTCAACTGTTTTTTTTTTTTTTTTTTTTTTGCTATCATTTTGTAGGAAAAAGGGACGGGGATAACCACAAGTCAAAACTGACAGTATAAGGATTTCATATTCTATGGGTTAATTGTTTAATAGGGCGTTTTAGCACTATTTATTTATGTCTTTAGTTGGGATTTTAACATACTATCATAACATTCTTGGCGACAAAATTTTACTCTATTTACGTTATTAGAGAGAATTCTAAAAAGCTGAAGCTTCCGATAATTTAAAAATACTGGGCAATCAATTATCAAGCATAGGAAGGTATGGTAGTTTAGTTCAAATTATCTTTAGAGATTATATAGATTTGAAGTATCAATATTTATGTACGATTTTAATATAAAAATAAATAAATAAATGATTTTAAAATATGAATTAGGTTTTTTCCCTTTCTCTAAAATTAGATCTACTGTATCTAATTTCTGAATCAAAGGTTCGTTTATATCAAACGAAATCTAAGATAATTAACATTGGTAAAAAAAAAAAGAAAAAATAACAATATTCTTCTGTCATATATTGCTTATAAGGTTATTTTCTAGTTAAAGAATTCTGACATAATCCTTAATGCCGAATACATAAAATAAGGTATGCTCTATATTAGCAATAAAAGCAATTCTGAAATCAGGTTCTTCAACAAAGACGAAAAAGTGTAATATCTGATTTGGTTAAAATTTAATTTTAATCACATGATCTTGATTATGTGATTCTTATTGTTAAAAATTTATCTCCAATGCTGCCGTCTAAATTGCTGCTTTAAACTAAAATTAGTCCGCTTTTTGAGCACGTATATGATGAGTTACTTAAGATTTATACTTATGACTATTTAGTCATTAATATTAATGATTATTTGGATTGTTAAACATTTTCGTAAAAAATAATGCTATTACACCACTATTTTAAGCAAAATAAATGCCGCCATTAGTTTCTCATCCATGCCTTCTAATTCTCGGCTACATTGAAAACAAATTTCTATACTCATTATATAAAAAATGAAATTGTGAAAAAAAACTTAAACAGCAAATCTGATCAGACATCACTTTTTAATACAATACATACATCACATACATAAATGTGAACTAAGCGCAATAATTCTCATGCAATGTACTTAAATAAAACTAAATTGTATTCAGTTTATTTTTAATTATACGAGTATTTTATATAACAATATATTTAGTAGAAATCATTACAGTGACATCTAATCAATCGACATTTTTCTGACAGTTTTCTTAAAATTTATAAAACATATTAAATTTACTACTATTCCAATATACGGCTGGTAAAGAAATTTGTAGCATTAAAGTATTTTTAAAAGGTGTAATTTGCATGTTTCTAATAAAGTAAATACAGAAAAGACTGGCTATTTTATAAAAATATCAATTTTCATGGAATGGGAATTTCATAAAAAAAAACTGTTTTTAGTTTAAAAAACACTCTGTAGGAGTACTTTATTATCCAAACGTAAACACTTCTATCCCCGAAATAACTAATACCTAGTAGCTTTAAATTTATCTCCAATGCTGCCGTCTAAATTGCTGCTTTAAACTAAAATTAGTCCGCTTTTTGAGCACGTATATAATGAGTTACTTAAGATTTATATTTATGAACGTTGCTTTAGGATATCCAGGGTTTAGCGAAGAGTATTCAAATTAATTAAGAATGTATTAAATTTAAACAGTATATTTAAAAATTCTTTAAAGTTTCACATATAATTCAAGTATAATTTGAAAAATTAGTTTTAAAACATAAAAATAGGTTTATATGTAAACATAATAACTGAAGGTAATTTGTTGCATACGAATTGCTTCCAAAAACATAATCTTGGATAAAACATATCAAAACTTAAGTATAACAAATGCACACACACACATACATATATATATATACGTAAAAAAAAACCACATAATGTAACCATATTAATCGCAATTACTGTTGAATTTTATGACTGTAATTTAGAATTTCAAAAATGTTGTAGCATAGGAAAAAATTGTTTGATCTTTAAAAAAAATTTGGAATTGGTCAAAACGTAATAGGAAAACTCAGTATACAAATATTTACTACATGTATTATAAATTAAACCTTTATAGAAACTATTTTTTTGTATTTGATTTAGTAGATTTAGCTCATTATTTGCATTTTATAATATTTCGATGGTTTTTAGAAAAATCTAAGGTACATAATATGTCTTTGATATAAATAATAAATTGAAAGATTTTTCTTCTTCTTTTACATACATGTGATTAAAAGGTCTTAAAACGCTAATAAAAGTACCAGCTCAGAAAGTCTTGTGCAAATATGTATCTTAAATTATCCGATGTCAATTTAAACAAAAATTCATATTTTGTAATACGGAGGGGGGTTATTGAAGTCACATATTTAGTTTTTAGTAAAATAAGAGTAAATTAATTGTTCAGATGTTCTTTCATTCTTTTTAAGCTTCAATTGTGAATATTTATTATTTACATTATATTTATCAGAGAAAATTATGCATAAGAATGTCTAAGAAGCAAAAAAAAATATCACAGAGATATTTAAAATACAACAAAATGTAAAAGTTATAAAGTTTTAACTCAAATATGTGACTTTTCAAAAAAAAGTTTTAATTTAGAAATTGTACATAATTTTTAAATATTTAAGTAAGATATAGTTCAGTTAATTAATAACACATTGTCAATTTAAAAAAGTATTAGAACTAATATTACTCAATTCACAGCATGAATTCATAGTAACTACTAATACTCTACTAACGCAACTATTGCTACTACTAGGTTAACTAAGAATACTCTAAAATATTTATGTCAGTAAACACTATTTTTATGCCATCTTCTATTAAAAAATAAGTAAATAAATAAATACGTTAATCGTATGGAATTTTAGAAAAGTATTAGGAATCATAGAACATTATTCTATTATTTTTGACTGGTGAAAATGATAAACATCAAATTATCAGAAGTTTTATTCCTTTTTTACAAAGCACTATCTCATACTTGTTTTTATCTTATATATATATATATATATATTTATATATATATATATTGTGTAGAAAGTATGCTTTAATACTCATACATTTAGAAACATACGTGCTGAATACCAAAACTTTCTTCTAACATGAAACAATAGTTGTTTTAGATTTATTTTGTCATTATCTGACTTCAAGAGTATTTCGAATCCCGTAGAGATTCTTTTTAACTTTCTTTGTCGTTTCGCTTTATTTGTAAAAGAAATATTTGACGCAGACTTTGGTAAAGCTTGGAATTCTTCCATTAGCTAAATATCAAACAACGAAAGACTTTTAGTTCGGAAGATAACAACAGATATTAGTAACACTTTTTACTTTGTTTCTGACATCTCTTGAAGTATATAGTTCTTTCTATATAAGAAAGAACGCAGGTGTCATTTCGAAATTTAACATTAATAATAGTATTTAAAGATAATGTTCGTTTTGCATCATTTAACTTTTATCTAAGTATTGCATTTGCCATACAGTTTTATTTATTTAAGGATTTACTTAGCTTTGTCGAAGAAGTAACGCCACGTAAGTTGCCACAATTTTGGTTTTCAAAATGCTGTAGGTTTTTGTTAAATTTTCATTTTTCAATGTAGGAATTTTTATGCATTATATTCGAATAGCTATTAAAGAAATGTTGAATGAGCTTACGCTCTTTAATTTATTTAGACGTTCAAAATAGAGTTTTAGGATAAATAAGCATTGTTACTCAACGGAATAACTTTGCTGATCTTTATAAAAAATATAATTCGGATTATGAATTTCATATAAAGTAGATTGAACCAATAGTTTAATTATCCACATTATTTAGGTACAGTTATAAAGCTCTGAAAGCATATCATTTTCAATTAGATGCTACATGATGTTTATTTTGCATTCACCATTTTATAATTAAATAATTTTTAGAAAAATACTATAGTATCTAGTACGTCTGAAATACTATCCAGTATATGCATTTTACATTTTTGTTTTATGGTGCTTTATATAGGAAGACGTAAAGAACAAAATCACTTACAGTTGCTAGTTTCTTAAGCTGTTGCGTGTGATAAAACGCTGGAACAAACCATAGCATTAAAGTTCAAACGACCCCTCAAGTTCTTCTTACAGGAAGTCGTAAAATACATATTCACATACATTTACTTGTTTCTAAAGATGTTACGTATCATAAAACGCTGGATCAAACCATAGTGCTAGAGTTCAAGCGATCCCTTAAATGCTTGATACAGGAAGTCGTAAAATACAAATTCACTTACATTTACTTGTTTCTTAAGATGTTTGCGTATGATAAAATGCTCTAACAAACCACAGCATTAAAGTTCGAACAACCCTTCAAGTGCATCATACAGGAAGTCGTAGCATACAAAATAACTTACAGTTATTTGCATAGCTCCCAACATTTACGCTTTTTTGCTACCACTAAAAATTAATAGAAATTTTTGTATTATTGAATGACATGATTTCGACGATTTAGAAAGTAAAAATTTACTGTAAAATTTTAGTGGTAGGAAAAAAGCGTAAAAGTTGGCAACAATGTATTTGTTTCTGAAAATGTTGCGTATGGTAAAATGCCGGAACAAAATATAGCGTTAGATTCAAACTACCCCTCAAGTGCTTCATACACGAAGACGTAAAATACAAATTCACTTACAGTTTATCTTTTTATTAAAATATTGCTTGTGCTACAATGCTGGGGCAAATGATAAAACATGAAAAACGGAACGACCCTTGAGGTCCGTTAAAAAAAACATCCGTGGTGATTTAACACCGTTTTAGGAACACCGAATTTTTAGTTAATGAATAATTCTTTAAAAATTTCTTGATACAACTTTCTTTGTGAGGGTGCCATATTTGATAGGGTGACACCCTCGGAGCATGATGTTATGACTTCTTGCGTTCGAAGTATATTTCAAAATTGTAATATGTGATAATACAACAGTAATCGTGGACGATATATATTTAAATAAACATTTTTTAAAAACTTTATTCGCATACAGTTATGATGAAAATCTAATCTGAAATATTTTGATGGACCAAAGACATTACATAAGAGTGCATATTATTTACTATAGTCTGTACTTTTCTTCCAATTTATGTTGTTTTATTTAAAATGATTGCAGCAAAATTTAAAGATAAAACTATATGAAATTATCACAGTGACTGAATTTGAGATGTTATTTTCTTGAAGACTAACTTCTAAGCTAAGAGATTTTCACACATGGAAGATAACGTCTGTTTGTTAACAAAAAGCGTGGGTAAAATACTGCTGAATAGTATAAGTGACACAAGAGTGCGTAATATGACGAAACATTTACAGTACTTCGAACATAATACCCTATCATTTGAAGTAACACATCCCCAAACATCCAATAGTTGTATTGAAGTATAAATTCGCCATTTTTGTCGCCAAATGTTGTTTTCATCGAAACCACGCCCGCCAAAATACTAATATTGGTTAAATATAGGCTTTATATTATAAATATTTTTTATTAAATGCCAGTATTACAAAAATATTTCCAATATACAAGAAATATGTGTAGTAGAATATTGCAGAAATATTGAGAATGTAGCGGCAAAATGATTCTTGCAAAAATTGGTATTATGTTTTAAAAATGGAAACATACGGAAATTAGGGTAATATTTCCGGCCAATACTCTTACTATTGTACTACAATATTATAGCGATATATCTGCTATATTATCTACGATAACGATAACCATACGATAATGATAGTATCTACGAAACGATCTTCGATACTATAGCGATATACTATAGCGATGTATCTGTGATATAGTCAAGACGTAGAAAATACAAACATTGATAGCCCAATATGGTTTTTCTACTAAGGATGCGTCAATATAAAATGCACGTGAAAGGAATTTCAGATGACATTTTTATTGAAGGAATTTTCTGAAAAGAAAAATAAATTTATTATTTCTTTTCTAGATTCTGTGATGTCGTAGTTTATTCGCATCTCTATATCTTTTATTTCAGTTGCAAAAAGCAATTTCAGCAAACATTCTTGTTTTTAAACACGTATGTAATCCATAAATCAGCATTTTATACAATACTACACACAAAATTAACTAAAATTTGTAATACACTTTGCAATTCTTAATTTTGTTTCAATTACGAAACTTAACTTTTTTTAATGCGTAAACATCACCCAGGCATTTATATTTTAGAATTTTAAGTCCATAAAAGCAAAACAAAGAGTTATGCTATTTATGATAAGGAATGTATACAGTTTAATCAATATGTTTATCAGTATTTCTGTAGCTAATATCGAGCAAAACAGAACATGCTATTATTAAACTTTTCAAAGAATAAAATAATTGAAAATAATAACACTTTAATTTATAATAAATTTATGAATATATCAGATTAAGGATTTACTCTTCTGTAAATTAATGTATACAGATTTTTGAGATGATGAATTAAATTGAGATAGTTTGCTGTACATAGTAAAAGGTGGAACGGCTTGTCTATCTTCTGATTTTATTATGATTTGATAAGACTATTATTCCACTGTCATTTACATTGCTTTGGCCATTTCCATGAACATAATTTAACTTTCAAATGGAACGTCTGGCTTTCTCAACAAATAAAGTTTCCCTCTTTATTATATCATAATGAAGTATATTTTGATAGGTGATAGAGCTTTAGAGACTTTTTCTGTTTATATACTGGAAAATCGTTGTTTGTATTTAAACTTTAAAACGCGTCAGTGTAGAATTTTTTTTTTGGAAGGGGGGGGGGGGGAACAGACATTACGTTACAATATTCAGCCAATGATTTCTGATTTTTTAAAAATCACATTAAGTTAATAGCAAAGAAGATATTGAATAAAAAAATAAATCATGAGATAAAAACGTAACATAACAAAATATGTTTTGTGTCAGATGGAACACTTGAGTCTAAGGATTTGGCAGCTTTCAATCTCTATTTGGAAAATATCCTGCATAATAAGGGAAGTTTTGACGACTTCCTTTTCGAAAAACTTCCTTTAAAAAGATCAAAATCCAATATTAAGCCGATATGACTGTAACCGACCTTTGATTGAAAACACTTTTCAGTTTTTGTTTTTAGAAATGGAACAAAACACGTTTCTGTAATGTTTGATTTAACTTGTTTTACATTTTATATTACACATTTCTATTGTCAAAGCTATTTTCTTAACCAAAAACATAAGTAAAACAAGTTTTTATATTTTTCTTTTAAAGTAGAAAATTTTTTCAGATAATATGAAACTTACATGTATTTTTTTTATATAAACATAACGTAGTTTTAGATTCCTTAATATTTATTTATGAGTCTATTCTCTGTTTAAAAACATTTGTTTGATTATCTACCGTTACTCTTTAATGTGTTTCTTTAGTAACGAAGCGCCATGAATATACTATCGGAATTAAAATCGCAATATATTCAAACAATGTCATAAATTTTACTGTAATCATTGTTAAAAAAACTATTTATACTACGTTTTTTCTCATAATTATTTCTTTATTTACTAATCTTTTCTTGAACACACAAGCACAAGAACTTATATAAATGATTTTTGTGATATAATTATTAAAATCGGAATCGATCACTTACAAAATAATATCTACACTCTTGTCATTTTTCAAATAATTTCCTGTCTCTTTACATTTATTGATAAATTCTTGTAACACATTCATCTTATTTTGCAATATACACAAAAAACAAATATAACAAACCCTCCATGTGCAAACTTTTTTTATATTTTAACGTTTACAAAAATTATTACTTTTTAGTTACAATACATTGAAATATATCTAATACATAATACCAATTTTATTTCTGTTACATTACTATTTAAGATAATTAGCAACGAAGAGTTTTTTAATATAACATCGAGATATTTTTAGTAGTATCGTTTTTTCTTGTATAGAGTGTGAAAAAACGCTCTTTCAAAAAGTAAAATAAAATCACTTTAATTTAATCATTCATACTTAAATAGACACAAGAATATACAGAAAAGAATATATATTTACCTACATATATATATATATATATATATTTGTTTAAGTAAAAGCAAATCATGAAATCTTGATTTAATACTACTTCATTACAACAAAACTATTCGGGTTTATGTAATTTGCTTTAATGCCAGAATCATCGCCTAAGTATTACAAGTTTTCTAAATTCTAAACTTTAAAGCAAAAACAACGAATGACAGAAAATGGGTAAATATCAGTGAAATACATTCTTTCAGGAATTATTTCTATAAACAAAAAAATCAAAAAAATGCTCTTAAAAGCTTTTAAAGGAATTTCGTTATGAAATTTGTAAATCTTTGTGAAGCTTTAAAACTTATCAAACACACTCTGAAATAAATCACTTTTAATGCCATTTAAAATCTTTTTCAGAAAACTTATTAAGATGTTCAAGAAATGAGAATTTTATGAGACATTTTCCAGGATATTTAGTTCTATAAAATATTTTACTGTGAAACTAGTGTAACAGTTTGACAAGCAAAAAGAAGGAGAGAAATGGGTATTAAAAGTTTGGTTGTTTTGATGTCATTTAATTTTTGAAAATAATGTCAATAAGTATGACGGGAGAATAAAGAGCTTTTAAAAGCAACAGTAGATATAACATGTCTATTATAAACGAAATTAAATTTCTCAATTGATGTGAGAGTCCTTACTTGAGATTTCAAATAATATTAGCTATAGTTATAATAGTAATTAGTAATAGTAATAATTTAATTGAGATTAGTTTAATGTGGGACTCTTGAAAAAAGAAATGACATCATAATATACAGAAACGTACATATTGTTTTAAAAAAAGTAGAAACACTTTGATTTTAGATATTATTTGAATTTTTAGAGGAATTCTATAGGAATAATTTTTTACTGTGGCAATGTAAACGTGCTTTAACTCACGAAAACTTTAAATAAAGGTTCGACCACGGATGTATTTAGGAGGACAATAACAAATTTAATAGAATGATACAAATGGCTAATACTGTATGAGAATAGATGTAAATGATGCGTAATATTCATATATTCATTGCTTGTTGTAAGCAATGCTCGAATGCATTTGCTTAAATATTGCAGGTATATTCATGAAGATATAAAATTTTTCTTAAACAATTTACACGTTTTACACGTATATTTTCCAAAACGCATTGTTTTTAGCCAAATTTAACGAAATTTACCGAACAGCTTAGAAATAAAATATAACATTACTATTTGAAAGGAATACATTGAGTAGTATTATATAGTATGGGCAGACAATTACTTTTAACTGTTCATAGTTGTACTGCAGGGGTTATTTATCCAATATTAGTAGAACATTAAAAGTATTTCCAACGGATGTAATATCGGCGTAATATTTGTCTTCCGTATAACGAGAATTAGTTGGATCCTAATGTATCTTCATTTTATTTCTATGAAGTTTGAACATTTTTTATTGCACGATATATCGGTCTAACTGACTGCAAAATTCTCCATGCTGGTCAAATGTTATCTTTTACGTAATAAAGGAGTACAATATAATGTATTTCTATGAAAAAAATGAAACATTAACTATTCAATGTTATTTAGCATCAGTAAAATTGTTTGGATTAAAATTACTTAGCATGACATGAATTTTACCCACGTTGGCCCAGAGCGTAATGTTTGAAAATCTTATAGCTGGTGCTAGATATGAGAGAGATAAATCATACGTTCTGCACATGATATTCATAGTGAACAATTGTTAATGCGTGCGTTTTGTTAGTGAGTGGAGACTTTAAGGTTATTGGCTTAACATAAAATATTATCGCTATTGTAGCGGAGAAAGTTCTCAAATCACATCAGTTTGAAGCCTTCCTCTAACAAAATTTCTCATATGGCATGCAATATCACCTCATGGTCAATTTAAAGTGTGCCATAACATCATGCGATGATATTTATTCTTTTAATTTCTGCTTCCCATGCCCGTGCATATCCGCCCGCTTCTAATTTAAAATGAAGATAAGTTATTATTGAAAACACGTTATTATAAATACCTTTTTCCTGAAGACATTTAAATGTTCGCATGTAGCTGAAATACGTTAATGAGTTGCTTTTCTTGAAAAACAATTAAAAAAGTGGTACAAATCTTTAAAACACACAGTGTTCGATCACGTAAATTATTTTAATAATTTGCCGTCGATGAGATCAATATGAAAATACATAAAATAGCTTTTTATATAAAATATTATCTTTCTTTTGGTATTTTTTAAACTTAATTTTGTTAATAATTAAGGCTATGTTACATCTGATCACCAATTAGCTTTATAATTCCTAACATTTTGGAACAATTTGAACAAGAATAACTATTTTTTTAAGTTAAAGGACCCTATGTGTAAATAAAATTAGAAGAAAACACGCGGGTGTACGCTGCCAAATGAAGTAGGTCCCCTGGCATTAGCTTCGTTTGAAAATTTTTCATTAACACTGATTTTAGAATTATTAAAGTTTTTTTATCACAGGCCCGGGCAACGCCAAGCAGGTCAGCTATTATCAGCATAAATTCTCCAAAAACCATTTCTAGAATAGATATTGTCTTTGAATTTATTACATGAATGATATTCGTAGTATTTTTACAAGGCTTTTTCCTGTTAAAGACATCGAAAAAAAGATTCACTTTATCTAAATTCTAAACTAATAAAAGAAAGTTTCGCTCTGTTTGTCTGTGTGTGTGTCTGTTGGCGATGGCTAGGAAAATCTGGTCCACCTAGAAGGCTGGAAATTTAGATTTAGTTAGTCCAAATCCTCTCCTGGTGCAACATTACTTCAGAATTTTAATATTTTAATTACTTTCTGAAATATTAATTAAAATGCACAAAGAACTCTCATTAAAAATACGCTTTTATTCTCTTGGGTTGGTTGGTTCACTGGTTCGTTGCATCGATTCTTCACAGAAGTAATTAAATAAACCAGAGTAGCGATGCACAAATAAGGATTTCTAACTAAATAGTGTCAACATGGATTGAAGTTATTAGCGTAAGGGAGCCATGCGAATGTCACGCCACCTGTACATGACAAATTACACATACGTCCCACTGATTGAAATATTTTCCAGACATATTTTTCTTCATGACCATTAGTCGAGTTTAAGTTTTTTTGTTACATGACATCTATTATTATGAAGGAGATTGTTAATACAGAAAACTTTATTTAACAGATTTTTTTTATATTTGCGGGAATTAAAAGGGACAAGGGTCTAATTACATTTAAGCTTCAAGGTGTATTTCTAGAAAGCAGTTACCAGAATTTCCGAATAGTAGTGTAAAAGTAGTAAGCAAAATTTCAAATTAAGTTCCTAGCTTAACCAAATGAATCAATCATTAAAGATGTATTGTGATCCTCCTAATTAGTTATTTGCTGAAGGCCACTTGAACAACCCCCGCCCCCCTCCCGGCCCGTCCTTCAAGGTTTTTTCTCTAACTCTGCTCCGTTTCCATATCTCAGCAACTATCTTTCCGATTTCAACTCAAGTGATTTCAAACATTATAATTAATTTAATAGTCACAATTTATAACATTAAACTAAATTGATGAGTAGCGGTTACCACTATTTACGAATAACAGTTTAAGCCAAACTTGTAATTAAATTCAAAGCTTAAGGAAACGAACGAATTTTGAAAGATGCATAGTGGTCCTCCTAATTAGTTATTTACTGAAGGCCACTTGAACAACCCCCCCCCCCCACCCGTCCTTCAAGTTTTTTTTCTCTAACTATGCTCCGTTTCCATATCTCAGCAACTATCTTTCCGATTTCAACACAAGTGATTCCAAACATTATAATTAACTTAATTGTCACTCTTTATAACATTAAACTAAAATTATGAGTAGCGGTTACCACTATTTACGAATAATAGTTTAAGCCAAATTTGCAATTAAGCTCAAAGCTTAAGCAAACGAACGATTTTTGAAAGATGCATAGTGGTCCTCTTAATTAGTCATTTGCTGAAGGACACTTGAACAACCCCTCCCCCCCGGCACTCCTTTCAAAGTTTTTTTTTTTTTATTTTGCTCCGTTTTCATATCTCAGCAACTATCTTTCCGATTTCAACACAAGTGATTCCAAACATTATAATTAACTTAAATGTCACTCTATATAACATTAAACTAAATTTATGAGTAGCGGTTACCACTATTTCCGAATAATTGGGTAAGTCAAATTTGTAATTAAGTTCCTAGCTTAAGCAGACGAACGAATTTCGAAAGATGCATAGTGCTCCACTTAATTAGTCATTTGCTGAAGGGTTCTTGAACAACCCTCCCCCCGGCCCCTCATTCAAGATTTTCTCTAACTATGCCCCGTTTCTATATATCAGCAACTATCTTTCCGATTTCAACCCAAGTGATTCCAAACATTATATTTAACTTAATAGTCACCCTTTATAACATTAAATTAAATTTATGAGTAGCGGTTACCACTATTTACAAATAAGAGTTTAAGCCAACTTTGTAATTAAGTTCCTAGCTTAAAAAAACGAACGAATATTTATGCATGCATAGTGGGCCTCGTAATTAGTCATTTTCTGAAGGACACTCGAACATCTCCTCCCTTCGGCACCTCACTCAAGGTTATTTTCTCCAACTGTTCCTTATTGCAATAACTGGGCTAATAATGTTCCAATCTTCTCGAAACCAGCTCAATTTTGTAGTGCGCCTACTATACAGTAACGTAGGCAGCAGGGACCTGTCTCAGAAGTTCGTTCGGAAAGAGGTTTGTTTAGAACAGAATGCTCCCCTGGCGGTGGTAGGGGGAAATAAAAGATTTTCTAGAGCGTACGAGCATGCCTGGTATACGCTTCCGAAGCCATCGTAGACCGTGGCCAGAGTTCTGTTTTTTAAGAGATTTAAGTTTATTACAAGGGCTCGGCCAACGCCGGGCGGGTCAGCTAGTATATATATATATATGCTAGATGGCCCGAACGGCGTTCTCCGAGCCCGTGAAATAAAATTAAATGTCTTATAAAACGAAACTCCGGACATGATCTTCGATGGCTTCGGCACAGTATAGCGGGAAGGCTCTTACGCTCCGGAAAATCTTTTATTTTTCCTTTCCACCGCCAGGGGACATTCTGTTCTAAACAAACCTTATTCCGAACAAACCTCTAAAACAGGTCCCCGCTGCCTACAGAACTATATATTAAGCATGCTACAAAACTGAGCTGGATTGGAGAAGATGGGAACTTTATTAGCCGAGTTATTGGAATAAGGCACAGTTAGAGAAAATAACCTTGAGAAAGGTGCCAGGAGGAGGGGATGTTCAAGTACCCTTCAGCAAACGACTAATTAGAAGGACCACAAAACATCTTTAAAAATTCGTTCGTTTGGTTAAGCTAGGAACTTAATTACAAATTTGGCTTAAACTATTATTCGGAAATAGGGGTAACTGCTACGTGTAAATTTAGTTTAATATTATAGAAGGTGATTGTTAAGTTAAATATAATGTTTGTAATTACTTGCGTTGAAATAGGAAAGATAGTTGCTGAGATATAGAAAAGGGGCATAGTTAGAGAAAAGAAGCCTTGAAGCAGGGGCCGGGGGGGATGTTCCGGTGGCCTTCAGCAAATGACTAATTAGGAGGACCACTATGCATCTTTCAAAATTCATTCATTTGGTTAAGCTAGGAACTTAATTATAAATTTGACTTAAACTATTATTCGGAAATACTGGTAACTTTCTAGAAATACACCTTGAAGCTATGAATGCTGATTTTTACGATTATTTAGTAAAAATGGAACTGGTTTGGAGAAGTTCGGAAAACTATTAGCTGAGATTTAAAATAGCGGAATACGCTATATAAAACATCAAGTAAACGCTACGGGTGACGATAGGTTAAATGTAATTAGTTCCGTTGAAATCAGATTAGTAGATTTGGGTTTATTAATAAAGGGACTCAATTAAGGAAAAAGCTGCCGCCAGATGGCGCATGGTCAAGTAAAATAAATTCGATATTGAATAAAAAGTTGTTTATCCTTTCCTCTCCATCCCCGCAAATTTAACAAATAATCTGTTAAATAAAGTTTTCTGTATTAATAATCTCTATCGTAATAATATATGTCATGCAAAAAAAACTCTTAACTCAGCTAATTATCATGAAGAAAAACGTTCCTGGAAAAATGTTTCAAACAGCCTGTGTAATTTGTCGTGTGCAGGCGTCGCTACACTAGCATGGCTGTACGCCGGTAACTGAAATCCATATTAACACTGTTTCATTAGAAGTCATTATCTATTCATCGCTACTCTGGTTTATTTAATTACTTCTGTGAAGACTCTACACAACCAACCAACCGAAGAAAAAAAGCCATGAGAGTTCTTTGTAGATTTTAATTAATATTCCAGTAAATAATTAAAATATTAAAATTCTGAGTCTCAGGGGCACCAGGAGATGTTTGGATTACCTAAATCTAAAATTTCAGGCTTCTAGGTGCGCTAGATGTTCCTAGCCATTGTAGAAAGACAAACAAACAAGCAATCAGACAGACACACACACGCAGAGCGAAACTTACTTTTATTAGTATGGATGTATGTATATGTATATGTATATCGCATTATATTCTAAATTTCCCCTTGAAATACATTTAGAAATAATACACAGAGATATAGCGCTACGTCACCAATAAAGTATATTTCTTCTGTTATATTCCTTACATATAATATATATTGAAAGACGATTTCTGCATTATTATTCAATCATTTTTAAAATAATCCGTAAGACTTTTTTTATTTCAACAGTCAACAATTTTTCATAGCTCGAAAGATCTTATAGATTCTCAGAAGTGAAATAATATTAAATATAAATACATGGATATAAAATGTTGCTTCGATCAAAGAAACATCAACCTAAATATATTATGGTATATTCTGGAAAAGGGAATTTCGTGTTTAGTTGTGGATACTTTTCTGAATCAGAAAAACATACTTAAAAACATAAAAGTGGGTGTTTATTAGCAGCAATTTCTAATGATAGAGTTGGAGACATGATGACATAATTTCAAATTTTAGTTTTTTTAAATATGGTGAACATAATATTATGAAGTTTTTGGTAAATAACTTTACTTATGATGAATTACTGACGAAAGTTACAAATCATAAATGTCTTAATAAAATAATTATAATGTTAACGTATACATTCTGTAATAATAGCTTGTTCATTATTCCCATTTTCGTTTTCAATTAATTTCATTATTTGATCATATTAATAACATGAAGCCTTAAATTAAATAAATTAAAATTAATAATGCGGCTCCTTGCCCTGATCAACATAACTGAATAACAACAAAAGAAATACCATTCGGATGTAAACGCTACTGTAATCTCGAAATCAATTTTAGAAGGACCGACGTGTTTGTTCAAGAATGAAATCTTCTTGATTAAGTCTTACCTTATTAATGAAATACTGTTTATTGATTACTTGCTAGATTATTTTTCCTTGAAGTAAAACAGACCAATTCAATTCTGTTATTTAAACGAATTATATTCTGCATTTCTTCTTTATAACGAGTGTCGTTTCAAGAAATAAAAATGCTGTGCAAGGAACATGGAAAAAAATCTATTAATGTTTCATTATGCAACTGCAAAATAAAGAAAGAAATTCACATTTTTATTTAAAATACACTTTTTCACTATGAAACTTGCACAGCAAATCAATACGTGTGTGAAAATATTATGAGAATTTTCTAAAATGCTCACAATCTCATAAATTCTTATTTGTCCAAATACCACAAAAAAATACCTTAACTTATATTTTAAAAATACTATTTTGACGGTATCTTTTTTTACACGTATTCTAATTATTAGATTTTTTTTTTAATCTAATAAATTAAATCTCCTTAAAGTGTATTCTGATTCTGATGGAGAAATTATTTACTCATTTGAAGAAAATGTTTTATCAGACAAAACATTTTTTTATTTAGAAAAAATGGATTTGTTTCATGATACGCTTCTGAAGCATAAGAAATATTCAACAAACATACTTTTATAATTCGCATAATTGTCATGTCGAGATGTGTGCTTACAAATAATATACGAAAACAAAAGTATTATTGGTTATTTTATGGCATGTATCGTGCAGATATCACCAATTATTTCTTCCTTTTATATCTCTTCGCTGGAGAAGGTTTAGGCATTAGCCATAATTATCACACTAAAAATCACAGAATACAGATGGTATGTTTTTCTGAGATGATGGAAGCGCTTGTGGATCTCTAAACGATAATAAATCGCTACTCTTACTTGATTCGATGGTTATTATTAATTCGGAATGTATTAGTGGCTATGAGATTCTACAAGAGCTGTAAATAAAAAAAAACTCACATGAAATATTTTAACCGCTTGAAATATTGCTTTATAATTTGAAGAAACATATTTCCTATAAGATCTTTAACATACACAAGTTCTGTGTCACAAAAAAATTTACGCTTACGATAGAAATATATGTATAGTCAATTAATTTACGCATTATAATTTTATGGTCTATCCACTTTATAATAGAAAATAAGAGATTTTATAGTTTATATGAGAAAAATATCATTTTTACAACACTCATACAAGATAATGCCAGTCATACAGAGAGCAGAAAATAGCTATCACATATATTTTTTTTCGTTTAATTAGTCGTGATTATTCATTAAAAATTTCAATTCACAAATTTTATTATTTTCACAGGGGATGCTGATATTTCTGTCTTCTTCATCAGATTAAGATTTAAATCGGTACTATTCATTGATTCGATGGATATTTCAATTTAAGATCTTCGGTAAATTCAACTTCTGTATCAAAATGTAATTTAATGCTTCGATACAAATGTATATAAAAGAACGAAATCTACGTAATTTGATTTGACGGCTGCGACATTTTTTTTAACTACAAGTTTATAACTTTCGTACCCTATAATGACAGACAGTCAAATATGATTGATGTATTTTTAATACTTTCCAAAGTAGTTGGAAATTGTTTACTAATTCAGTTTTCCTGGCCGTTTGTCTGTCCGTGCTTTAACTCACGTTATACTCTGATTTTCTGGAAATTGGTATATGTTTTTTCGTTTACAATAGCATATGAGTTTTACTAGTTTATTAGAGTTTTATTAGAGCTCTATTAAGTTTTAATACTTTAACATTTTCCAAAGATAGTTGAAAATTGTTTATGAATTCGGCTTGTCTTTCCATCTATCCGTGCTTAAACTCGTGTAAATATACTTGGGTAGCCGTGAAATTGATAAATGTTACAGAATTTCACCATGGGCATGTTCGGTGTTGAAAATGAAACTTGTAGCATTTAAAGTTCGTTTACAAGGGCATTCAGAAGACTTTTGTTACATTATGGTCTATAGGGAAAATGATTTACAGTGTATTTTAAATATGTCACACTACTTCAAACACATTAAAATAATATACATTACTAAAGTGCACTATAAGATGCTTACTGTACAATATGGTTGCATAGCATTTACCGTTCAATTACAGGGACATGCAAAATAATTCAGTTACAGAACTGTCTATAAGTGATAATGGCTGGACGTATTTAACTACATTTTTGCCTATTACTTGGTGTTTATAAAGTCTATAGATCATATACAGTTCTGCACAAAATAATTCGAGCACTTATCTGTTTATCAACGAAAATATCTCATGGGAAATTTCTATGTTATGTGTTTCGTAACTGAACTAAATTTTACCAACGTAGTTTATACACTAGCATCCAGTTTTTTGACGCTCATTATTACACTAATGAAAATAAAGGTAAAGATATGGTTTATATGAATGATCATATGTAACTTCAATAAAAACTTATGAAACAATTATACCCACCACTATTGTTTTACATAATTGGACACTTATATCACAGTTATATTACAATGCCAATAACTTTGTAATTTGTGTGAATGTTTTTTTGTTTCTTTATCTTCAATTGTTGGTACTAATTTATTTTTGTCCATTTCTAGGATATACCATTTATCCGATTCGTTCAGATGGCGGGCAGTCGGAGAAAGCAAATAGATTTATCCCAAGCTGATGATTCCAGAAGTCTTAATGTCTCTCGTAGTGTGATCCAAAGATACGGGGTTTAATGTGGATCCAAAAAACTCAGTAAAAAGACATTTTCCAGCTAACCCACAGGTTACAAACGATACGTAAGATCTCTCTTTAGCTCTTTTGTTCCGAAGGATAAGAAACACTACTATGGCTTAATTCATTTTAGATCATCATAACGCGTCGGCGTTGACAATATCTGCTACAAATATGCGCAGACATCTTCAAATTCAAACACTCTATGCAAGACGACACGTCGCCTGTGTCCCTCTTAATCTACGATATAGATGCGATTGTTTTACGTTGGCCAAGAGAGAACGTATTCGTAATCAGACAGCAATTGGGGACTTCGGTTCTCTTCACAAGTGAGTCCAATAGGGGTGATTCAAGTCATGTGCTGATCTCAAGACAGCAAGGCAATAATAGATACTATGAATGTAACATTATTTAAAGACACGATGATAAAGAAGGTGGAATCATGACTTGGGCTGGAATCTCTCTGAGTGGTCACAATTGCATGTGTGCCATGGAGTAACTGTAACTGCTGTGAGATATCTGGACGAGATCGTCGATCCATATGTCACTTCATAGGTTGGTGCTATTAGTTATGTTCAGGATCAAGCTTTGAAGTGACTGGAATGTCCAGTTCAATTTCAGGACCTTAATGCGATAGAGCGTCTTTGAGACTACCTTGGCAGACAGGTGGCTGGCTGACTTACATTCTTCTCCGAGGTCGCTAAATAAGCTGGAACAAGTGTAGCTCCATTTAAAGACCTTGCAACCGATTCTAGTGTCTGAAAACTTAATTGACAGTATGGGAAGTCGATGTCGCCAATGCATTAGAAGTAAATGCACACACATTTAATCATTTTTTTGATATATTTCACAAAAATCTGGGATTTTTTTTTATCAAACAGTGGAATTTTCCAAAAATGTATTTATTTATTTGTAAGTCAGGCTTGATATAAAATTAAATAAATAACTGTTTAACGCTCAAATTTTCGAAATTCCATTTTTTTATGTTCATGGATTTTAAATTTAGACACAATAGACTGATTAGACCTTGACTTTTGGAAGCCAATGTACAGAAATCTATATATCATATACAAAGATTCACAAAAGAATTCGAATACTTTCCCCATATTTGATGATAAATTACTGATATTGGTTTTTCAAATGTGTTATGCGCTTTCAAAATTGTATATTTTGATATTATTTTTTCACGTTATTAAACTGTGAAATTTTGTTACAGTATGCTGAATGTGTTGAAAAGTGTTTCATAATTTGTGCTTAATGCATGATTTTTTATTTTTTTAACTGTAACCGATCTTTACTTCGCAAAATATTGTACAACAGTATGATGTCTGTTTAAAATAAATACAAAATAAAAAATACTGTATTGGGTAAAATTAAATCAAAGTTCAAGATTTTCATTGTTAACATAAAAATTTTAATATTACTTTTCTTGACATATTAATGTCATGTTGGGAAATATTAAAAACGTTTATGTATATTGATAGATATAACAGTGATCTAATAAACAATAATTTAATTCAATTATCTGATTTTGTCATTCAGAAAACTTCTGTCCAACAGAGCCACTCATTTAATTGCTGCACATTTAGCTTCACAAAGAGCATACTGATATTGAATGGTAAATTTAGGAGTTCAGGATTTTCCTTTTTTAGAACTTTTTATATAATAAGTACTTAAAAAAAATCCATCACAAAATTAATATTTAAAGGAAATTGTTGCATAAAATAATTATTTGAAATATATGATAAATTTAATATCTTAATAAATAGTTATATAAAGTTGTAATTAAACATGATAACATCTTTTATAATATCGAAGCTTAAGGTAATACAACAGATTCATACATTAGATAATAATGCATAACTTCGCAAAAAAAAAAAAAAAAAAAAAAAAAAAAAAAAAAAAAACATTATTATTTTAATCTGCATATAAAAAATAATATTAGTCATGACTTCATTCTCTAAAGAAAATATATCTCTGTAAAAAAACAATATTTCAACATTTTTTATTCAAATGTGTGGTTATTTATAAAAATATTGCTTTTTAAGTATAGTCACTGAAGTATTAATTTGTAAAAAATGCATGCATTATTATATTTTCTTATACAAATAGTAACAATCTATTTAATTAATATACAATGTATTTTGTATTTGGATTCAATCTTCTCTGAAATGTAGAAGAAAATTTAAATTATTCATGCATAAACATCTCTTCGCTTAAAATATTGAAAAGGTTTGAATAGCGTAATAACTATTTAAAATATCAATTTTATTTATTTTTTGCTCATTATTCGCATTTTTTTTATTGAATACTAATTATGATATTTAAATAAAAAAGAAATTATTGTAATATAAATGTAATATGGTTAAGAGCTTTTGATAAGAGTGTGCAACATGATACTTAATAATTTTTTTTTATAACTGATAATGAAAAATTTTATTAATCTTTAATTGTGATAATTAATTTTAAAGAAAGCTTATTTATTTATTTTTATTTTTGCTTTTATAAAATAAAGTAAATATTTATACTACATTAAAATGATAAAGTGCCGTTCAACATTCTAAAAGAATATGAAATTTAAATAATATACTTCACTTTCTTTTAAAGACATTTCTCGAAAGCAAATCATTTCAATGAACAAAAACATTAGTCATAGACTAAACATAAATATAATCAACATTAGTAATCAAATTAAGCGCTTTTAGATATTACATGTAATTAAACCACTGGTATTTTACTGAATTTTTAAATTAATTGAAATGTAAGTAAAATTTATAAACATTAATCAATTTCTTATTATTCGTTTAAAGTTAATTTGGTCATATACATTACTTTAGAACTTTGGTTTTGTTTAACTATACAGAGAGGCACTTGTTAATTATACATAATATTAATGAAAAAGAGAAGCGTAAAATTTTTAGTTAAGAAATACCAGACTGAGCCTCTGAGTAGAATAATTAGAGAAATACATTGTCTACAATATGATTAAATATAATTCTTAAATATTGCTCTACTACGAAGAATAAAGACAATATGTAAGTTTGTTATGCTTTATTGTGTCAGAGATCTGCTAATGCGTGATTACACTGTGTGTTTTTTTTTAAATTATCATCAATAATTTTTTTGGATGGCTCGAAACTTTCCAAATACGAGTGTCAACACGGTAGTGCATTAATCAGTTTTCTAAATCCGCAATATCGCTTTTTTGTATGCTATCAATTCTCAACTAAACACTTTCAGTTGCGCAATTGACTTTATAAATTCAAGAGTAAAATATTAATATTTCTTTTAATAAAAATGTTATTACTATTACTGTATCATGTTTATTTGTGAAACATGCTTATTGTACTGAACATATTATTAAATAAGTTGTTTGAATTCTTCCATATATGATAAGCTTTCCAAAAATAAAGATCGTAAATCGATGAGCAGTTCTGAATTATTGAACTTTCGGAAAAAATAAAATTATGATTGTTAGACCACCAATGGTCAAATTGGGAAGCTTATCATATATGGAAGAATTCAAACAACTTCGTTAATGATATGTCCAGTACACCAAAATTTTCAAATGTCTGGCTACCTTTCCTTTAAGTCAGTCTCTTCATTCCCCCGTCCTTTTCCTTTTACCTTCTTAAACTTGTCCAGACTGGCTGAACGCTTCTCATTGATCTGCTTCGTTACCTGGGGTCTTGAGAGTCCGCTGTTTGATTTTCAAAACTCATCGCCATTCCACCTTTGCACCCAGAAGAAACGCTTGCATACTGATATGGCCTAAACATTTACGTCTATTTTTAACTTTGGCATTGATGATTAAGCTTTAGAAGCTCAGAAACAGCTGTATGCCATTCATATGTATTTTATTTGTGCTGTTTTAAAATTGTTAATTTATTTCTGATAAAACGACACAAATATCAATCCTCCCATTTTAAATTTAATACATAACTCAAAACATTTGTTTCCGGCTAATATTCCGTAACGCAGTTAACACTTCATCATTGTAATTTAAATGTATTTATATTTTCCTTTGGTATTAAATAATTTTTTCTTTCTATTAAACAAAGGGCATTCCATAAAAACTGAGAGATATTTTTTTTACATAGTGGCAACACCACAAAACTAAAAAATAAAATTACAGGCGATTATTTCAAACTATTAACTGTACGTTTATAAATATTGTAAACGAAGCAGACGATTTTATTTTCCTGGTTTCGTGCTTGTTTAAAGAACTCTTTTTATTTGTCCTACAGAAATGAAGTTGAGTGATTTAGAATTAAAAAACGAAATACGTTGTGCCACAAAATCTTTCTATAATTTGGGCAAAACAGCTCCAGAAACAGTTACGTTAATGAAAGAAGTTTACAAAGACAGATTCAGATTCAACCAAGCAGGGTGGCCTACCAAACGGCTTAAGCTCTACAAGCCCTGCTTGGCAAGTTTATTAAAAAAAAAAAAAAAAAAAAATACAGATGAGGCCAATAGGCCATTAGGCTTTTACATAGTATTGATTTGAGCAATGAATAAGAATTATATATATATAATACAATTTGACATATCATTTGAGTAAGGTATTTACAATAACTCCAAGAGTTTAATTTTTTATATTTGTGGACTTGAGTAATATGGGTTTATACAATTTGCGATATTAAGTCTAGTTGTGATGCTGATAGAGATGGAGAGAGTCTATTTACAGGCGTGTATAATGATGAGTCTCTTTTACTGTTGTTGACGGTGGATGACGGTGTGGTGGGACTGTTAGGTGAAGGGGTTGTGGATGATTATTACTTGTTCTCTGGTGTTTATTTGAAGTTGTTGCTGGTGGTGGAATGAGTTTTTGATGAGGGAATGGAATTATTTACACTACTGTGTTTCCGCTATTGTTGTGGTCAATGATGAGGGTTATTCTTCTTCATCATCGTCTGAGGGCAGGACATTTCCTAGAAGGTGTGCTGGAGGCATTTGAAAGAGTTGCTGATTGTGTTCTAGGAGATGGACACAGTCTATTATTTTTTGTTGTAGATTTGGTGTGTGGAGGACGTGGTGGAACCAAACTGAGGTCCTCAGTGATGCCGGTTTCCTTATGTGATATGCTGACGTTAGCGGGCAGTTGAGTGTGTAGTGGGTGGCATCTCCTCTTTTTCCACATGTGCAGAATGGAGATGGGGCTTTATTGAAGAGAGAGAGATATGATGGGAACGGGCCGTGGTTGGTTATGTACAGGTAGATGTTTCGGTGTGGGACCAGGAAGTCCTCGGTGACTTTTGGACAGAGGCTGTAGGCTTTTCGTCCCCTGTGCTCCGCTGTCCATTGGTCTTGCCATTTAGATGTGTATTTGTGTTTTAGTTGTCCTCTGAGGTAGGATGGAGGTGCTGGGTGGAAGATGTGTTTTATTGATGTGTCCGGTTGTGTGGCTTCCTTGGCGAGTCTGTCAGCGTGTTCGTTGCCCGCAATTCCTGAGTGGCCTTTTACCCAGTTGAAGAGGATCTTTTTTGTTGTGTTTTGCAGTTTCTTTATTATTTGACCTATTAGATAATTTTCTGTATTCATGTCTGTAAGTGCCACTAAACTGGAAAGGCTGTCTGAATTTATTGTTGCTTTGTCGTGTGTGGATGTTTGCAGCCAGGAAATTGCGTCGGAAATTGCGAGCAGCTCCGCTTGGTAAACGGAGTTTGAGGTGTCCAGGTGTATTTGATGTTCTGTTATTGTGTCTTCTTTGTTGTAGATGCAGAAAGCGTATCCTACACCAGCGTCAGTCTTCGATCCATCCGTGTATACTTGCAAATTTGGCTGCTCCTCTGCATTCTCTGCCCATTCAAAATATGTTTTGTATGGTATAAATTCTGTTGGTATAAATTTCGGTTGATACATATCTGGTTGTATTCCAACCATGGGGATGCCTAGCATAAGGATTGCTCCTTGGGCTGCTGTTTTCTCTGTTCTTAGTGAGAGTGACATTGTTCCCGTGAGGACGCAGAGAGCTGAGGTTGCTGTCTTCTTGTATGCACGGGAGATCAAAAGCAGACACTGTGCCTGAATTGCTGAGAGGAGTCGCAGCCCGTGGGATTTTTGTAGTTTGGGGAACCATGTTGCTGCAGTGTAAGTTATTTTCTTTTCTAAGATTGTGTTGTTCCATATTTTTAGTATTGCTTTTGAGATACTGCGTTGTGAGGCTGCAAAATTCAGGAGGTTTTGGACTGCTGTGTTGATTTCTGATCTCTTGGCATGTAGATGTGGTAGGAAGGAAAGTGTGCTGTAGTTTACAAAGACAAATGTTTTGGCGAGTCTACGATTTTTAGATGGCATGGTGATTTCAAAAAAAGGACATTTGTCTGCAGAACTGGCTCCTAAGCCTGGCCGACCAGAAAGTGTTGTGAATGATTGAAATGTTAACAATGTTAACTGTGTGGACAAACTAGAAAATCGGCGAACGACATGTGGTGAGATAGCGGGATTAACTAACATTTCGAAAACGTCCATATTTCGCATTCTACGCAACAATTTACAGCTTCGCCATGTTTGTTCCAGATGGGTCCCTCATGACCTTACTAAAGAACAAATGCAAACAACAATTCACCAATGTTGTGAGTGGAAACAGATGCTTCAAAATGATCCTAATTTCCTAAAGACTGTAATAAAATGTGATGAAATTTGGGTGCATCATTTTGATCCCCTTACCAAGTTTCACACACTGATTCTCTTCCTCCGAAAAAAATCCGACAAACCAAATTTGCTGGATAGGTCATGATGATTATTTTCTTTGATTATAAAGGTGTAATTTATCAGTATGCTATGCCTCTAAAAACTACTGTGAATGGTGAATATTATGTTTCAATTTTGAAAACTTTGTGACAACGCGTATCGAGAAAGCGTCATGAACTAGTAGAGAATTGGACATTACATCACAATAATGCTCGCCCGCATGTCGCTACTTCTGTTCAGCAATATCTTTGTAAATGCAATATTAAAATCATGCCAAATCCCCCTTACAGTCCAGATTTCGCACCATGCGATTTCTGGCTGTTTCAGAAATTGAAGGAGATGCTCCGTGGCAGATAATTGAATGCAGATTTTGAAGTTATTTCAGAAGTGCAGTGTTCTTTGAAGCAGCTTCCAGAAAAAGGCTTCTCTACTTGTTTTGAAAAGAGGGTTGAGCAATGGGACCGTTCCGTATCATCTGAGAGAAGGTATTTTGAAAAAGAATGATGTACTTTTTTGCTGTAAATATTTTTCTTGATTTTTTATGATTTTACTCTCAGTTTTTGTGGAACGCCCTTTGTATTTCATATAGAGGACCTAGCAACGTTAATTTATTGCCAAACCTTTAAATAGTATGCGATTTTAAACGAGAGTGCAGTCTTTTCAAGATTTAATTTGCATTGTCGCTTTATAAGAGAATAATATTATGAAAATACGTAATATAAAACAATTTAATAATCAAAATCAAAAGAGCTGATGAAAGTAGTGAAGTCTTTGGCGATTTCTTCGGCTATAAACCTCTGATATGCGTCTAATACGAAAGTATCGGTTTTAATAAATTCCAAATCCTTATTTGAATACATCAATGATATTTTTGATATAAAAATACCTTTTGGCGTTGTTAGTGAGAAATCTGAAAAATAGATTAAATGTAAAATTCATTAGAGTTTTCAATGAAAAACGGCTTTTACTTATGTTCTGTTCCTGTAGTATATTCCGTATCCCAAGCAGCCCGGGTTGGATCTTCTATTTCATTAAAAAAGTGAGGGTCTGTTTTTAATACCCATTTCCTAGAAAGAGTTTCATATAATTATTTACATATTCGTCTAAGTAAGGACTAATATAAATCATATATGCTACTGAATTTAATGCAAAGTACAAAGTTAAATCTACAAATAATACCTTAATGACAATTTGTTACAGTTATTATGTTTTCAGTCGTTCTGTATACCTATAACACATATTGCGAAAGGGAAAAAATTATGATAAAAAGAGGCTAAAAAGAGGCTTAGACACTCAAACGTAATTGATGTTAGGAACGTTTTCCCATTTAATGGGATTTTCTTATATTTAGTATACTTAAGTTCATTCATTTCTGATTAAGTGATAAGCTTTCTTTTTTCAGCAATATATCAGAATATCTTAATAAGAAAAAATTCCCACATTTTTCGTTCATTGCAAGAAATTATTCTTGCTTACTCTAAAACTTTTTTTTTAATGAAATTAATATAATATCTATATGAGTGACTTTGAAACTCTCTTAATTTTTTGTTATGTATTGCCATTAATATAAAATTTTAAAGAACATTTTTTTTAAATGTCACAAATTCCAAAAAGTGATTAAAAATTTTAAAAGTCATTAAAAGTACAACCGACTAGTTTAAAAACCAATCGGTGTCATTATCAAGGTTTATACTGAGGGAATTTCGCTAAGTCGTTAAAGCGCATCAAATATGGCATCATATATGGCATCAAACTGACAATTTTAATCTTCAAACTTAACGAAAAATATCTTACCAGAGCTGAGGTAATACGATATATCTAGCTAGATTTCAGATTGTTTTTTCACAGAAAATTTCATTGGATTCACGTATAACAGGCGGAAAATAAAATTTCAAGAGATTAAAAACTGCTGTAGTTAAAATTATTTTGTAATATATTGCATTGTTTAACCTGACCAAAGCAGAAGTTTATCTATTACATTTAAATATCTGCTAAATGCTCTTTTTCTCTAGTTACGTATTCCTATTTGTCCTACATATGTATTATTGAATAGAACTATATGCTTTCATGAAAGGTATCTCGTAAATACAAGAAAGTTGATTGTGCTTAACTGGATCAATTTTCTTGCAAATTATATGTTTGAATTTCGGCTGTTCTGGTTTTAATTGTTAAAAAGATTTTGAATTTGATATACCAGGGTTTAAAAAACTCACAGTAAAGAAAACAAACCGAAACATCATTTCACTGTAAATAAATGCGCCTAAACATATTCTAAAAAAATTTTAAAAGAAATTTCACTAAAAGCTATTTATAAATCTACGTGAAGTTCAACAACTTATCCACATATCACTCACTAAAATAAATCACTTTTATGCCATTTAAAAAAAATTTGGTAAACTTTTCAAAATGTTCAAGATTTTTTTTCTAAAAAAAATTTCTAGGAAAAAGTTTTATAAAATACTTTAGCATAAGACTTTGACTAGCGACAAAAATTAAGTGTGAAATATGTCTAAAATGAATTGGGTATTAAAAGTTTAGATGTTTTCCTGTCATCTACGTTTTTAAAACAATGTCAATAAATATGGGTTTGTTATAATATTATAAGAATAATTTGAAAACACTGTTCATAGCTGCCAACTATGCTACGCTTTTTTGCTATACCACTATTTTTCAAAAGAAAAAATTAGCGTATTAAAAAATGTAGGCAAAAAGCACAAACGAATATTAGAAAATATAAGATTATAAGGCAAATATTATTATTAAAGTATAGGAGTAGCAAAAATCCGTAATAAGTATTTATGTAAATATGACAAGAAAGTAAGTTAGTTGTTATATTTATACTTCTATGATCGGTCGCAATATTCAACCCTATATCTCACATCATAACTTAATAAAAATTTCATCTGAATATTTTTCTCCACAATATATGAAGATATTAGAAAATATGTGAAGATATAGAACAGTAATATGAAATTTAGAAAAGTTTCGTTCATTAAAACTGATATTAAATCTACAATTGTAGGTAGTTTCCTAAAATATTTTAAAGAAAAATTATATTATTTAACAAATAATATTGTTTTTGAAATATCTCAATTCTTATAAAATATATAAATTATATATTTTTTTTATCTTTTCTATAAAAGAAGAAATTTTGTAAAATAAAATTTTCCAATGAGCATTTTTCATCACTTAAAATCGATCTATATGCAAATGGTTGTGAAAAAATCCATTTAAAAATATATATTTAGAATCATAAATTTCATTGTGCTTTCTAAATATAACAAAATATTTTATATTCAACGAAAAATAAAATATAATGTTTTTAATAGGTGCATTAAATATATTTTCTACAATTTTTTTAATGGAAGCTTTAAGTTTTAAAATATTATTTAAAAAGTTTCCTATTAGACTATTTCTATTGCAAAAAAAAAAAGAAAACATATATATATATATACTAGAAACGTAGAATTTTTTATTAAATCTGCAACAAAGAAGAATACAATGCGCATAGATTGTGAAACTTTCTCCCGGCGGTCAGAATATAATTTACAATTCCTTGATATTACAGTACGGTGGGAAAATATTTGTAAAAAAAACAAATAAGTTTTTGCTTTATATGAGGAAAATTTTCGATAATTACTAATTAAAATTTCGGCAATAACTAACTGAAATTTGTATTCCAAAATCAAAATTTACACAGATAAAAAAAAACTGATTGTTATTAAAAACATATATATTATGTCTAAGGAAAAGCAAACATAATTGTAATAAAGTAATAACGAATTTTCTTCAAGAATTCCATTTTCACCAAAATTTCATGACTTTGCTATCACATTTACTGATTCATTATTTAACTTCCATACATTTCGTATATTATTAATTAAATACAACTTAAACAAATTATTTTAAAATTTTAGTTATGAAAACTTAAAAGTTCTTCAAAACAGTAAAAATGATCAAAAATTACTAACTGGAAGCATAATTTTTTTTAAATATATTAATATATAAAGATCATAAGTAGTATATAAATTACTTAAGGTTTTTGTTTGTTGTTGTTGTTTATCTAATGAAATGAATTTATATATATATATATATCATCATCATCATCATCAACCGTTTTCAATCCACTGCTGGATGTAGGTCTCCCCCAGATTTTTCCATTGTTGCCTGTCTAGTGCTTTAGTCATCCAATTAACACCGGCCAGTTTTCTGATTTCGTCACTCCATCTTACTTGAGGTCGTCTTCTTGGTCGTTTTACATCTCTGGGATACCACTGTAGGGTGTTTGTGCTCCATCTATTGTCTTGTCTTCTTGCAATGTGCCCAGCCCATTTCCATTTTAGCCGTTTAATTCTCTCGATGATATATATATATATATATATATATATATATATATATATATGTATATATATATATATATACATTGATCTATCTTTAGTATGCATTTTTATATTTTTCCCATCAAACTAACCTATGAAATCTCATCATCAATCGTTATAAATACTTTCAAGTATAAATGAGGACTGTTTTCTGTGATTTTTTTGTCTTTTCATTATTAAAAGGAATATAATTTTGTAGATTTTTAAACAGAAGATTTGTGGTATCTTTTTGAATAAAATACGCACTAATGAAGTTCATGTTGTGAACTGCACGTTTCCAAGGAATCAGTGTATGGTGGTAGTTAACGTGTAACGTCTTAAGCAGTATTTAAAGATGAACATGTATATAAATATCATCGCAATAATTTTGACCAGATACATTTACATAAAGAATTCTTCTAAATGAATGCAGAATTATATTAACAGAGTTTCGTAAGTCAGGTTAAGTTTTGATGTAAAGTTTAAAATGGTATTTGGCAAATCCGAAACAGAAATTACAAAAATTTACACCCAGAAAAAAGTTTTGTTGAATCAACAAAAATTTGGTTGACCCAACAAAACTTTTCGTTTAAATATGGACCAATGGAAATTTTGTTTGAATCAACAAAAAAAATATTGTTGATTTTTTTTGCAATTCCAAAAAAAAATTTTGTATCGTCATCAAAAAAATGTTTTGTTAATTCAAGGAAAATGGTTCAATTTTACTTGAATTAACAAAATTCTTTTTGTTACATAGATATATAATATGTGTTATTTTAACAATCTGTTTTTTTTCTAACAAAATATATTTTATTTGTTTAAATAATAAAATATGTTATATTACAAAATTGTTTTGTTTATACTACAAAACCTTTTGTTAAATAAACCAATCTAAATATGCAATTTTAACTATTTTTAATTCATTTTCAGCAGTGAATTACGCTTGTAAACCTTGAATAATAACAAACGAATTTTTACCCTGCTTTTTTTCAAGCGAAATCTGAGAGATGGAAAATTACCCAAGCCGGGAGTTGATCCCGGGTCCTCAGAACAGCTCTCTGAGGCTCTACCACTCAGCTACAAGGAACGATACATGACCTCCGCATGTCTCACTCTTATACAGGGTGAATCTAAACTCTTGGGCAAAACTTTAAGGGGTAACAGTACGCATCAAGACAAACAATATTAAATATGAAACTAAGGGTCCCAAACGTCTTCCGAAGGAGATAGGCGCCATTAAAGTTTAGGGTAAAATTTCAAATAATTATAAAAAACGGAAAAATTGGTTGATTCGTTTGCGGTTTTCGCTAAAACTATTCTTTATGTCAGTAATTTCTTAAAAATAAATTTTAAAGAACAAGTTAAAAAATGCCGATAGAGGGCGCTTTAGACTTTGGAGTAACGAACAACTATTTTTTATCGTTATTTTTTGTATCTGATTAAATGCTTTCAAAAGATTAGACTTAAACTTAAATTTTTAGCTAAAATCTGAATCGTTGGGAGTGGTTAAGTAGCGCAAACTGAACTGTGTTCAGGAGTTGAAATTTGAACCCCCCCCCCCCCCTGAACACAGTTCAGTTATTCCCGATCTTGGTGTCGTAGACCAGGCAGAAACTACTACCCCCTACACGTAAAATAAACGATAGAAGGACGACAAAATTAAATAAAAAAATTATTTTAAAAATAAATTTTAAAGATAAAGTTTAAAAATGCCGATAGAGGGCGCTTTAGACTTTGGAGTAATGAACAACTATTTTTTACCGTCAACTCCGACAAGAACCTGGTTGCGATGATTGCTGTCGTAGCAAGCGATATCCGGGAAATGACCGGGGTATTCACTAATGTTCGCAACTCTCTCCGCAAGCGGCGTGAGGCCTGCATCGTTGCTGGTGGGCACTATTTCGAGCAGTTTTTGTGATTCCTCACGAACATCATGCGTGTACCATTTTCTACGTGTCAACCTTCATTCATATTGCGCACTACATGCATACATCAAATTGTTTCTTTTTATTTTGCGCGGAGAAATTGCTCATGTCTGTTAAGAATAAATTTTCTATTAAATTTTGTCATTACTCTAAGGTTTATTTTACGTGTAGGGTTAGTAGGTTTTGCCTGGATTAATTTTAACACAATTATTCAAATTGGTAAAGAAATCATATGAGTTGTAATTTTTAAACTGCACGAAAAATGTCCGGGCCAGGAATCGAACCTGCGATCTCTTGGCTGAAGCTGCCATGCTCTACCAACTGAGCTATCCCGGCATGAACTGGACGAATTATGCCCTCCGGATTCAACCGGGATAGCTCAGTTGGTAGAGCATGACAGCTTCAAGAGATCCGAGGTTCGAATCCTGGCCCGGACATTTTTCGTCTAGTTGAAAAATTACAACTCATATTGTTTCTGCCTGGTCTACGACACCAAGATCGGGAATAACTGAACTGAGTTCAGGAGTGGCGGGGGGGGGGGGGTTCAAATTTCAACTCCTGAACGCAGTTCAGTTTGCGCTACTTAATCACTCCCAATGATTCAAATTTTGAGCTCAAAATTTAAGTTTAAGTCTAGACTTTTGAAAGCATTTAATGCGATACAAAAAATAACGGTAAAAAATAGTTTTTCGTTACTCCAAAGTCTAAAGCGTCCTCTATCGGCATTTTTTGAACTTTATCTTTAAAATTTATTTTTAAGAAAATACTGACATAAAGAATAGTTTTAGCGAAAACCACAAACGAATCGACCAATTTTTCCGTTTTTTATAATCATTTGAAATGTTGCACAATAAACTGTAATGGCGCCTATCTCCTTCGGAAGACGTTTGGGACCCTTAGTTTCCTATTTAATATTGTTTGTCTTGATGTGTACTATCACCCGTTAAAATTTTCCCCAAGAGTTTAGATTCACCCTGTATATGTCGGAACGGCTTCAACCGCAGCATAACATGGAAATGTCATCAGGAACACGCAAATTTCGGCGGCAAACATAAGACGGCAATACAAAGTCCAGCAAACGGCAACACATAGTTAATTTTTAATTCATTTTCAGCAGTAAATTACGCCTGCAAAAAGCAGGATAAAAATTCACTGTTATATTTTACCAGTGTACTTTCTTCCAGTACCAGAGTACTTTCTTCTTGTAAAGATAGAAGAAAGTAATAAATGGGACAGGGGTTTTTTAAAACTACCTTGATCCGTTCCAATGAAAAAAGTTTTAATTATCCAAAAATTATGTTAATCCTTTAATTATATAGCTATATAAGTCAAATAAATCGAGTTATGTTCAACTATTACAGTCGTAATTCACTGCTGAAAATGAGATAGAGCTTTACAGAAATCGTGAAAAATGCAACATAGCAGAGCCATCTGTTGCGCGATTTATACCAAAAACTAATCAGCAACAATTTATATCAGGAAGTAACTAAATATAAAGTTTTATTAAATTCTGTGCATTAGTTCTTGAGATAGAGCGCCCACAAAATTTTTGTCACATACAGACAGACAGAGTCATTGACAATCATTTTCTAAAAACAGTCAAATCGTGTTCAGGACCTTCTAAAATCCATTGGAAACCGGAAGTCGAAAAGTTTCATAATTCCAATACTTTCTTCTTGTAAAGATAGAAGAAAGTAATAAATGGGACAGGGGGATCTTTAAAACTACCTTGGTCCGTCCCAATGAAAAAAAGTTTTAATTATCCAAAAATTATGTTAATCCTTTAATTATATAGCTATATAACTCAAATAAATCGAGTTACGTGAGAGAGTTATGGCTACTACACAACAATTTAAATTTTGAAAAAACAACAAAATTTTGCTGGAATTACAAAATTATTGTAAAATTAAAAAAAAAACAGATTTTGTTAACTCAAGTAAAATTGATGAAATTTTGTTAAAATTTTGTAAGAGTGTTAACAATATTTTTTTGTCCAAGCAACAAAACTAATTTTTTTACTTCAACTAAAAATTTTGCTAAAACAACCAAAATGTACTCAACAAAGCATGTTTTGTTGTTTTAATCAATTCCTTTTTCTGGGTGTACGTTTTTGTAAATGAGCTATTGTTTTAAATATTGATTAAAACTTAGAGACAATTGATCAGAGACTTCTGTTTTCGTAGCAAAACATAAATTATTATTCAATTATTTTTAGTTGAATACAAAATATGTATATATGTTTATACATGTTATTTCTGATTGGTATTTGACGATAAGCTCTTTCTTGTTTTACGTAGTCAACACTACTTCTACTTTTTTTTTATTAATTCCTTAGACAAATTTTCTAAAACCAAAGATTAAAAAAATATGTATTTTTTTATTACCATTAAATAACAGATTTTTTCTGTTTTAAACATAAGTCTTATATTTTTTTTTTTTTGAGAAAATGCAGTGTGTATTTATTACATTTAAATTGGCCGTACCAATTTTAATTCCATATATAGTCTTAGTCTTATTCAGTAATAATAATCAATCAATACCTAACCCCCAATTTAGCACATTTATTATACATATAAATTGATTCAATAAATTTACATAGAACAATTAGTCATTTCATACTAAAGTTAATAATTAAAATCATGAAGAAATAAAATTTTTCATTCTAAAAAGTACACTGTTATATTTCAGCTAAAGTTAACTAAGATTTCATTTACTCAAATCTGTTTGTTTACTTTATGGAAATAATAATCTTTCGTGTAGTTTTGACATATTGCTATTGTCAATTACGTGTACTACACTATAATTCCTTCAGTCCTTAGCGAATGGTTGTTCATATGTAACGAGGATTGCAAAAGTCTATTCTATTTGCAGGTGGACAATACACGACAACATTTTTCTTCCACATTAAAGTCATATTTCGGAATATGTATTAAGTATTGCTTAGATTGATTCAGTGAATAAGTGTATATTATTATATTATTTATTTTTCATTTAAATCTTTCACAAACAATTCAAAAGTAATTATTTATGGTACTACAAGTATTAAAATTCTTTTATTTTTATGTAAAATCTTCCGAGTTTTTGTTTATGTAATTAGATTTTCAGAACTAGAATTTATAATACGAAATTCTAAATTTATTTCCGAATGTTACTATTTGTTGATTAATTCTAATTTATGCATTGTTATACATTTAATAAAAACATAATGAAAACATATAATAAACAACGTTTGCTCCCTGATAATTGTTTTCTTGATTAATATATCTGATGCTCAAATAATAGTTTTTCATTTATAAGTGCTATAAATTCAATGACATCTGAATCGCTAGAGACCGGGAAAAAATCTTTTTGGGCAGGTTTACACTTTACCAGGTGTAGTATTATTTTCTATCCGTCATCACCATGAAATGTTTCCGATTCACACTTTATTCCATAATAGACTGTTTAATTTTTATATGTTTTAGTGCAGTACATTGAATTTTTCAAAAGAGAACTAGTTTAGAAAGTTAATATAAGCGGTTTTTTACGTTCCTGAAACTTCGATGTGTTTTCTTAGAACACTTATAGACATTCCATTAACCTGTGAATGAGAAAAGAAAAAAACATGCGAATGAAAATAAAACCAATAAGCTTTTCAGTGTTACATTTATTAGAGTAAAATATTTATCGGATGACTGAACTTTAAATCTATCTAAATTGATTCAAATGAACAGCTTTCAATAAACAACACATTAACCAAATTTAATCATTTTGCAATATATGGAAATAAAAAATATTTTAAAAGGACTTACGACTGTTTTGTCTGTATTATATAAACCCGGCATAAAACAACAGTATTAAAAATAAACTTTTGATTAAAACTGAATTTAAACAACTTAAACAAATTATATCATATCACACGTTATAAAAGCAAATATGAACTTCTAATTAAAAAATATTACGAGACAATCTTCCAGAGTTCTAATTGAAATCTAGAGAGAAAATGTGGTATTGCTTCGTATAAATAAATACATTCTGTACAGCCACTTTAAACAACTTGTTTTTAATCAAAAACACTGTATGTATGAACGAGTCGTTTAAATACATTTAGAATCTAAATTCTTTATATCGGTTATTTTAAAATTCTTCTGTTACCACGTTGAGCGCCCAACGAATCCATATGGTCTCATGCCTGACTTCCATTCTAAGCACCTTGAGATCATATGGTTTCATGGCAGATTATTATGACACAAGATTGACAAGCTTCTGTACAACTCGCAGACAAAAGCTACTGATCGTGGGAAATCAAATGCATAAGGGGTATTTTGTGTGGTTTCAAAAAAGTAATCAATTTCAGGCTGGGCGGTCAACTTGTTAAAAATTCATACTTTGTTTTCGACTTTGTTGCATGTATCGTAAAACATGAAAGTTTTGTTTATACTTCTGATTCAATCTCAAAAATAAGTCTAGATTATGTTAATTATCAGTTTTCAATTTTCTTTGCTTATTTTTTGTTGTTGTTGTTTTTACCGTTTTCAATAAAAAATCTCTCTACGTTAATGAAAATTGCATAGAATATAGAAACATAACCGCGATAATTTCACAAGAATACAACAAGTATAATAATGTTTCACCCAATATTGTCTTTAGACAATTTGTAAACAAACTTAAATAAAATGTAGAAAATTCTTATTCATGTAATTTTTTAGCTTTTAACAAAATTAAGGCATCCAACCGGGCTTCCCGGAACAGAGAACATATGTAAAAGCCACTCTTTTTGAAATCTCTAATAGGTTTTTGTCATTTAATATATTTTTTAAATTGTCCTCTAACAACATCAAACAGCAATTTTATATGAAATATATGTCAATTGTATATTCAAATAAAATTTTGAAATTTGTTAAAAGCTGTAATTTTGTGTTGTCCTCGTACCTGAAGTTAATAGCCGAAGAAATTGCTAAAAACTTCGTTATCTACAGCAGTTTCTTTTATTCTGATAATTTCAGCGGTTTTAAGCGCTTATTTCGATTACATGTCCGTTAAATTTGTGTTTTATTTATACTATTTTATTTATTGCTTAATGAAATTTAAATTTCGCTATGGAATATTTATTAGCTCGAAACAAATGCTCATCTTTTATATTGTTTAAAGTGTAAACGTATTGTTTAAATGCTATATTAAATGAGTTAATTGGATACAATTTTCAAACAAATTGAATTTGAAAGTAGATTTTTCCATATATAACGGCGTAAAAGCTAAAAATATGCGATGTTTAGAAATTTTTAAAAATGCTGTAGCAAAAATCGCAAAACCGAAATTTCATCATCAAGCGTTTCGATGCACTTGATCGCAGCAATATCACCATCAAACATGACGACAAACATGAGCGACAAACATGAGCGACAAACATGCGACAAACATGCGACAAACATGAACAATATCAGCGATATCGGACATGTTTTTCCTTTATAATATAGACAGATATGAATTTATAATTTAGGGAGTAAATTTTTCTACTAATAAACTACTAATTATTTCTTCAGTAAGTTATTTTATATAAAATATATGTTAATCATCTGTCTAAAGATGTAGATCACAGGTATTTTTAATGATCGATTAGAAATTCTTAATTTCCGACTTGGAAAGTTTTCACTTAAAACAATTTATTTCAAAGAAAAAATAATCTTTGAAGTTTGAAGAAATCGTTTCATCTCTTACGCAAATAGGACTTCAAACATTTAAAAGTGTAGATCTGGTAAGAGAAAAAATAAATTAATTTTATATTTGTACTACCAAAACAGTGTTTGGAAAAACGATTTCATTTATAAGGAGTAAAATCTTAGCAGTGCATTTTGTGCATACCTAAAATAAATAATATTAATTAAAGGAATATTTTCTATTTTTGTTACAGCTTCAAATAAGTTTTAATTGTTGCAAATTGGTACGCTGTTATAATTTTTTTGGCGATATTTTAAACTTTACAATTTAAAAATTTACTCAGTCAGTCACAGAACAAGTTGAAATTGTGGTTTAATCGTTTTTTTACTTGATATTTTGCTTCATCGTTTTCAAAATTTTTCTTAATATTTAGAAGATTTTGTGAGACATAAGCTTTGTTTAATCCTTATTTTTTAAGTGATCTAATGAAAAACATGCATGTATGACGTCACCGACATCACGCTTTTACTCTCCTATGGCTAACGTTTTTGGGAAACATCCGTGTTATGATTCATAAAATAACATTGACTTGTAATTCATTTTGTGAGTTTCATTTTTCAAGATGTTTCAATGCTAGGCTGAGCCTTTGTACAAAGCAAGAAAGTTTCTATCATCTAACAGAGAACATGAAATTTCCATCAGAAAAGTATCTATCTTTACATAATGGTGATATACGAAATTGTTACAACATAATACGCAAAGAAGTGAAAAGGGATTTTAGTTCATAAAAATTGTTTTTCTCTCTTTAACAAGCACTGAATGTGTTGTTTCTTCAAAGCTTATGCATTAGCCCTTAGGGTACATAATGAAAAGAACAAATGATATCCCAATTTCACAGGCAAATAAAATTTTACTTCACGTAACCTGAAAGTGTATATCACGTGATGACTATATATAGTAAAAAATAAATAAAATTTTGCGCGTTCAGATCCCTAAATAAAAATATTTATCTTCAATACACGGTTCATTTTGAGAAAAACAAACATTTTGAGGTAAAGGTATGTGGCTTAAAACAAAAAAGAAACATGGTGCCTTTTTTCATAAGTACTGGAAGTATGTACAAGTTCTGCCCATTGAATTTCGTCCATTTACAAATATAGGAAACTCTATTAGATATTTGATACATTTATATTAGAATATCAACGGAAGAATCACATTATACTAAAATAGTGTATTTTAAAATCATTAAACTAATTTTAATTTCAAACACACAATCAAAAAGAAAATTCCACCCACACACAGACACACAAACATATTTATATAAATACTAGGGGGCCTACCCCCTGCGAGCTACGCTCGCCAACCCCCGCTCAGACTTTGAGGCCTCTAAAAACATGACAGCGTGTTTTATTTTTTAAATATTGGTAAATCTGTAATTGGGTTGCCATGCTTTTAACGTTTTAATGGGGCATTTTTTGATTACCATGGTCTCATACACAGCTGTTGAGGCAACTGACGACTGTTTTCGGGATTGATAAGTAAAATCATTTACAACTTGAAAACCAGCTTGTATAAAATGGTTAGGTTTAAATTGTGGCTACCTCTCGGACTTTTATAACAACGATCTGTATTCTATTCTTCCTTTGCGTTTAAAGATGAGAAAAATTCCATCTGCTTGTGAATAACATTAAGAACCACGGTATTGAAAAGTACTATGTTATACACATTTTCATTAACAGGTTTTAATTTTCTCTCTATTTTAGTGCACCATTATGCATATTTTCATGTTATTTTAAATACGTAAATTATTTATTTTAATTAATATGTATATACGAATTTTCTAATAATTATGTATCATACAAAATTAATTAAATATTTTGTGCATGCATGCCTGCATTTATTCGGCATCAATTGATGAGATATTTAAACAAATTTGCTATCCGCGATAATTTTACACCGTGTTATGTCACTTGAATATTGTCCATAAGAAAATCGGGTACTTTTACAGTATAGGATCCTTTGCTTTTAGGTTTGGCGTAATTCGAGCTTCAAAAAGGGATAGATTCGTTAATATATATAGATTTGTTGCCAAAAGTTATGAAAACAAACCCAATGAACTTTTGGTGCTTTTCTATTATAGGGGTCTTCGACGCTTTTTTAAAAAGCTTGGCGGAAAAAACCAAGCAGAATAGAAAACCAAGCAGGATATTTTATTCTCCTTCTGTTCAGTTGGGCAATTATTATTTTATATATTCGTTTCAAATATCCGAATTAGTGATTTTATAAATTCGTTTAATTAAATTTTACAAAAAAATAACAAAATGATATCAATAAATATTAATTACTATTAATTCCTTTCCCCCTTTCTTTTGCGTTTACATAAATGACGTCATTTGGACGAATTTATTCAAAATATTTTCAGTTTATAAATTAAATTAAATGCTGACAGACGATTGAATCCTGACGATAGAAATGTGATTTTTTTTCCAAATTTTCCTGAAAAACAAAATTTAATCACAATCTTGTCTTCATTATCAATTGAAATAAAAGATACATTCAATTTCAATTTGAAAATGACGAATAAAAAGAAATCAATAATCCCTATCGGGATCCTTTTCAATTTTTTTCCCTTTTTTGTCACAAAAAAACTGAGTAATTAGTTGCCATCATTACAGAAATATCATTAAAATTAGAAAAAAATTAATATCTCGAAAACTAATTCCAATTTCAAAATTCTATTACCAGTTTTGACATCCGCGGATTTTTATGGACAATTGGTATTAATGTCACCATCAAGCGTTTAATATTTTATTAAAAATAGCCCTGAAACATAATCAGTCGTTTAATCAGTCGTTTCATAAAATCGTTTCATAAATTCGTTTCATAAAATCGTTTCACAAATTCATTTCATTAGGATTTTATATATATAGGGTAGATATAAAGATATACTTAACCTGACCAAACGTAACATGACAAAACGGAACTTCACGCAGTTTGCCTTGTTTTATGATTCTAAAAACTTTAGTTTATAAATTCGTGACAATTAAAATGTAAAAATTTAAAAAAATGATACATTTTATGATTGTGAAAGTTTTAAATTTGAGTCCCGTTTAAAAGATTTATCACATTAGATAAATGTGAAAATTTTGAATTCAATCTTTTTCAAAATTATTGTTTTTCCATTTACAGATTCATTTATTTAGAGGTTATTTTCCTAAAAGTAAATTTTATTTTATAAAGTGTTTTGTGATCATTTCTGTCTTTTTATGTTTTAAAAGTTTATTACTATAAAATTGATAAATTTCAGCAACATAGTATTTCCCTTTAGAAATTGCAGAAACAAACATGACATGAAACATTTCTTTATCTTATGCTATACAATTTATATCTTCTGTATGGAATTGTTACTCAATTTCTTACATTTCAAAACCTATTTAATAAAAAGATCAACCTTCTTTTGACGTGAACTAATATTTATTTTAGATTTATTTTCAAACTGTTTGACTCCAAGGCTTTTTTTTGTCAAATCCTGTGGGGACTCATTCGAATCTTCTCTTCTGTTTCATGTGAGAGAAATATTTGATATAGACTCTATTAAAGTTTGAATTCCGTCCATTTTCTTATGTCAAGAAGTCAAAAGCTCCTCCAAAAGAATGTATTAACAGATAATAGAACGAATTAAACTCTGATAGACTAAAATATATTTTTAAAGACAATAAATCCAAATAAAAAAAAGTAAAGACACTATTCAGTGAAGATGGAAAGAACATAGAAATAAATCTTCTTTTTTTAAATATGATTATTAAAAAAAAAACAGCCGTAGTTTCGAGAGTAAGGAATTAACAACTCTCATCATCAAGTAAAGAAACGCTAGAATAAACAAAAAAAATTGTGGACTTTCGCCAAAATAATTTTAATTGCAGCAAAAATGTTTAAAAATTCACAACTGGATGTATATTTAAAGAAATATAAAATTTCATAGCTCAATCCACCTTTAACAATTGTTGTTCATAATTGCCATATGAATTAGTTTTGTTCGAAATAGTACTACACTAATTTCATTAAAAGTAACTAGTATGCTGTGACCATCTCAAAACTTTCTTCTAAACCATTCTAATATATTAATTTAGATCAAGTATTACTTAATTTATATCAACTATTTTGAAAGTAAAGCCTAGTGCATTTTTTGGAATTTAACACGGAGTTATAGTAATCAGTTAATTAAAAAAAGAACAGAATTACAACTCCCCTTGGTGGGTATGAAAATGTAAAATTAGATCAACATACACATTTTAATCATTAAATTAAAAAAAAATAACGCATTACTACAAAATAGAAAATAAAATGTAGCATTCATCGCAAAAAACATACGGCTAATATTTTGTAATCGGGTCCACAGCCAAAAGTTTAAGTCAAAAATAAGCGATTCTAACTACAATATAATTAAATGAGTATGATAGTTACAAGAATTGAGTTAATAATACCGCAAACCAAGCTTGATACATGCTATCAAATAATTGTAAATCCGATTAGGAATCTTTCCTAAGCATAGGATAGCAGTACCCCCTATAGAGTGATAAAAGTTAAAATTGAAACAGCATCCATGTATGTCAATGCCTAACAGGACATGCAGTTTAATTAAATTCCGTGCATTAAGTTCTTGATACATAGCTGTCATAGAGAATTCGTGTAAAATACAGAATAGCAGTGCCACCTGTTCAGAAATATACACACAACTCTAGTCAATTCAAATTTATGTCAAGGTCTAGTTTCAGAAACGTTAGAATAAACAAAATATCCAAAAAAACTATAGATTTTTGCCAAAAAAGTTTTATTTGCAGCAAAAATGTTTTCAAAAATGCAACTGGATGTATTTTTAAAGAAAGGTAAAATTTCATAGCTTAATCCACCTTTTACAATTGTTGTTCATAATTGCAATATTGAATTAGTTTTGTTCGAAATAGTACTACACTAATTTCGTTAAAAGTAACTAGTGTGCTCTGGCCATCACATAACTCTCTTCTAAACTATTCTAATATATTAATTTAGAGTAAGGATTATTTAATTAGCATCAACGATTGATTCCGTGCATAAGTTCTTGAGTTATAGCTATAGCGGAAATCGTGAAAAACACATTATACCATCGCCATTTTTGGGCGGTATTCACCCAAACCTAATCAGCAGCTATGTATGTCAGGATCTAACAGATTATGAAGTTTGGTGCAATTCCGCTTATCAGTACTTGCGATATACACTGTAAAAAATGGCCAATGTTTCTTATTTTATGAAAATATGCTATAACCACGAACGAAAATATAATATAATCTTCTGAGTTATCCAAAATTTCAAATAGCATGTTACATTGTGTTTGAATCCCCATAAACGAATACATTTTCAAAATTTAAAGAATTATTTATAAAAACAAATTATTTTTAGCTGCCCGAATTTTTCAGAAACGTTTCCGAAGGGTTTTTAAAGTGTATTAATGAGTGTCCTCAGGCTGGAATACCTGTTTTTGGAATGTTATCCATTCTCAAGTACACGTTTTCAGCCGCATAAATTAATTTATACATGAAAGAGTAAAGAACTTTATGTATTTTAATGTTATTGTTAACGCTGTTAATTTTGCATGTTTGTCTGTTAAACATTTGTTTAGCATGAAAATGTTTACTTCAGAATGGATAGCATTCGAAAAACAGGTATTCCGGGCTGAGGACACTAATTAATACACTATAAAATCCATTCGGAAACGTTTCTGAAAAATTCGGGCAGCTAAAAATAATTTGTTTTTATAAATTATTCTTTACATTTTGACAATGTATTCGTTTCTGGGGATTCAAAAGACAATGTAACATGCTATTTGAAATTTCGGAAAACTCAGAAGATCATATTATATTTTCGTTCGTGGTTATAGCATATTTTCATAAAATAAGAAACATTGGTCATTTTTTACAGTGTAGATATCACGGAAATCGTAAAAAAAACCCAAAATAGCATCTATTTATATGAAGTCTAACAGAATATAATGAAATTCCGTGCATTATCTCTTGAGATATGGATGTCATGGAAATCGTAATAAATGCAGCATATTAACGTCACCTATGGGGCGATATAAACTCACACCTAATCAGCACAAATTATGTCAATGTCTAACTGAATATAAAGTTTGATCAAATCCCATGCATTAATTCTTGAGATACAGCGGACACAAAATTTGTGTCACACTCAGTCCAACAGACAGACAGACGGACAGAAAATGTATTTTCTTATACAAATAGTTTGAATGATTTGAAGAAGCATTTTCCAAAAATAATCAAATCGTGTTCTGGACATCCCAAAATATGTAAATCCATCAAAAAACGAAGGTCAAAATTATCAAGATCCCAATACTTTTTCCTTATATAGAGAGAGAAGAAAGTTGAAATTACAAAAACCTTTATTTCAACAAACTTAAATTGAATTTATATACCTGTCATATATATACTTTATTTATAGAATCTTTTCGAAAAAAAAAAACATGGAAATTCTATAAACATTTACAAAATGGGAGCTTAAAATGACTTTATATTTTCCGTTGTCCCATTTAACGTCAAATATTTATTGAATTTTTGAATTATTAAGCAAATTTGAATTCAATTTAAATGACGAAAACACACATAGCTGCCAACTTTTAACCTTTTTTATTACCACGCAACTTTTATAGAAACTTTTGTCTCGCAGAATGTGGCGATAGACATAATTTACTCTTAAATTTTAGTAGTAAAAAAAAACCCCGTAAAAGTAGGCAGCTATGCGAATGTTACAAGATATTAGTCAGTATCAGACATTTTTATTTTTACTGCACACTATATAAATTTCTAAAAGGAATACAACATATACATATTTAAGTTTTAAGTACCTTTATATGTAAATTATAATTACTCACAATCACTTTCATAAATTTTATAAGCCTTTACATTTAAAAGAATGCATTTTCCTTAAACGCTAAAATGTTTTAAAAAATCTGGTTTTATGATTGAAAAATGTCATGTAGAACACAGATTTTTTTATATTTTGTCCTTACCATTGAATAAAATTCGTCAAAGTCATTATTTTAAATTTGCAAAAGCGTTTCGCACATAAAACTGCGTAATACCTCTTTAAAAACGCAAAAACTCAAAAAAAAAAGTTTTTTAACATTTAGAAGTTTTTTGCATTCTGCAATTGCACAAATAATTCATATACTAAAATTTAGGGCTAAATTTAAATTTTATTTAGAATAATAATGAAAATAATAAGCCTTCAACAATTTTAATCGTAACCAAAGAATTTTAATGCTAGCCTTTAATGCTAATCTCGTTCTCTTTAGAAATCTGACAAAAAGACTTTTTTTAAAAACCTTTGAAAATGAATTCTATATTAGACAAAATTATTATATTGAATGTATATAAGTTTTTGTCTATAAAATAACACAATATTTTTACAAAGCGCTATAAAACCTAAAATTAGAAAAAAGGAAAAAAATATTTATACTTTTGAAACATTATATATTTTGCATTTCTTAAACACAAAATTTCGTTACATAATTTCTTTCAAGGAAAAGTTTTGAAATTGAAAGACATTTTCAGTTTGGGCGTAGAATACACCCACATGTTTTCTGCGGTAAATTATTAGCATAAAATGTCTAATGGTATATCCAATTTGAATGCAGAAAGTAAATTTAGTACAACAGAAGAAGTAATGCGTAATACGCCTTCAGAAATTTAAATGTTATTCCGTTCTATTTAAATCCCCGAGTAAGAAGATTTACAAATTGGATAACTCTTTAAATAGAAGGACTTTTGTCCTTTCTGCTTTCGTAATCGTTTCTCAATACCGAGAAAAATTCATCGAGGGAATACTGAACATAAACTTTCCGGTTTCTTCAAAAAAGTATAATCTTATCCGATCTTATAAAAAAATTCTTGTATTTTACAGCTTTAAGTTAAAGCGGAAAATAATAATAAAAAAAAATATTATATCAAATCGAGTAAGTTTATACAGTTTTATCTACGGTTTTCTTTATGTGCATTTACATGCTGGAAAATTCTATTAAACATTTAATTTGATTTGCAAAGCATCAAAAATATATTTCTCTTATTTCTAGAAAAAAAAAATCGCCTTGTTCATTTAGTCATTTTCAGAACCTAAAACTACTTTTTTCTCATTGTAAAAATCTATCATAAATAGCAAGTATATGCATACGACTTGACTTCAATAGTTTTAATGTTATTCTAATCTATTTAAACTTTCGAATGATAAGACGTAATATTTTACGTCTCATCATTTATTACGTTATTATGTAAAAAATAAATAATAAATAGCAGTGTTTTAATATTTTTATTTGGGTAATATTTCCTTCATACCGCAAGCAAAATTTAGGACAATAATATTGAAATTTAAAAGTTAATTTTTAGAAAGGTACCTATCGTATGAGACCATCTAAAAGTGAAATTCTTTACATATTACAGATTTAAGTAATATTGAAAACAAATCTTATTATGCCAAATCTTACATGTTTTTACAGTTTTATCTCTCAAAGTATTATGCTTAAGTGCACACAAGTAATGGGAAAGTTATGAACGAATTAAAATTACTTATAAAAAGCACCAAGAATATTATTATTTCTAACATATTTTTTATCATTTAGTCCTTTGAAGAATCTGAAACTAGGATACATTCACATTGTTGAAATCTGTCATATGCATAAATAGAATGGACAGGACATGCATAGATCTTCAATAGTTTATATTTTATTTAATTACATTGAAACTCTTAAAATATTTCCAATGTGTTTAAAAAATCCTAAAATAAAAGGACCTTTTTTATTTTTCAAATTTATTTTTTCAAAAAAATTGTTTTTTTAATATGGGTATTTAACAGTGCCCAAAATGGATACACAGTGGTAACGAAAACAGGCATGGCCCAATTTGGGCACATACCTAAGAATCTTTCGACCCAAATTGGGTTTTATTTTTTTCTGTGTACATTCCTTAGACTATCCAAAAAGACAACAATAGTTCAGATCAGAAATCGTTGCCTAAAATTTTGTCTTCAGATTAAAAATCTTTTAAAAATTAATCTCAGAATTTCTAGCGTTTTTCTGCGATTAAATAAAGTGAAAAATTTCTATTCGAAAATTGCGGTAGAGTACGCACTGGAATTTTTTTTATTTCTTAATTGTTTCTCCAAACCGAAGGTGAAATTCCTCACAGAAATTTTAAATATTTGAGACACTATATTAGATATATTTGAACACTACTTTTCTTATTAGAACTTCTAAATTCAATGTATTTTATAACTTTAAGTGACAAAAAAATATTATTTCTTAACGTATGGAACTATTTTTATTATTTTAAAATATATTTTGCTACATCTTTAAGCAACTCAAATACGCTACACATTAATGCATAAATAGTTTTAGGAAATTTATTTATAAAAACATCGAAGCATAACAACGGAGTATCGAACATTGTCTCATTCTGTACCACTTGTGTACACAATGAGACAATTTATATATATATTCATAAATCATATTTTTTTTTGTCCTCTATCCATAATTTTCTTCAATATAATAATGTCTTAACTACTTTCTGAAATCGTGGTTATCACTTGGAATTTAATCTGAGATTTTTGTGTCGAGTAGTTTTGATAGAACAATAATAAATATGCAAAGAAAATTTTAACACACACACAAAGGGAAACTATATTTTATTAGTATAGATATGATATTAATTTTACTTACACAATATTTGACTGTCAACAAAGAAATAATTTTTTTAACATCATAATCGCAAGTTGAAATACGTCTAACTGTGTATCACAACTGTATGTCTCACTGTGTACTTTCGTTCAGTTATAACAAAATGGATGCCATATCTGTTTCATCAATTTCATTGCTTTGAAAGTTTGTGACGTTTCTTCGCAATAGTCTGTCATTAGATATAGCTAGGTTTGGTAAAGTAAATATATGCCATAATGAAGAAAATAAACTCTAAAATAGACATTTATGTAACTTTAACCACTATAAAATAAATAATTACTATTTTGTTGGACGAGTAACCAAAGTGCCGCAACTACATCCACATGTTTCATAGGATGAGGTGGTTATGTGTGAACGCGATCAAGAAGAAAAAGTTAGAACTATATGTCGAAGTGGCCGCTGTCTCACTGTGTACCACGTCTCACTGTGTACCCCATCTCACTGTGTACCACTTTCCCCTAATAATTTATAAATATACTATATGGGGTTCCTTAATTTTAACTTTTTTATATATTAAAGGAATTACAAATAACTACATTGGCTACATATAACTTTTATAAATTATCCTTTAATATTTTATAAAATAGTGTCTGAAATATTGTTTCGCAATTTAAAGCCTTGGATTAAGTTTCGCAATTTTGATTCTCTTTAGAAAATATTGTACAGAAATATTGTACATCTTGGTGTTTTAAATAAATAACGTAAAGTCTCTAGAGTCAACTCTGATTAAATGTACTGATCTTATCCCGTAAGCAAATAATCTAATGTAAATATATTCTGAAAGTATCTTTGTAATTAAACAGCTTTCAGAATGAAAATAGTTGATAAAAATTTAATCCTTGCCAGAATTTATTTAAATTGATAAATTAGTGTTTATGTTTATTTAAACGAATGCAAGTATTTATTTTCTTTTTATGATAATTGTATGCACGTAATAAATTAATATAGACCAGCATTTCTGAAAAGTAATCCTAGGATTTCAAAGGGCCTGCTGCGTGTTTTCAGAAAGTCCGCAAAAATCTGGAGTTCAATGCAAAATTTTGCACATCCAGAATATGAGAAAAAAATTTAGGAGCGAAATAAACGGAAAAACTAAGAATGCCGTTTAAACGTTTTTAAGTTAGTCTACATATTTTTTATTACTTCATATTTCTTGTATTCGATATACTAAAATATATCAGTAATTTCCGTATTAAATCCTTGAGGTCCGGAAAGAGGGTGGAAATGGGAAAATACGTCCGCGGTAACCAAAAAAATATGAACCTCTGATGAAGAACTTCTCAGATGAAGACTCTGATGAAGTTTTCGAAGAAAATTATTATTGACCTACGATCTACAATACTGCCAAAAAGCCGTTCTTTCTCTCTAAATGAGAATATTGCCTATATTTTCAAAGTTTAGCTGATACTACAGTTTTCGACGCAGTATAATATATATATTAGGGAAAGATCGAATAGTGATTTCGGCCGAATAATGAATAGCGAGTATTCGGAATACCAGTGGTGACCATCCCCCCAAGCCCAATGACGCAAATCCCCCCCCCCTCCCAATACTGCAATACAAGCATTATTTCAATTAATATAATTCTAAAGATATAATGCAATATTAATGACAGAAGTAATGATTAATACTCTTAATGATTACATTCATATACGTAATATTTTTGTTTTATGTTAGAAAAATCAATTCTCTTTAGCATTTAAGATTAAATACAGAGAAAACAACATTACAATTTTGCTCATTTGTTTGTTAGCCGGAGGATATAAAAATTTAAATTCGTCCCAACATCAGTGCTTGTGCCTTGCTTTCCGCAGGACATGAGGATCACTCTTTCAAGGCAGTACTTGTTTCTCTAGCTCCATATATTACACTTAATGGTTCTTTTTAAAATAATTTAATAACAAATAAATACAATATAAACTCAAAGAAATTTTTTTATCAAAAATTTTAATCTACACATATTATAAAAAATATAAAATATGACCCTTCTAAGTATTGACTAATAGATGATTTCTGAACCATTAGTCTTTGATAAACAGTTTCAATTTCAAAAATATTTAAAATTAGCTGAAGGATTATGTTATACGCCGTTTGGGTCAAAAAATGGATTTTCGAAGACGTTATAAAACTTAACTTTTTATACGTCCTTGGTTCCTATAAGTTATACAGGGTCTGTTCTGAAATTAGTAGGACTGATTTTTTCCTGAGCGAACGGGTAGACGAGAGGCGGTCTGCGCGCGCACGATCGGTGGAGGGGGATATTGAGAATGCTGGGAAAAATCGGCTCTCGGCCGTTGAAGGGAGCAGGTCGCTTGTACTGTGAACCCCTGTCGAAACGCCTTGTCACGGAGAATCATAGAGCGTTTTCTGGAGCAGCGATACGCGATCAAATTTTGTGTAAAGCTATGTAAAACAGGCCAAGAGACTCACGACATGATTAAAAAGGCCTACGGTGATGTTGCCATGGGTAGATCGGGTATTTTTGAGTGGCACAAGCTGTTCCAAGAAGATAGGGAAAGAGTGGAAGACGACGACCACTCCGGACGCCCTTCGACCAGAAAGACCAAAGAAAATGTGTCACAAGTGAAAAATTTACTAAACAGTGATCGTAGGAAGAGCATCAGAATGATTGCTGATGAACTGAGCATTCCTCAAACCCAAGTTTTTGAGTTCGGCTGCACCATGACAACGCGCCGAGCCACACAGTGTTTCGCGTAGTGGAGTATCTTGCCCAGCACAGTGTGGCAACGCGGCCTCATCTCCCCTACAGCCCCGACTTGACCCCGCCAGACTTTTTTCTATTCCCGAGAATAAAATCGACGCTCAAGGGGAAGCATCACGGCTCGGTAGAGGCGGTTCAACAGGCCGTGACGAGGGAGTTAAACAGCATTCCGGTCCAGGTGTTCCTGGAGGCATACGAAAACTGGAAAACTCGTTGGCAGCAGTGTGTAGATGCGGAAGGGTGCTACTTTGAAAAATTCTAATCGTATGTACTATTCTCATGAATAATTATTATTATTTTTTTTAAATGAGTCCTACTACTTTCAGAACAGACCCTGTATTTAGTGAAACAATCCTCATGCTCTGACATACGGAGGGAAAAATCATTTTAGTACAACCAAAAGTTACTGAGTTTCAAATTTGGAAAAATTTAGCACTTAACACAGTGCCTGAAATAATGTACGATTTTGATCTAACCGCACATCACTTCGGGTACCATGTTAAAAGCGAAAATTTTCCAAATTTTAAACTCTCATCAGACAGTGAGTTTTGGTCGTACAAAAATGATTTTTTTTCATTTGATATGTCAGAGCTTCAGGATTGTTTTACCAAATATAACTTATAGGACCCGTAGGCTGTTTAAAAAGTTAATTTTTATAACTTATTCATTAGAATTGCATTTTTTGATCCAAATTGTGTCCAACATAATTATTTAGTTAATTTTAAATAATTGTGCTATTGGAACTGTATGCCTAAGACTAACGATTAAGAAATTATCCATTGGTCGACGTTTGGAAAAAAAAACACTGTATGTTAACAAATATAGAAAACATATTCTGCAAAAAATGGAAAGGAGAACAGTTCTATAAAACAAATTTGAAAAACGTTTGAAAACAAGTAGAAGTAAATTAAAATAATAATAAACTTCATTTTTTTCTTTCTGCAGACTATGTGGTTTAACATAAGAAAAACATATTTTCTCATAATTTTGCGTATAAGAATACACCAATCTGAAATACATTATTAGGTTGGAAAAAGTATTTTCAGAAATGCGAGCTGCAAGTTCTTTGAGAGAAGACTAGATGTCTTTAGAATTATCTGACAAAATTTAAAGTATCTTTTTTTTCACATATTTGGTTGCATGAATGCAAAACTAAGTTATAATATTTTGCCTAAATAGGAATTATGCTTTATAAATTTTTAAATATGGAAAGAATTGTTTTAGAGATTCTAAGAAAACTTTTTTAAAGAAAAGACCTTGTCTCAACCCTCTTCTGAAAACAAAATCATATAAAACTGGAAATTTTTAAAAAACATCTAAATTTAAATTTGAAATAAATTTTAATAAATTCTAGAATTAAGAAAAAAAAAATCTGATTGATGTTTGTTTCATCTCGATCATACATAAAAAAGCCAAACGATGTAAAAACGTCCAAAAATATTGTTAATATAACTATAAATTAAAAAAAGAATGATACATTAGAATTCAAATTATCAAAAAACAGAGCTTCAATATCTGGGATAATATTTTTTGGAAACTGTTATCAGTTGATCTAAAAATCAAGATGTCAAATTTTCATTTAGACTAAATTTTAAAATTTTTTGTCAGTTGGTTTTTTTCTGACTGATGTAGTTGCGGCAAAAGAATTTATGATTTCCCCATTACTAATTTTGGAAATAAACATCAATTTCAGTAGAAAGAAGCATCTAGTTAGAAAGCCAAATATCCCCCATGCCAGATTGCAGCTTATTTTTTACAATTTTTACGCGACTCATAGCTCTTTCTGCAGAACAGCTTGTAACTGCGAGGGATAGCAGGATTCTGTAAAATACACTCAAATTATTGAACACAGAGAAATTGTTCAAACACCGATAGGGTTTTAAAAATCTCTTTGTAATCCACATGTATTTAACCTTCATTGCTGATGTTTCATCATCTTCTTCTTCATCTAGCTTTCCATTCACGTTCATTTGCTTTTGAATATCGTTAACAAAGCAATCATAGTACTTATTTTACTTCTTATAAGTTATAGGAATAAGTAATTGCAAAAAATTCTGCTTAAAAGCAGATTTTTTTTATTTGTTACTATCCTGTAATAAACACCAACAACTTTTATATAATTTAAGTTATCTACTAAAAGTCAAAAATTGTAATAAATAAAGCTACATTTTTATGAAAATAAATATTTACTTATAAGTATTTAAAAGAAAAATATTTTAGATTATTACAAAACAAATCTTAAATACAAAGATTGCATATCGTTTTAAGAAGACTAAAATATTAAAGACGAGTCGTTTGTATCAAAAGTGTATGTACATACGCCCTTCTTTAATATTAAATCTAAATGCTTAAGATTTCCCAATCTTATTTTTTATACTACTTAGTCATACAGTTTAATCCCCCCCAAAAAAAATCTCTAAATCACCCCCCTCCCCCTAAAATAAACTGTGGATTGAAGCGTTTATTTCAGTACAAGTTGTTGCCTTATACTGCTTTAACAACATATACAATATACTCTTACAAGTACCGATTCTTATAAAATGGCAGACTCTGTACTATTAAAACATAGTCCTAAATCTATTGTAAGACCCTGTATTCTGTATTTGTTTTTCTTTCACACTATAATTTTTCAGTCTTTTTACCTAGTAATTAATCCTCTTCCCGCCCCCCCCCCAAAAAAAAAAATCTTTAAATTCTTCTCTTTCCCCTAAAATAATTAGTGGCTGGAAGTCTTTTTCTCTGTACAGATTGTTTACTTATACTGTTTTAATGACATACAATACTACTTTTCTAACGTCACTAAAATATACTGTGCTTAAATTCTAGTTGTCTGAAAATGGCCAAGTAATTTATTTTAGCGTTGTCTCTTCCTCTGAAATGCTTATTTTGTTGTTATTTCTTATCCCACCCATCAAGAATGTATTTTTGCACTCGGACCGTACGATACGATCCTGTCAAACAAGGGAATAAATTACTTAAGACGCTTCTGGAAAGCTATTTCTTTTATCACATCTTGTGGTCCTAATTGCCTTTCAGCATGTGTTAAACATTTTCCCACCTGTATTCTGTTGGAGGATGTATAGCCATATTCCTGTTTAACCAACTGTTTTTAATGGACATCTAAAGAGTGTTGAGATGATTGTACCACTGTATGTTGAGATAAGTCAGTTAAGCAGTGAAACCTTCTTTATAACTAACAACACTTTATTAACAGATTAGTAAAAACACATCCTTAAGAACATTATTATTAAACTTATTAGAAGAACACAGGAAAAAACATTTAAACTTATTGACTGCCTGCAGCCTCATCATAAATAAACTAAAACTCCTTTTGAGCATTGGAGTTAACTGCTGGCCAAGCAAGTACACACCACACAACATCTATCCCATATCCTTTTAAACTAACAAGTGAGGTTACAGTCACAGGCAATTGAAAAACATTAGCATAATACAAGAAATAAAATAAAAGGTTATGGTTGCAGGTTAACAAACATTCAAAAGTTCAAAAACAGTTTAAGATGTCATCATTAACTTTAGCACATGACACCAACCAACCTACCACTACTGGTAACTGTTGACATGGCAGTTTAAGCTGCTGAAATGAAGTTACTTTCTTCACAACTAAAGCATTCAGGATATATCATTTATAAGTAACTATTAAAACAGTTCTTAATTAAAGAGACAGCAATATATATATATATGCATTTAAACCACATTAATTTTACTTTATGTTTACTTTAAGTTTACTTTATGATAGATGTTTGTTTACATTTAATTTTATTAACTATACTTAACTTTAAACCTTTCTCAAAAGTATTAAAATGAACTTTAAGATAAATAGTATCAATTTTAAATATATGTATTAAAAGATTTAACAACATAGAGTGGGGGTGAGTGAAAGAGATGGGGGAAAACTTACTGGGAAAATTTAACCAAAGTTAAAACAAAAATTGCAAATTCCAACATAATGCCCCCTTTCTCCCCCAGATCTTTCCTTCAACCAAATATCCACTTACAATAATACAAAAACTTTTGACTAGGCAAAACCTTAGTAAATAAATCAGCAACATTAGCTGAACCTGACACAAAATTTAAATTAAATTTATCTAAATTATCCTTTACAAAATATATTCTAGTATCTATATACTTAGTTCGATTATTTTCAATACTATTTTTGGAAAAATGTATGGTACTTTGATTGTCACAAAAAACATTTGGCTTATTCTTTTCTAAGTTTAACAGGCAAGAAAAATTATCCACAATTCTAATCAGCCAATACAGTTCCTTTATAGAATCTAATAAGGACACATATTCTGCTTCCATACTGGATAATGCTATGCATTTTTGCTTGCAAGAGCTCCAAATTATAGGTACATTATCTACAAAAATTATAAATCCACTTATGGATTTTCTGTCAACTAAATCAGATGCCCAACTAGCATCTGAATAAACATTTAATGTACAACTTGAAATTCTAGACAAATTAATAGCTAGCCCTTTAGTATTTATAACATACTGAAGCACCTGACATAAATATTTCCAATGTTTCAAAGATGGGCAGTTTGAAAACTGTGCGAGGGCTATAACTGAAAATTGTATATCTGGTCTAGTACGTGATGCTAGGAAAAGAAGACAACCTATTAGTTCTCGATATGGAACATCAACTGCTTGCTCCCCCTCTCCTGCAGAATTTAAAACTATCCCTGGGGTTAATGGTAATTTACTTTTTATCTTTGGGATATGAAACATTTCAGCAAGCTTTTCTATATAGCTTTGTTGATGTATAAAAATTTCTCCATTTCTCTTTTCAAAGTCTACACCTAAAAAATGTCTAATTTCCCCCAATACTTTTATTTCAAACTTTAACTTAATTAAGTTTATCACTTCCTTTAATCTTTCATTATTTTTAGCAAAGACCGCAAAGTCATCCACATAAACCAATACAATGACTTCAGATTTAAATACATAAATACAATTTGAATCAGTAATTTTATCAAAGCCCAAGTCCATAAAAGTACTATCCAATTCCAAAAACCATTCCCGGCCAGCCTGTCGCAAGCCATACAGTGCCTTGTCCAACTTCCAAACATAACCCTCTTTCGTCTTTTCAATAAAACCTTCTGGTTGTTCTACAAAAATTAATTCATTTAGTTTAGCATAAAGGTAAGCACCTTTAATATCAAGATGTTGACTTACCCAACCTTTAAGTACTACCAGAACAGTGTAGAAAAGTCTAACTAGGGAAAATGAAATCACTGGGGAGAAAGTATCAAAATAGTTCACTCCCTCAATCTGCCCAAAACCTTTAGCAACCAATCGAGCTTTAAATCTTTTCACTTTTCCAGACACATCCTTTTTTAATGTGAATATCCATCTAGTACCTAAAATTTTAGTCCCTTCAGGTCTAGGCACTAAATCATAAACTTTCCTATCTTTAAGTGTCTCAAGCTCATTTTTCATTGCTACATTCCATTCCCTCTTTTCAGGTAGTTCCTGCGATTCTTTAAAAGAACATGGGATATTTACCTCTACACAGTGTACCTCCGGTTGTTCCCCCTCATTCTCACTTACATGTGAAATTGTACTTTCTACATTAGAATCTACAGAAGTTGGGCTAAAACTGAAATCCTCTGGGTTGTAATCTATCCCCTTTTTCTGACAATATTTTTCTATGTCATTTTTACTTCTAAGCCTAACGCTTTCTTCAGGGTAATAGTACACATCTACCTTCCCAGCTGTTCTTCCCGACTTTCTGACAACTTCAACTCTTTCCCAATCTTTAGGTAAAGGGGGGGTTTCCTGAAGCTTACTTTTTACTTCTGAATTTTTATTATACAAACTAAAGTTTACATAGTCATCATTAAAATTTTGTATACCACTTTCTATGTTTTTAAAACTGAAATCCTTTTCCACTATTTTAACATGTTTGGTTTCTACCACGGTTTTTGTACCGGGATACCAGACTCTATAACCTACTGTATTAATGGCATAGCCAATGAGAATTCCCTTCTTCGACCTTTTGTCAAGCTTAGACCTATATCTACTGGGAATATGTACATATGCATCACTACCAATTACTTTAAGATGACGTACTGAGAAACTCTTTTCACGCCAAACATTTAAAGGGGCTTTACCATTTAATTTCTTATGAGGGAACCTATTTCTCAAATAATTGACAGTATAGACTAATTCAGCCCAGAGACTTTTTCGTAAATTTGCTTGGACTAATAAGGACCTAACACCTTCCATCAAAGTGCGATTATAGCGCTCGGCAACCCCGTTCATTTCTGGGCTAAACACATTCGACCTCTCATGCCTAATTCCCTCACGTTTTAAAAAAGCTTCAAAATAATCAGCACAAAATTCTCCCCCATTATCTGTTCTGATACTCTTAATCCTTTTACCAGTTTGCTTTTCAACCAATTGCTTATAGTTTTTAAAAAATTCAAACGCTTGATCTTTATGTTTTAAGATATATACATGAGCAAACCTTGAGAAGTCATCGATTATACTGAGAAAATATTTTGCTCCCCCCATACTAGGTTCAGGTGACTGGCCCCAAACATCCATATGCAAAAGTTCCAATATACTAGATGTTCTAATGCTGTCTAGTTCAGAAAAACTCCCTCGAGTACTTTTAGAAAAATTACAACTTTCACAAGACTCAATCGTACCCTCTAATTTTTCAAGACCATAAACATGTTTAGACTTTGCAAAACTAGATAAACTTTTACAGTTTAAATGGCCGTAGCGAGCATGCCACATCATCATATTAGATGATTTTGTACTTTGAGCTTCTGGTACATTCTTTCTTTTGAGATTGCCTAAAAGAGTGTAAAATTTGTTTCTTAATGGAACACATAAAAATACATTACTATTTTTACAAATATATGCATTATTGCAATCAAAAGTTACTTTAAAGTCATTTCTAGTTAAACAACGCACTGAAATCAAGTTTCTTGTCATCTTGGGAGCATAAAAAACGTCTTTAAGAAGTAAAGTTCTAAGTACAGTACCTGTTTTTAACACTAAATGCACATCACCAATTCCAAGGATATCTGTGTTGCCGCTAGCAATGGCAGCTTTTGCTTTAATACTTTTGAAGTTGAGAAAAACACTCCGGTCATTAGCAAAATGGTCAGTTGCAGCAGAATCCAACACAAACTCCAGCTTTGTAGACTCACTTAACATGGCTGAGGCAAAATGGGCTTGTCTTCCTCTTGCAGGCTGGTGATAGCGTTTTTTTATTTTTCGGCTTAACCCGACAGTTCTTGATTAGATGACCCTTTAGTCTACATCGATAACACCGTCTCGATTCATCTTTACCAACATTTTCTCTGTACTTGTGAGACTCCTCAGTTGAAACCAAGGCTTGGTTTTCGGGAAACACATGATTAAACTGTAAACTTCTGTTCTTCTGTCTATCATATTCAGATAACAGGTGACCTCTAATTCCTTTCACTGTAAATTCAGCATCAGGTAATCTATATAGTTGAGTAACCAGACTTTCATAACTATCAGGCAAGTTCTCTAGAATCTGAAAAGCCACTTCATCGTCTTCAACTGTTTTTCCTGCTTGTTCAAGTTCTTTGGCAGCTTGGGTTATTCTGTTTAAATAACTACTCATAGCTTCACTTAGATCATATTTTATACTCATGAAATTTCTTCTCAATCTAGCCACTCTTGCTCTTGAAACAGGCTCAAAAACTGATTTTAATAGTTTCCATGCTTCCGAAGGTGTGTGAGCTTCATAAACAACACTCTTCAAGTCTTCTCTTATGCTGAGACATATGAAGGCTAGCGCTTTCCCCTCCTTTTGTTTATCCTGTTTGCCATCAGCTGCTGGATCAGCAATTTTTTCAGCTTTATCCGATGTGTAATCATGTAGATCTTGACTTATTAGATACAGGTCGATACTATATTTCCACTCTTTGTAGTTCTCATGATTCAACTTGGGAAAGGTAAACATTTGCTCAGGATAGAAAGACATCTTTCAAAAATATGAAGATTTCCAAGAATTATTCAAACAGCTGGTAAACAGAGACATGGCAACTAGCCACGCTCTGCTACCACTGTTGGAGGATGTATAGCCATATTCCTGTTTAACCAACTGTTTTTAATGGACATCTAAAGAGTGTTGAGATGATTGTACCACTGTATGTTGAGATAAGTCAGTTAAGCAGTGAAACCTTCTTTATAACTAACAACACTTTATTAACAGATTAGTAAAAACACATCCTTAAGAACATTATTATTAAACTTATTAGAAGAACACAGGAAAAAACATTTAAACTTATTGACTGCCTGCAGCCTCATCATAAATAAACTAAAACTCCTTTTGAGCATTGGAGTTAACTGCTGGCCAAGCAAGTACACACCACACAACATCTATCCCATATCCTTTTAAACTAACAAGTGAGGTTACAGTCACAGGCAATTGAAAAACATTAGCATAATACAAGAAATAAAATAAAAGGTTATGGTTGCAGGTTAACAAACATTCAAAAGTTCAAAAACAGTTTAAGATGTCATCATTAACTTTAGCACATGACACCAACCAACCTACCACTACTGCTGAAATGAAGTTACTTTCTTCACAACTAAAGCATTCAGGATATATCATTTATAAGTAACTATTAAAACAGTTCTTAATTAAAGAGACAGCAATATATATATATATGCATTTAAACCACATTAATTTTACTTTATGTTTACTTTAAGTTTACTTTATGATAGATGTTTGTTTACATTTAATTTTATTAACTATACTTAACTTTAAACCTTTTTCAAAAGTATTAAAATGAACTTTAAGATAAATAGTATCAATTTTAAATATATGTATTAAAAGATTTAACAACATAGAGTGGGGGTGAGTGAAAGAGATGGGGGAAAACTTACTGGGAAAATTTAACCAAAGTTAAAACAAAAATTGCAAATTCCAACATATTCCAAGTATTTTTTTATTACCGCACCTTCAAAGATAGCAAGATGCAGAATGGGTTCTTATTGTCCTTATCTAGAATTTAAAGAATAAAAAAAACAGGAACATTTCTGGAAATTGAATGTTGAAGAAAAGTTAAAAGTGATATTAAAAAAAATCAAGAATTTTTAATAGTGAAAAAAAAGGAAGTACTGAGAATTTAAAAATCCCCCCCAAAATGTACTTTTTCTCTAAATTCCCCCCCAAAAACAAATTGTATGACGCACTTTGCGTCACCAAACCCCTCTCTGGGCACCCCTGCGGAATACAGGTAAGCCGAAAAGTAAATGTTAGGCCTAATACCGAATATTCGGCTGGCCGATTTCTTTTATATTTCAGAGTTCAAAGGTATTAAAAATTACAAAATATTTTTACACGTTAACTTTATACTAAATATATTTAAATATATGCTGCTTTTAGTTATTATGTAAGAAGAGGATAGTTTAAAAGTATTTTAATTAATACAATTTTAAATTTCATGGCTTCTTCTGGGAATTAAAACGAATGAATAATTTTTTTTTACATTCTAAAACAAATATTTTAAAATCAAAGAGAAATTTTGAAGGAATTGGGAGAACATTTTTACAGTCATATGCTGTTTATTTGTCAGGAAGGGACTAATGTAAAAAATAATTAAATAATACAATCTATTCTAATAGAGGCAACTCAGCAAAAATAACGTTCCTGTTCCATTTGATTTGGCAAGAAAGTTTTTAAATGAACCAAAGTAGACGATGGGTTTGAAAGGTTGTGAACATACAGGTTTTTTCTAAAATCTTCTAACAAACTTTTACTCTTAGATACTGTGACCAGACAAACATTTCTTTAACAAGAAACAACAGTTTAATCCGCTTATTCTATCAAAAATATGACATATCCTATCAAAAATACCGGGTGTGTTACTACAAGCCGAAACGGAATGTTTGTTCCCAATTTTCACAATTATGAAGATATTTTAAGGATATATGCATCACATTAATTTTTTTTGTATAAAATGTGATTATATCATTGGAAGTGACTATGTTTTGTCATTGACACACTATAAGTACCATTTGCTGCATTTTGAATAAAGAAATATCCTGTTCAGTATTGTTTAGATATGAATGGTGACAATCTGCAGCATTCCTTGTCATATTATCATATTTCACAGAAATCATATTAACTCTGTTGAAAATATATTTACAATATCTTCATTATTATTAAAAACACAAACGAAAATCTAAGTTTGCCCTGGAGTAAGGTACACTGTATTTTTGAGTAAATAAGTAGATTGTAATCCTGGTTTCCTGGACAAAAATGATCTGTCTATCTTATTGTGTATAATCACTCCTTTTTTTTTCTATTTTGTTTATATTTTTTTTTGTTTCTTGCTTCATTTTGCGAAAAAGCAAGAAACAGATTATTTAACAGACATTGATCACGAACTTGCATTTGTACATCATTAATTCCTATGAAATCGTCATCACACTTTTCAAACAGGAAATAAATAATCTAATGCATTTCTCTTTTATTTAAATATGATTCTGCTTCTAATTACTCTAAATATCATATTAAGTGACAATTAAAAATAGAAGTTGCGTAAATAGAAGTTTTTAAAAATATTTTTTTAAAGGCTTTTTTAAGTATTCGGTTTAAGCTGAATTTTGCGATATTCAGTCAAATCGAAAATTCAGCTGGGCAAATATTTTGATATTTAGTAATATGACATAATAGGACGAATACCGAATAGATACTGAATATTCGATGCATCCGTAATATATATATGAAAGGATAAAAAGTAAAACCCTTTTTAAAATGCAAATTTAAAATTCAAAATTTAAAACCACAAAATATTTTTTTTAATTTCATAAATCTAATTTGCCCCTGATATCTTCGTTTTCTTGCATTACAATTATTACTTTCAGGCATAATGTTTTATCTCTCTTTAAGATTAAAAGTGATGACTATTAAGCTTTTTGTAAGTGCTTGCGGTTTGGGTTGGGCATCCAGATACTGCAGTAGCTGGCCTGGTGAAAAACCCGGGGAGCATGCGATAGCTAAGTAACCAATTAAACGTCTGTCACTACCTACTCTTAGGAGCGCACTCTAGCAAAAAATATTGGAGTTAGGCTACAAAAAAAAAAAGGAGCACGCATTTTATGTGGCTTTTTGGCCGCTCCTGACTGCTATGAGGACCCACGCTCGGCCACTTCCTGAAAACCAGCGTTCCCGGGGGCCTGGTTGAACGTTTCGGTAGAAACGGTCCTAAACTGCCATCTTTAATGGGTTTTTTTAGTCCCGGATGCATCCTTAGCTGTCGGCTCTACAAACCCCTGGGTCTGGCCTTAAAAGAGACTGTATTTACAAAAGAATAAAAAGTCAAGACTCCAAGAAAAAACTTTGGTCTTATTTCCATAGCCACGACACGAAGCCGCATCCGGCACCGACTACTTCGCATACGTAAGGTCAAAGGATGATGTCAATCTGCCCCCTCAATAATTCATTACATATATACATTTTCGAAATATAATAAAGGATATCTTGTTATTCAGAAAATAAATTTGTAAAGTATTACTGTTCCTTTTTTGTAATTTTGCGTTAAAACAATTACACAAAATAATATTAAAGTGCCTGAGAATGTGTAAATGTGAGAATCTCATTGTGTGAGCCCGTCTTATAATATACTCTATCTCGGAATGAGTGAAAATTCCCTTATTACTTTTCTATTCTTTTTTTTTAAGTAATATCTATTAGAAACAGTTTTCATATGTATCTGTTACTGATGGGCTTGTACTTAAAAAAATATTATGAAATATAAGAATGTTTTTTCAGAAAAATTTAATATTTTTCTCAAACCCATCTATATGGTAAATAACGCATTACATCAATTCTTGTTATTTTCACATGGTCTTCTCTGAAATTTATATAATGATGTAGACACCTGCTGCTTATAATAATTACGTAGAATCAGTGATTTGCTACTGCAATCGCCACAAATAGAATGAATCTAAATGTACTTAAGTAACAATAAAAAGGATTATTTTTGTGTGATGAGCTCGCAAGATCGATTAAAAAACATGATAAACGAATAAAGTATAATTGTGGAAAGCTATTTTATATCAGCAAATTCATACAGACAGATACAAATGTTCCATTTAATTGGGAATTGTGTTTCTTTACCTCCCGAATTATTAATTATTTATTTCACCTCCTAAACGCTATTTTATCACCAAATTCATACAGACAGATACAATGGTTCCGTTTAAATGGGGATTGTGTTTTCTTTACGAATATGAATATAATTTCTGGAATAGGGGTCATTTACACAATAAACATTTTAGAAACATTCATTTTGAAATGTTAATACCCATTTTTTTACACTTTGTTTATGTTCTTTGATCAAATAAACAAGGAAAAGTTACATAATTTGTGTATTTTACCTTAAATTTTATAGATTTAAAGTGGGTAAAACTTTGCGGATGCAAATGTTAAATGCACGAGACAAACTTGAATTTAAATCAAAATTCATCATTATGACTTATGACACATTAATATTTAAATAAATAGAATCAATGTCGTCGGAAACATGACTATGTACTTTTACATCACCGTTTTACATCATCAGTCGTATCTTGTTAGCTTTTGCATCCCAGAAGAGAATAATTTATAAAATTTTTATCAAGTTAGAATATCTGTAGCTAAACTTTTTATAATTTTTCCGGTTACTAATTGAATGTACACATATATTTTTTCTTCATAAGTTTAATTTTATTTTTTTTTCTAAATTTAAAAATATACACATGTTTTGCTTGAAAACCGTATGTCACCACAAAATCTTAAAGATAATTTTCGCATTATTTAATCGCAAATATTCTGTTATTATATAAGGCAGAATTTTCTATTCAAAATTAGTGATTGCTTGGGGTCCACATGACACACTTTGAAGACCCATATTTTAATCCTTTTTTGTTTGATAACTCCATGGATATTTAAGTTAAAATGCATAAATTATATTCTGCAATACTTTTCTTTATAACTCCATGAATATTTAAGCTAACGTGCATAAATTGTATACTCTCTCGGACTGCTTTGAGTCAAGGAACAGAAATAAAGTGACAAAAGTTGGTGTTGCCAATTAAAAATTTAAACTTTGTATAACATTTTATATTCATATTTAGAAGAATGGTATTTCTCGTATCTCTCTGCAATATTTTGGTAATAAAATAGCATGGAGAAGTGCTCTTTTGTTTGCAGGACTGTGCATTCTACAGAAAAATTATATGCTTAGGTGTTAAAAGGAAGCTTGTAATTTGTGATGGCATCTCTTCCCTTTTTGTATGTCAATAAATATGATATTATCCAATTTTTGACACATTTTTTTAACATTTTATTCCAATGATTAATTTATACCCTATGCTTAATTTCGGCTAGTTGAAGATCTAAAGCACTACGTACTAAGAATCTAATAACATGTTTTCATCTTAGGGCCCCGCTCTCAACTACCAGTTGGCTCCTATTAGGCCCCATACTATAGTTCCCTTAAAAATGGTGCGATTCACTTTCTTTTTTATTTTTTCTAACAGTTTCTTAGATTCCCCAGGCTACTACATGAACGATCTAAAATTTTCTCAAACCTCAACTACCACCACTTTTGGATATTAATGTCCTTCTTGGGGGCCTTAGTACAGTTTCTTTAAAAATGATCCGATTTTCTTGCAATTTTCTTTAACGTAGTTCTAGGGTCCATCGTATACGTAAAAAATTCCTTAGAACACAGCTACCATCTTTTTTTTTAATATTTATCTTATTTTTTGGCATCAACTTACATTTACTCACTACAGCCGTAAATTAAAAATCGCGTTACTGGTAAAAGTAAGAGGTTAAAGTTAGAGGTGCAGTTTCATCCATAAATTAAATATTGCGTTAATGTTAAGAGTAATTCGTTAAGTTTACAGTAGGGGGCACCTTCTACCGCTTGGAGGGGATTCTTTTCTCGATTTCTATGGACCCGATTTCAACGGGAATTGGTTCATTCAACTTATATTTCGATTCAACTACTTTCTGCATTATGGAAGTTTATTTAAGACTTCAATTACCAACATTTTCGAACATTAATGGTGCATTCTTTTCTTCTGTTCTATGGCCTTGGTTTCCACAGGTAATGGGTCATTCAACTAAGCTTACAATTGTTTTACAGTTTTACTTCCACCTCCCACCACCAGGGGAAGCATTCTTATCTCAGATTCTATGGGTCCGATTACTACGGGATTTGGCTCATTCAATTTACTTTTCGATTGTCTTACACATTTTAGTTCAACCTACCACCACCAGGACGTGCATTCTTATTCCCAGTTCTATGGTCCCGATTAGTAAGGCTTTGGCTCATTTAACTTGGTTTTCCATTATCTCCGGCACGTGCGGAGCATTTGTATTCCGACACAGATCACATGTTTGTTCAGAAAGAAGTTTGTTGGGAACACACTAGACGCTGCCGAAAGCATTGGGGTCCCGGATACTATTTTCATTTTAAACACTCTACGCTGCCGAAGGCATTCGGGAACCCCGAAACGAGGTTTATTTGAAATATTTACCGAAGATATAAAATCATATAAATTTGAGTTTTGTTTAAGGCTATTATAACGAGCCCGGGCAATGTCGGGTGGGTTAGTTAGTGTAATGAAAAAATAAGCGATCAATACTCTTATTATTACAAATAGAACAGAATATCACTTGAAAACCATTTATATCAATATTTACACTCTGTCTTTTCAGTTTCAGGATAGATATTTAATGCATATTGATGAATTGTTTAATAAAGTAATTGATTAATAACTTTAAATGGAGTTGGTGAAGTTCAAAAAATTGTAAATCAGGATAAAAGTGTACTTAAAAAATACTTTCAAAAATCAGAGAATTATCAAAAATACGAAAAATTCCAAAATCAATTAAAAATCATTTTTTAATAATGCTATTTATTGAAAATAGATAATACAGAGAGCGTTCTTTTAGTTTTCAACGGCGGGTTTTGTATTCGTTATTAAGTAAAATATATAATGTATAACATTTTCGTTTTATTCCACGGGAATAAAAATAGTTATGTAAAAGTTTTAAAAAAACATCACCAAAAGTGTATTGCACACACACCTTCACACTTTCATATTTCGAATATTTTTTCAAAACAAAACAATTAGTGTGAGCCCTTGTAAAGCTACATCTATAAAAGTTACTTATTGAAGTACTGTCTTTTAAATTCCACGTGATTTCTGAAATAAATATTTACAACATTTCCTTGCAGAATTTTGATAGCATCTAATAAAAAGTATTGTCGTTTGGATGCAATGTCGGAAGTAGTATTTGGATGCAACATTCAATGTATCGCTATTTGAATGTAGCTTCGAATTTAATGTTGATTTATCGTAATTTGCCTATAGGGCCCAAATAGGAACTTCGTACTCATTCGTTTCATTTATTATCTTAATGCAATTTTTAAATCGTGTGTTATTTAATTGTTTACAGCCTTCCTTTTAAAGCAGGTGTTGTCATGTGTCATTCTTGCAAATGCGATTGTCTTACGTTCAATGTCTTCATTTTCGAATAACGTACGCTATGTCTGCCACAAAAGTGCTTGCTTTCAATACATTAGTGTTTGAAAGGGGTTATAAAATCCCTCTTAGAAAATAATGTAATTTTAAAATTTCATTTTGACTGTTCATTTAACTAACGACAAACCATTAATGGCTTCAAGCAAAAAGTCTAATACTTCTTTGACAACGAAAAGGCCTCGTCAACAGTATCACAGTTTCATCAAAATCTGTGTTGTTATCTCGCAATTTTAAACTTTTGGTTGTAAATACAGGGTTGTTATAATTAAAGTTCGCCTATTCAGAAGGTTCTAGAGCCGGTTCTATGGCTCCAAACGAAACAAAATTTCACTAGTACGTGGTTGAAGAGATGCGCTCTGCGAAAATCGAAATTTTTTTTTTTTTAATTTTTGTCAATAGGTGGCGCTGCGCCAATATTTAAGCCGATATTTGTAGATTCCTTTATTTTGTAAAAATCAAAATACAAGAAATTTTATTTCACAGTTGGTAAAAGTAAACTTTTTCAGATTCGTTATATCAATTTCGGTCAATCCAGATGAAACCCACAAAATCACAAAATTTCACCCAACGCTTAAAAAAGATCACATTTTATTCATATTTTCGACGAACGACGTCAAAGTGGCGTCACAACTTCGAAACTTGAAATACCCTTCTAACCACCTGACGATTTAAAACTTGCTGATAAAGTGTGTCTGTGATTTCTACGACACTGGAATAGTTGATTGTTTCTGAAAAGCATTTGAATCTACGCTTTGTAGAGAATGGTAACTTTGAAAGAAAAGGCACTTCTTGTAAAGTTATTTTATCAAAATAACAGCAACGCAGCTGCAGCTCTTCGAGAATTCCGGAAACTAAAAGATGTTAGACGTGGACCAATGTCGGATCGTGGAGTTCACAAAATGATTAAAAAGTTCGAGGAAACAGGAAAACTCGAGATTCTTCCTGGCAGAGGACGAAAACAGGTAGACATTTCTAGCACTGAAGATATTGCTACTGCTGCCGTGGATTTAGAAAGCCAGTCATCATTTGGTAATGCAAGTGCGCCAGCTATTGCGAATGAAATCGATATGCGGATTTCCACTGTGAGAAAAGTGATGCGTCAAATTTTGCGCTACTATCCATACAAGATTCAGAGGGTGCAACAACTAATACAGGGTGATACCGAAAGTCGGCTATCATTTTCACTACAATTTCTAGCACGAATGAATGTGGACAATTTTTGGCCCTGTGATATTCTATGGAGTGATGAAGCGCATTTTTATTTAAACGGACAAGTGAACACACACAACTGTCGAATTTGGGCGAAAGAGAATCCTAATGTTGTCCAAGAAGTTCCATTGCATGCAGCTAAAGTGACGGTGTGGTGCGGTTTCACAGCTACGTTTATGATAGGGCCATATTTTTTTGAGGAACTAACATCCACAGGACCCATTACATGTTCCGTAAATGGGAGAAGGTATCTCAATATGTTGTCAAATTTTCTGATTCCCGAACTGCAACAGCGAGGCTGCCTTCAAAATATCGTGTTTATGCAAGACGGTGCACTACCGCACATTACTAGAGCAGTTCGGACTTTCTTAACAAGCCATTTTACAGAAGACCGCATTATAAGTCGTTATTTTCAAACAGTCTGGCCACCACGATAGCCTGATCTATAACCATGCGATTTTTGGTTGTGGGGATTTTTGAAAGATTCTGTATCTAAAGACAGATGTCAGACAATCTCTGATCTGAAAGACAGTATTAGACTTCATATTCGCTCAATCTCACAGGATAGTTTACACAATGCTGTAGAAAGCACAATTCTGAGAATGGAATGCGTTATTGAAAATGGTGGAGGATTCATTGAGCATGTGTAATGTTATTCTTCGTTATTTCCTCGCTGCCGAGCGACATGTTTTATTTTTGTTGATGCAGATTACATGAAATTATATTCAGTTTTCTCTATTGTTTGGAGTCATAGGTCAGGCTCTAGAGCTGTCTGATTAGGTAAACTTTAATTATAACAATTCGCAGTTCGCCGAAGTTTGTTGAAACTTTTAAATGTGTGTGTTTCGTCTGGATTGACTAAAATTGATATAATGAATCTGCAAACATTGCCTTAAATATTTGCGCAGCGCCACCTACTGACGAAAAATGTAACTATTTTTTTCGGTTTTCGCAGAGCGCATCTCTTCAACTACGTACTAGCGAAATTTTGTTTCGTTTGAAGCCATAGAACCGGCTCGAGAGCCTTCTGAATAGGCGAACTTTAATTATAACAACCCTGTATATTGTCCTGTTGTCGTATTATCAATATATTATATATATATATATATATATATATATATATATATATTATCAATTAAATATATTAATTTCTTCACAAACGGGAAAAATGTTTTTCAAAGTCCTTGCGATATCATAATATTTAGTATAATTTTACATATATAAAAAACTTGCCAAAAATTTATGTGTTAAAGTTGTACAAAATTCGGAGACATTTTCAATTGAACAGATAATATGGAATCGCAATTATTGAACTTTTTTAAATAACGAATTGTAAAGCTGTTGTAAAATATATTTTTTTTTTCAGAATATTTAATACCGGATCATATATTAAAAATTTTGAACTTTACCCAAATAGTGCAGCCAGTCGATGGGGCGTGATATGACATCAAGACGGACACAAATAGTCACAGTCACAACGATCGCTAAAGTGGGATTTCTTTATATCTTCAAAGAACCCACAGCAGTTCAGTTTCAAAATTTAGAGCAAAAGAATTACATTTTCGATTTACTTTTTATTCTACTTAGTATCAGGTTTTTATTGAAGAAGTTAAAAAATGATATTGTATACACTTTTTCTCAAAATAATAATTGTATGTAAAGAATCTTTACTGAACAGTATTAGAAGTGCCATTCAGTTTGTATTTTCATGTTATTCATTTTGTTGCTTTTTCCAAAATTAATATTAAAAATGTTCTGTTTTGGTGAATTAATTAGTAAAATAAATACAAAAAAGGCATTTTTTTAAATTCTTAAAGTAATTTTTTATACTGTCTTTTGGTTGACAATCATTGAAATTTTAAACTTGTACGTTTATATTGACATTGAGAAAAGTGCACGGATTTAAACATATTGATTTTCATGTTTGTTAATTAAAAGTGTTAAGTTTCAAAATTTTGAAGTTAAAGAATATTGCTACCTAAAGAATAAAGGTTAAAAAAAAATTAATTTGAAGAATATTCAAAGTAATTCATTGTCTTATTTTCAAACATGACGGTATCAAAACGAAGTAACTAGATATTATTTCATTATTTTGAATGATAAGACTTTCTTCCATTACTTTACATGGTCATTAGATTCAATTATATCGCAAAATTGCCGAAAAGATGTTTTACGTACAAAAAAGGCACTTGCAATAATTTTTTCACGCACGAACGTATTCCGGACCACTGGACAAACGTCACCTCATGTCTCTAATGTGAAGACACTGTGATCAAAATTTTATTAATTTTGTAATTCGTCACAAAATGTACCTATCACTTTTACGGCAACATGGATACAACTCATGTTCCACGTCACTTGATGACAATTGCGGCAATGGGGGTTGCATTTGGTTCATAATGCTATTAGGTAGGATTCAATCTTTTTCTTTATAGAATCTTCATTAAAATGCTTTCTTTGTGAATGAGATCATACTAAAAATCAGTACATCAACAAACTGAAAAAAAAAAGAATAATTCTGAAAATAAACATTTATAGGTTTCAAGTATTTCAACTCAAATTCTTTTCTTTCCCGATTAGTGTTATAATGATTGGAAAAAACCTGGCTTACACCCGAAAATAAACCAGCTTTTTTTGGAAATAAACTTGGTCTTTAGCAAATAAACCAGGTTTTTGAGAATAAAACCTAGGTTGGTTTGTTGGTTAATTATTTGTTACGGCCGATTATCTGCGCTAGGGATAAAGGCCGGTGGGGGGGGGGGGGAATGCCCTCCGTGGGTGTCTTTCTAAGGGATCTTAACCCGTATTTACGGCTAGGTTCGAAGAAAACCACGGAAAACACGGTTAGGTCGACAAGCAGACAGGGGTTTGAACCCAGCACCTCCCGTCTACCAGCTTTGAGAGCAGAACCTCTCAGCCATTGGTGGGGCGAATAAAACTAGGAATAGTCTCGAATTTTTGCAACACTACGCACAATATTTGCATTTACTTACGATAATTGGAGTACAGATTTTGATTACACTGGTAAATATCATTTTGCAACAAAAAAAGCTAAATTTTTAATGAAATCCTACTTTGTAATGAAAATTTAAAGTTTATTAGTTTACTTACATTCTTCTATATTAAAAACATATATCCATAATTTCACCAATGAAATTCAACGCTGTTTTCACAGTTTAAAATTCAAATATACGAAGAATTAATAGAATGCAGTTTTGTAATCCTATTTATGTTACCGTAGAAAAAAAATTGCTGCAGATTATTACTTTTTCTTTATTGATGAACAAACACGGAGTGCTTGTAATTTGATTAAAGCCTCCTTTAATCATCTCCTTGTTTGATTTCATTCTTTAAATCGATATATTTCTATTATTCCTTTTTATTTCATTCTGGGAAATGTTGGGAATGTAAAGAAAATTGAAAATACAATCCTCTTTCGAATAAATGTTTATGATTGTAATTAATATCACAGTTATTTGAACTGTTACTATAATCGTCTAATTAATGTTTTCCTAAATCAAATATTTTAAAAATGTACATAATGATAGATTAAACCTATCGGGAAAAGGATTAATAGAATAAAGTTTTATAATCTACTTTCTGTCGCAATGTAAAAACGATATTTGCTGCAGATTATTTTTTCTTGTTTGATTTGAAAAGCTAGGATAATTTTAATTTGATTAAATCTTTGTTTAATCCTTTTTATCTTTTCTTTCAGGATTTTTTTTTCAATCTATTAGATATATATATATATATATAATACTGAGAGATATTGTAAATTGGAATGTGGAAAACTGTTTCATGATTCATTCTTCATAATTGTAACTAATATCAAAGATACTTCTATTGTTATGATAGTTATTTAATTATTCTTTGTGCAATCCAAATATTTTAAAGAAGTACATAAACGAAGATAGTTTAACGTCATATGAAAGTGAGCGACACAGTTGTTCACGATACTCTTCAGTAAAATTACCGGTTGAGCGACTCTGCTTTGGAATCGTCGTTGTTGTCTTGAGAGTAACCTTATGTGCATGTGCCTGATTATTTTCTTTTTTCACTATAAGTTTCATAAAGTGTGAAAGGGCTTTATAAACTTGGTAGAGCTTTATAAATTTTCCTTAGTCAGTTGCGAATTTATGTTAGTTACTTTTTCATGTGGTTGTTTGCTATGTAAGATAAAATTTTAGCTGATTAGAATAGGTTATTGCAAAGAAAATCGCGAGAGTTTCTCGGCAATCTGGTTGTTTTTGGAGATATGATAAGTCTAATTTCAGTATTAAATGTCAATTTGTAGAAGCGTAAACATTTAAAGAGGGTTGTTAAAAGTTCTTAGTGGCATAAAAGTAACTTTACTCATTTTGAATGAAACTGAGTATGCCTCACGGAGACTCGTTAGCAGTAGGTATTTTAGGTTTTTTTGTGTGTGTGCGTATGTTCTGTTAAGTATAGTGTAAGCTGTACACATTTGTGTCTTCCGGACATCTTGCGTTCTTCGAAAGGGGATTTTGTATCTAGACCAAGGATTTTCGACAGTAATCCGTGAGGGGAAAATTTTATATAGTGCAGTAAAAATTTCATTAATTATAAAAGTATTTTTTGCTAAAGTCAATATTTTAAGTTACGCGACTTACTTTGTAATGAAGTTTAGCATAATAAAGTTGCATTTCTTCCAGGTTTCATTTAGTGTTTGAACAATTTTAATATGAAAATGCGTGAAATTTATAAAAATATTCAAATGTATACAGATAAAGCTACATGTGTTAGAGCTGTAGAAAAAAATTGCTCTAGAAAGAACAAAATAAATAAATAGAATATGGAAGTGATCTTTTGATAAAATGTAACTTAGATAAAGTTCTAACTGAATAAATTTTACAAACCTTACATTTATTATACACAATTTTAGAAGAATATAATTTCCAACTTAATAAATCTTCTTTGGATATATGAGAATTACCTTTAAATGTGTGTTCATGTACGACACAGAAGCAGTTTGTTAGATAAGAGAAGAAGTTTCTGAAAAAAGGAATGGTGAACGAATTTACAATCTATTGGTTTTTTTTTTTTTTTTTAATCAATTGTCAATTTTAAAATGTTGCAAAAAAAAATCATTGGTTCTCAACGTTATATATTTGCCAGGTTTTTGGAAATCAAAATTTTAAAATTTATAGTGTATTTAGTCGGCATTTATAGATGTCGGCTAAATCCTTGTAAAATATTAAGAAGTTTGCATATTAAAAAGAAAAAAAATCTTGCAGTAAATATATTCTATCACATTATATAATATATTCGTCAAGTTCAGCTGTATAACAAAAATGTTTAATATGGAAAATAAGTAAAAAATACCTTTTCAAGAACTTTTTTATTATAGTATTGTTACAAATTATGATAAATAGTTTTTATTTATTTTTTTCGTTGTGTTGAAGAAATGTATTTAGGAAAAAATTGAATTTTAAGGTATATTTCTTCCATATTCTTTTTAATTAACTTAATTTAAGTGTCGTAGAAGGTTTATTTATTGATTGATATCCTCTTTCACTACATATGTAGATACAAGACATCTCCAAATTTTACAAGAGGTGTCTTCCTGTACAAGAGGTGTCTTCCTGTACAAGAGGTGTCTTCCTTTCCGCCGGTGTCTTCCTGACACTGTATAAAACAGCGTTTGCCACATATATTAAATTAGTGTTGTTTTTCGATACAAATTTAATATGCAGAAAGAAATACTGAAATAAATATTAGATATAAATAAGCATGAAATACATTTAAAAATAAGATTTTTATTCAAAATATTAAGGTTCTGGAAAAATCTATGAAATTATATAGAAAAGCGTTAATCTAATAATATTTGTGAAAATAATCCTTTGATGTTCTTATTATTTTAAACTTTGATAAAAATAACCGTTGATCACATATTTATGTTAAAAAATTATTGTATTTATATAGTGTACCTCCAATTTGTCATATTTTTAATAAAATAAACACACTTACTATTTGAAAATGGATGAAAAAACCTACATTATAAAATTTGGAATACTTATCTATTAGATTCTATTGAAAAGGTATATAAATATCTTGATTTTATATCATGTTACTGAGCCACTATGTATTCTAAGGTCACATATATAAATATATTGCTTTGTCTAAGACTGTCATATGTGACATGTTGTATAAAAATTATAAAATTCAAAACTACTTCCAATAATTAAATTGTCAATAAAACATTTGTCATTATACGTACATATAGAATAACAATTTTTTAAATTGTTAAGATATAATATAATACAAAACTTATAATCTTTCTACAAATTACGATATTATTATAAACATTGATATGTTTGTTTATGTCACATGATATGGGCATGTCGTCAACAAAGATATGATCAAGAGAATCACAAAATTAATATTTTTTAAGTAAATAAAAAAAAGGAAATCAAATTACTAAATTAAAATTAATTTACAAATAAATAAATTTATAAAATTAGTATGTATAAAAAAATGTATATGCTCATTTATGAAAAAAATAACACCTTCTTTTAAACGAAAAAATATATTATAAGTATGATTATATTTAAAAAGAAAAATGTTGATGAGACTTTCAGTAACTTTTACTTTATTTATTAAGAGTGACTCTTCTTATCTTTGACCAGATGTTAATTCCTAAATTGTAAGTTTTAGAAGTATAATTTCAATTAGAAAAACGTTTGTTGTTCTTCATCATATGAAAATAAATTTACGTCAAAATAGTTTTTATATTAAATTATCAAAGTTACATTTTTATGTGGTCCCTGGGTCCTATAAATTATATTTAGATATTTAGAAAAACTTTATTTGTGCTCTAACAAATAAAACAGTAAAAAGTCCACTTTTGTTCGATCAAAACTTATCAAGTTCTGGTACGTTTAATTTTATTAATTCTCAACTTTTTAAAACGTGTTTATCTGTTTTTAATGCTAGAACACGCCAAAAGTTTATAAAATTAAAAATATCATATCTGTGTCAGTTTTAATAACAGAAGAAAAGAAAGATTACTGTCTTATTTATTAGATAATAGACAAACTTTTTCTAAATATAACATATAGAACACCCAGAAAAAAGTTTTGTTGAATCAACAAAAATTTGGTTGACCCAACAAAACTTTTTGTTTAAATATATGTCAATGGAAATTTTGTTTAAATCAACAATTTTTTTTTTTTTTTTTTTTTTTTTTTTTTGCAATTCCAAAAAAAAAAATTGTATCGTCAGCAAAAAATGTTTTGTTAATTCAAGTAAAATAGTTCAATTTTACTTGAATTTTGCTAAAACAACCAAAATGTACTCAACAAAACATGTTTTGTAGTTTTAATTAATTCCTTTTTCTGGTTGAACCCAAAAATCGTATAAAAATTGAAATTTTGCACCTTTTTAAAAATACCAAAAAATATTTTGATGCAAATGGACTTTTATATGATGAAACAATTATTTGACACATTTCTGCAGTTGGATCTATACCTTTAAAACTAACGGTTTGAGAATTAGCTATTGGTCAACGATAAAAAAGGGAACGCTGTATATAAATCGAAGATATTATATATATTGTTTTAAATTATGTAATATTTATTTTATTAAATGTGTTACTAGGTTTTCAAGATCATAATACGATGGGTATTTTCACGTTTTTAAACCTACCAAAACATACATTTATTCATTTCTTAAAATTAAATTTCATTTGCTTTAAATTAAATAACTAAAATATTCCATATATGCCAACATTTATATTTCAGTTTTATTAATGGAAACTATTCAGTATTTACACAAAACCTGGAACTTTTTTTGTCTTGCATTCTCTGCTTTGTTCTAAAATTTAATTAGATTTGTGACATGTAGCATTAAATTAACTCACTAAAAAGGAATATTTTTTTTTCCTATGATCAACATAACTGAATTCTCTATAAGATATTATCAGTAGAGAAAAATGCTACTATACATTCTAAATTTATTTTCGAACGAACATCATAGTACAAGAAGGAAGTCTTTTTGATTAAGATTTACTTAATTAAAGATTTTTTATCGAATTTTTGACAAATCATTTTTGCTTTTGAATAAAAAATTGAATTGAATTTTGTTTTAAAAAATAATTCCATTTTTTTTTGCATTTTTTCTAAATTTTGTATGCACAAAACAGTAATATAAAGTTTTTGTACAGTAATATTAAAACAGGAATATCAAGTTTTTGTACAGTAATATTAAAACAATAATATAAGGTTTTTGTACAGTAATATTAAAACAGTAATATAAAGTTTGTGTACAGTAATATTAAAACAGTAATATAAACTAAACAATAATATAAATTTGAAAATTCTGAAGAAATAGTAAATTACACTAGATTAATTTTAACACAATTATTCAAATTGGTAAAGAAATCAACATCTCGCATAAAATAGTAAATTGTTTTCCTACGACGATAAACAAGAAATAAAAAATGTTTCATAATTAGAACACATATTTATAAAGCAAATTCTAATTGAAAAAAGCAGATTATGGAAAGATATACTACACGATATTACCAAACGAGCATTCGAAATTTAAAATCTAATAATTTATTAACTATAATAAAAATGAAGAGACTAAATGTTGCAGGTTTATAAAGTAACTCGTAATTTTTGCATATATTAATATTTTAAAAACTAAAAATTTCTTCAAAAGATAGTATTGTGTTGCATCATACTCTAAGAATGCTTAAAATAACTGGATCAAGTATTACTCAATTTTTACTTTGTGAAGGCACTTTCGCTCTTGAAACGTGAAGATTTTGCATTTTCAAGATTTGAAATTCGTAAGAACAGTTTTACTGGTTGAAACAATATAGATTATCATAAAAAAATTAATTAAATATTTAACTACTTCTTATAAAAATTATGATTTACTTTATAAACATATCATTTTGTATTATTATGTTAATTATAATTAATAAATGATCAAGAGAACGTTTTGGACATCGCATTGTGTTGGATCTGTGCCTTAAACTCGATTTGTATAATTCACCTTCGGATCAAACAATTTTTTAAAAATGCTTAATACTTATATTTCAATGTGGTTTCGTATAAACTTTATACACTTCTCTTATTTATATTTTTATTCAGCTATATATTTTTTAATAACCTAGCACAAGGAATCATGTTAAAATCAATGTAACGTGGCTCAGAGGGTTTTTTTTCAATCTATGATTCAAAACAATCCGATGTTATTAAAGAAATAGAATAAATAGCACATGGGAACAGTTCGTTTTAAAACTCAGTTATTATTTTATTACTTTTATTAAAGTTAAACTATATGTAAGTTAAACCACACTTTGCAACTTCATATTAGTTGCCAATCTCGAGATTGTTTCATACCAATATTTTTATGTAAAAATATTTGTTTTACTTAATCGTACAATTTCTGCAATTTAATAAAGCGAAAATATTTGTAACATTTTTCTGGTATTAAGAAAATCGGGAGGTTAGCAACTATGCAACTTGTAGAGAATTATCGAAGAATTTTACAGCTGCAAATTAAACAGATTTGACTTACGTATTGAGTTAAAATATATGGCATGTAATTTATTATAAATACTGTTGCTTATTAAGCTAAATGCTCCGCGATCCTCAGTAATAGATTTAAAAGTTGCAGTTTTGAAAGTACTTCGTAACCTACTCTAAACCTCGCCCCAAATCCAAGACTACACTAAACTGCAATGTAAAAAAAATACACATATTTCTTAATCAAGGAAAATATAATATAACCATGAATGAAAATATCCAATAACCTCTTTAGACTTACCCACGATTTCGAAAAGCGTTCTTTATTTTTAGAAACCCCAAATACTAATATATTTTCGAGATTTAACGAAGTATTTATAAAATCAAAGTTTCTGTTCTTCCTACTGATTTTCAGAAACGTTTTCGATTAGCTTTTATAGTGTATTAATCAGTTTTCTCAACCCGGTATATAGGCTATTCAGAATCTTAAGTAAACATTTTCAAGTTCAACAAGCATGTTTTATAGACAATCTTGGTAAATTAACAGGATTAACAACTTTGTTTTATGAAATTTATAAAAATCTGAGTTTTTCCTCTTCTGGTGCATTTATTAAATCTCCTCATCTTATCATTTAATAGCATTCTTGAACATTTCCAATTGAAGTAAAAAGAATTATTTTCAATATAAATAATTCATCATTAGGATATTTTGGAAAGTATTATTCAGATGTTTTATACAAAATACTTTTCGATATTCGTGGAATGAAAAAACTTGTGACAGTTCTAAGCAAACGATTATTCCCAGTAGTCACCTCGTCCCCAATAAGATACATTAACGCGATTCAAAAGGGAAAATGCGCTGTTTAAGTCAGGATTTCATGTAATATACGGGTCAATATTCAGAATATTCGAAGACATTTACTTTAAATTATGCACCTTATGTATATTTATCCTGTGCATTGAGGCGAAATTGATGTCACAGTCACCGCCCCCTGAATACTAGGCTACGCCCAAAAATGGCCTTTGTCGTAGGTGGATTTTTTCAGAGTTTGTACAATCTCTTGAATTTGAACACCAATAATTTCGGAAAGTATGACCCTGTCCTTTTTCTGAAAGAAATATAATAAATAGCACATGGGAACAATTCGTTTTAAAACTCAGTTAGACTTTGTATTGCTAGTATTAAGGTTTAACTACATGTAGATTAAACAACACTTTACAACTTGTAGAGTAAAATCGAAGAATTTTAGTCTACGTTATAGTCTTCAATAAGTGAAAGACAACTCTTAGAAAATACCGGTGTCTAAATTTAGAGTACCGTAAAAACGCTGAAAAAAATCCGCCATTTTGTGTCAGCGCGTATGCCTAATATTCAGGGTGCAGTGTACCAGTTTAGCTTTAAGTATTGAGATCTAGTAGTAGAGCTTATAGCGACCTTTTTCAATCCATAATAGCACACTTTACAAATTGAGTGACCTATCGTCTTAATAATGCATATTAAACCGCTCTACAAGTCTAAAGCTGGCGATCATACGTACTATCCTATCATAAACAATATCAGATAATTCCTCATAAACAGGTTTTTCGTGAGACAAACGATAGAAAACGCACAGTGTAATAATTTAACCCTTGTAAATTTGTCAACGACAAACATATCGCTATTTCTATAACTTACGGTAGATATCAACTCGAATCCGACCAATCAGAGTGCTTTAAAATAGTTTTTCTTAGTTTTTTAATTTGCACACATTTTTAAAAGCAATTAGATTCTTAGGCCACAAAAAAATATTGGCAATCAAAAGGTGAACTTGTTAACATTAATCGAAACAAATGGTTAATCACACAAATTTTTCATGTCGACTCAGCAATTTGTTATACGTGTAATATTTCCAGACGATTGACTTCATTTATATTTCACATTTTTATAAAATTAAAACATATTTATTCTCGTAAAATCTGAGAAGATGGATACTGTTCTTTGTCCAACAGATGCAACTGCATTTCTTTTCTTCAGAAACCGAGGTACATAATATATATGCTTCATGTTTTAGGTGGTGCTTTTTATCTTCGTACTGAGTGGTAGATGTGTTTTTAGGCAGTTGCAAAACCGTAAAACACCCACTGTATATATTTTTAAAAAAAAACACCAAAAATTAATTTCAAACTTTTATGCACCACATTTGGTAAAGCTGTTACTATCATGGAATGCATGTTCCCTACATTTTAGTAATTTTGAACTTTTGTGTGAAAATATTGACTGGTTACATTGCAATTACCTATAATGCCATATAACTCACGAAATTGAACGTGATAATTAATCATATACTGCAACTTAAATATTGGTTACTTGAATTTAGTTATCAGTTACAGCATATTTATGCTGACAGCTTGTTATAAAAATTTTTAAAAAATACTTTCTCTAAACCTTTAAAATCAACAGGAATAATTTAAAATTCTCACCATATAACGACATACGTGTAGCACAAAATAATCTACATTGAGAGCTAAATTAAATGTTTACCTTTATCAGAGTTCCACCTCATAATATTTTCGATAGTATTTATTTTTTTGAAAACCAAATTTTATATCATATACATAACATATTTGTAAAGAAAAAAAAATCATGTCCTTTAAATAAGTAAAATAACTGCAGTATCATCATGTTTGAAATAATATTATTCATAAATTCATTTGCAAAATATCAATCATTCAATATATCCATTCAGCAAAATGTCAATTATCTTTATAAAAAGAAATTTCAATAATATTTATTCAAAAGTGTGGTTGTTCATAAAATTAAAGAGTTTTAAATATATATACTACATAATTAATTCTTAAGAAAATCTATTCATTAGTGTTTTTTTCTTATACAAGTAATTTTAATGAAAATATAAGATTAATATTGAACATATATTTTATAAACATAAAAAAATATTTTCACTGCAATATTTCAGAAAAATTAAATTAATTCACGCACTAGCGCTTTTTTGCCTAACATTTTTGAAGGCTTGATTTGCATAATTATATTTTGGAAATATTCATTTTTGTATTTTAAGGCTCATTATTCACGTTTTTTCTGCATATCTATTTATAATATACAGTTAATAAATTATTAATGATATGTTTATAGAAATAGTGTAAGCTAAGCCTAAAGATTAATTGATTATAATTAATCAAAACACTTTCTTTTATAATATAATAATATATTTTTAGCATTTATACTTGAATAAAATGAAAGAAATACATTCCTTAATACTAAGAAGTTTTTATCTTCAAATAATATGCAGTGAAACCTCATCTGACCATAATTTTACGGTGATACTACATCGGTGGTCAGCCTTATCCACTATATAGGGACTGACAAATTCACATCTAAGGCATGCCCGGAATTCAAACCCGAGCCCTGAAAGTGTCATGCACCTCCGCTACGACAACGCGGACAAGCTCACTAGTCTAATGCATTACTAGGGCTTGACAAATACGGTCGCCAGGTCGGCAGTGGCGACTAAATTTTTTTTAAATCTTGTGACCAAGTTATTTAATCAGGCGCACGGAGGGGGGGGGGGTACAAAAATTGACTTAATAAATGAACACAACAATTTTCCCCAACATAAAGAAGTTCTTCAATTTGAAATTTTAAAATAATAAAATCAGAATTAATTGGCTAAATGCAGCAGGTATATAATCAAAAAATTGTATTCCTGCTTCACTATTTCATCAACGCTCCCCTCATCAGATAGACATTTTCCGGATATTTGAAGCATTCGACAATCAGCATTTTCCGAGCATGTCGGTTAATTTTCCTTTACAGTATTTCTTTTTTTTTCGAAGATATATAACAGTTTCATTATAAAACTTATTTTATATTATCTTTCTAAATTGTGTACTATTCTAAATTAGGTAGCAAATAATTCTAACTATGCTTGCACTTATTTTTTCTCATTTACTTCATAAAAATATTTTGTGTTTTTTGAAAATCAATAACGGGGGAAGGGGAGGGGATAAATATTCTTTACTGGCGACCAGAATGTTTTGCTGGCTACCAGATTTTATAAAATTTATAAAGCCCTGGGCATTAGCATTGCGAATTCATCTTCAGTGGTTTTCTAACAAAAATAAAATTAAAAAACTGCGCAAGTACGTAATGCAGTAAAAGCATCTCAGCTATCGTTCGTAGGAAAAAAAGGGGGGAATGCGGAAAGGCATAAGTCCAACATGACAGTTTAACGCGTTTCATATTTTACGAGTGATTGTTTATTAGGGGTTTTCAGCATTATTTCTTTATGACTTTGGCTGGAACTTTAACAAATTGAAATTACATACATAATGACGGTTTATCACAATCTTTTCACTTTTTTAGAGGCAATTCTAAAAACTAAAAGGTTCCGATAAATTGAAAATATTAGCCAATCACCAAGCGTAGAAATGTTAAGTAATTTACTTCTAAAAATATTTAGAGTTTATACGGAATTGAAGTACTATATATTTAACTATGCTTTTAATGTGAAAAGAAATATAAAAATGATTTATGAATATGAATTAGGTTTATTTTCCTTAGTCTAAAATCGAATCTACTATATCTAATTTCTGAACAAAAGTTCATTTATATGCAACGAGACCTAAAATAATTATCATAAGTTAAAAAAGGAAAACAAAGAATATTCTTGTCTCATATATTGTTTATCTGGTCATTTTCTGGTTAAGGAATTCTGACATAACCTCTAATGCCGAATACATAAAACAAAACATGTTCTATATTAACAATAAATGTAATTCGAAAATCAATATTTTCAGGTAAAATATTGCTTTTACACGACTATCTGAAGCAAAATAAATACCTCTAATAATTTCTTATCCATTCTTTTTAATTCTTAACTGTATTAAAGATCTATTTTCACAGTCCTTACATACAGGCTGTGAAAAAATATTAAACATCAAATCTGATCGAGCATCAATTTTCAGTGTAGAGACCAACGTCACAAGTATGCATTAAGAGATTATCATAGTATGTAGTTTTATAAAAAATAAAATGTATTTATTTATTTTTTAAACTGCAGGAGTACTTTATTTAATAATATATTTAGTAGAAATCATTAGAATTATATCTAATCAATAGATCATTTTCTTGCTGTTTTCTTAAACTTGATGAAATATATCAAATTTAATACTATTCAAATATACCGTGGGTAAAAAAAATTATAACATTAAAGTATTTTTAATCAGTATGCTTTGAAAGTTTGTGATGAAGTAAATACATAAAAATACTAAATATTTTATAGCAATAATTCTCATAGAATGTCATATAATAAAATAAACTGCACTGAATTAAAAAAAAAACTGTAGGAATATTATCCACACGTAAACACACATGTTTCCGAGATAACTAAAACCTATAATTTTTTGTATTTATTTTCAACGCCTGCATTTCAAAATGCTGCTTTAAATTAAAGTTTGTACGTTTTTCGAGCAAGTATATAATGGGTTACTTAAGATTTATATTTATTCACATTGCTTTAGCATAATCATAGCTTAGTGACAAGTAGTCAAATTAATTAAGAATGCTTTACAGTTCAAAAAGTATATTTAAAAGTTCTGTAAAGTTTCAAATATAATTTAGAAAATGATATTTGAAACGTTTAAAATGAGGATCGTATACGAAAATAACTGAAGGCCCATTTAATGATTAGAAATTGCTTTCGAAAGCATAATCTTGAATAAAAAGTGTCAAAACATAAATATAACAAAAACAAAAATGTTTGGCAAAAAACCACATAATTTAACCATATATATAACAATATATAACATACATATAAATATATTAAAATTTTAGCACAGGAGTTGATAAATTGACAAACGTTTGCAGCATAGGAAAAGTTTATTTTAATTTTTAAAAACATTCGAAATTGGTGGAAACATAAGGAGTAAAACTCATGCATTTTTAGTTATATATCAGAAATTAGATATTTTTAGAAATATTTTTTTTCTATTTTTATTGTAGTTGGTTCAGTAATTTTATATCATTATTTACATTTTATAAAATTTCGATGGTTATCAGAAAAACCTAAAGTATATATTATTTCTTTCACAAAAATAAATAACTTGAAACATTTTTATTTCCATTTTTTACATAGGTATATGATTAAGGAGTCTTAAACCTGCTCAGATAGTCTTCCGCATATGCCCATATTAATTTATCCGATATCAATTTAAACAAATTTGCTTATGTTATTGGTGTGGGGATTGGAGGTAAATATTTAATTTTTAATAAATAAAAGTGAAATTATTGTTCTTTCAATCTTTTTAGGTAGATTTCGTAAGATATACTACCTATTACATGCTCCCCAATGTTGGAATTTCTGAAACAATTTTGCAGATCTACGCCGATCATGACTGTCAGAACAAAATATCACCCCCAGTTTAAAACTTTATCTATCTATCTATCTATATCACTTTTTTATCGACACGATAACTTCAATAATTCTGCACAAATCTCTTCCAAACTGATACATATAAACAAGAGGCATAAAATCTCTGTCAAGTTCGTTAATAGGCAAAATCATACCAGGGGAAAGGGGGATGGGGAGCTTTTTGTGAAACCAGGAAAAAAAACCGTAACTTCTTAATTATGATACTATCGAATCCGTTTAAAGTTATTATTACTTCTAGAAAAAGGGATTAAAATTTATGTATGACAGATTTTTTTATATAAAAAATGGCCTCAAGGGAGAGAAAAAATAGGGGTTTAAAAGAAGAAAATTCATAACTTCTTCAATTCACAAGATATCAAATCCGCTTAAATTTATTATAAATCCTCTTAATATTATCTACAACTTTTATTATCTACTTACTTTGACAAGTTTTTTATAGGACCAACCGTTACAGCAAACAAAAAATAAAAACAGAAAAATCCCTGCCAGCTCCGGCTACAGACAAAGGTAGATTTCAAAGTGAGCGGTTCCAACTGCCACACTATGGAAAAAAGGACATTTCTTCTGCAATTCCCAATAAACATGCGCCGCACGTTCTGTGTCTTCAAAATCTACGTGTGCCCGTAGGCCGAGCCGTCAGGGATTTTTTTTTTAGTTTGAATTATGAATATTTATTCTTTACGTTATGTTTATTACAGAAATATTATACTTAAAACGTTCTCAGAAGCAAAGAAAATATCGCAAGGATATTTGAATGCGAGAAAATCTAAACGTTATAAAGCTTTAATTCAAATATGGCACTTTATAGAATAAGGCTTTAAATTACGTTAATGTAGAACTTATATAGATATATTCTTTTTTTACAAATTGAAGAATGGTATGATTTGGATAATTCATAGCACATATTCATAAAAATGTTCATTTTGAAAAGTATCAGCACCGCCATTACTCTATTCAGCAAAAAAATTCAGAGAAAATTCGTAGTAATTTATAATACTCTACTGCGACTACTATTACTCATTATTAATTACTTATGAAAGGATAATCTTGGATAAAAAGTGTCAAAACATAAATATAACAAAAACACAAATACGTGGCAAAAAACGAAGTACTGATTCGAGTAATTACGACTGCTCTAAAATATTCATATATTTTCCAGAAGAAAGAAAGGTAAAACCTAATAATGGTGTTTTTTTGGCCTTTTCTTTTAACGTGCAATGGCCAAACAATTCGTGATACAGGAAAACGGAAGACATGTTCTTAAAGTTCGTAGTTTAACATTTTAAACACCGCTATCAGTTGGAAAAAATATCGTTGCTAACTGTTTGAAAAAAAAAAATCAAAACCTTCCGTTTTTGTTGTTGATAACGACCTCTTAGGCTTCAATTTTACAGGTACTGACAAACAAAAACTATGATCTTAAAGCTGAGACTATCTTCTTTTGGACCGTGTAATCCGTTTTCAAAAATACGAATTTTAACCCTTTCAAAAACGTTGGCGATCGCAGGTCACTTTGCGCCTAAACACTATATTCATATCATCTTCTATTACAAAATAGTAAATCAATCAATGAGTGTATCGTATGGTATTAAAACATTGTCAGGAACCATCGAACATAATTTATTATTCTATAATTTATCACTGATGAAAAATGGTGAGCGCGAAATTATCCAAAATTTTATTTCTTCTTTACGAAGCACTATCTCACACTTTTTACATCTTATATACTTTTTCATGAAAAAATGCTTTAATACTCATACGTTTAGAAACATACGTGATGAATACCGAAACCATCTTCTGACATGAAACAATAGTTATTTTAGATTTATTTTGTCATTATCTGATTCAAGTGTGTTTCGAATCCCGTAGAGACTTCTTTTAACTTTCTTTGACGTTTCGTTTCATTTGTAAAAGAAATATTTGACGCATACTTTGGTAACGTTTGGAATTCTTCCATTAACTAAGTAAAACAACGAAGACTTTTAGTCCAGAAGATAGTAAGAGATATTAGAAACAATTTTTACTTTGTTTCTGACATCTATTGAAGAAGAAAGAACGCAAATGTCATTTAAAAATTTAACATTAATAATAGTATTTTAAGAATGATGTTCGGTGTGCATCGTTTAACATTAATATAAATACTCCAATTGTTAAATTGTTTTATTTATTTAATGAGTTATCTAGTTTTGTTCAAAAGGCAACGCCACATAGATTATATCACAAGTATAGTTTTCAAAATATCTAAACTGCATATTTTTGTTGAATTTCAATTTTCAATGCATGAATTTTCATGAATTATATTCAAATAGCTACTAAACGAATGCAGTTAAATTAGTTTAAATTGTTTAATTTCTTTTAATATTAAAACTAGAGTCTTATGATAATTAAGCATTGTTATTCAACGGAATAACAGCACAGTTAGAAAGTGCTGGAAGCATAACATTTTTAATTAGATGCTATGTAATGTTTATTTTGCATTCAAAATTTTGTAATTAAGTCCTTTTTACGGAAATACTTTAAAATCTAGTACGTCTGAAATATTATATACAACATATGTATTTTACATTTGCTTCATACAGGAAGGTGTAAAAAAAAAAAAAAAAAAAAATAACTTACAGTGACATGTTTCTTAAAATGTCGCGTATGATAAAACGCTGGAACAAACCATAGTATTAGTTTTAAAAATATACACTAAAACACTTTTTATTTTGCTTAAAAGACGTCAACATATCAATATAAACATCAAAGATATTAAAATTTAAAATTTACATGTTTCGATTTGTTCATCAAATCGTCATCAGAATAAACACAAACCACAAATACAATGTACATATATACCAGAGAGTCTGAGCAGTCACTATGTGAAAGAAGGTTGTATTTGTGGTTTGTGTATATTCTGATGACGATTTGATGAACAAATCGAAACATGTAAATTTTAAATTTTAACATCTTTAATGTTTATATTTATATGTTGACGTCTTTTAAGCAAAATAAAAAGTGTTTTAGTGTATATTTTAAAAGTTAATTCTAATGGACGTATTTTGACTCTCCACTTTATGTGAAATATAATAACATTTGAATAGTATTAGTGTTCAAACGATCCTTC